>VZQC01009504.1:1533975-1878602 GCA_009823505.1 Rhizomys pruinosus | reverse complement strand
GTGTGAATAAAAAAAAAAAACTGAGAGAAAGATGCAGGACAGTATGGCAGAAGCATGATCTGGGATGGGGTGGGGGGGGGGGAGGGAAAGGGAAATAGCCTGAACTGAATGGAAAAAAATGTATGAAATCACAAAGAATCAATAAAATTTAATTAAAAAAAAAAAAAAAAAAAAAAAAAAAAAAAAAAAAGGAGTGTCCTTGCTCTTTCCTCACTCCATTTCATCATGTAGCTCATACAGAATGTGCTACGTTGAGCAGGTCAATGCTTCTGCACACATCCAGTGGAAAAGTCCAGCTTCTAGACTATAAATACCATCCGCCCTTCTTTCTTTACCATCACTGGACAGTAATTGAAATTGCTTTTGTCAAGCTTGTGGTAAGGACTCGGTGCTCAGCAGGAAGGATTTGAGGAACACTTTATCGTTTATCTTATCTTTTTTTTTTTTTTTTTGAGTCCTGGTCATGGCACTCAACCTAGACATTCATGTAAAACTAGTGAGTCATAGAAGAAATAAGGAGAAATCAAGCTGGTACTGACCCCCAAGCTTCATCTTTATGGGACTTCAGATGTGGCTATAGATGTTATTAATAGAGCAAGACGATCATCAGCATCACCCAGCTATTAACTATTGGCCACAAGTAACTATTTTAGAAAGGAAGAGTTGTTTTCTCTAAGGGAGTGATGATAGCTAGGTTAGCCAGGATCATGTGGATGTCTCATACCAGAGGACACTTGGGGACACACACTTGGCTTGGGAGGCCTTTATATATATGAAAGAATACATGAAATCAGCGGGGACATTGGGGGTGCAGATAAGGGAAGTGGTCTCAATATAAACAAATTACATTGTATAAAATTAGCAAATACTCAATAAAATATTTTTTTAAGAAACAAAGGTTGCAAATATACTTCAAGGGCAGGAAATACAGCTGAGATACAGCTGACACAGAAAAAATTCCCACATCATCTATTTGAAGTTGACGAAAGCATATCCATATGAGAATTATTACTAACGCATTTTATGGGGCATAGCAGCTCATAAGTATTTAAGAGTCTGTAAAACTAACAAAGCAAATGATTAGTTTTCCATTTACCCTGATAATCAAAGAATCCTAAGGATAAACTACGAAGTCTGCATCTAATGCCTCTACTCCAAATCAGTTAAAGAGAGGGTTCAGTAGTCTTTTCTTCATTTTAAATTCAGGAGGAAAATGTGAACTTCAATAAAATTCATTCAATTATATTAGTAAAAAATCAGATGTGTGAGAAAAGATAAAGAAATATCTCTACCCTTTGTCTATTAAAAATATATTGCTGCTTATAATCTTCTACTTTCTGAGCACAGCCATGAACATGAATAGCAGACATTTATGAAGTGGAAGAGTCAGGGGATTTCCCATCTGGTAGTATAAACTCACAAATGAACAATCCAGTGTCTGTACATATGGAGCATTATCATATCCACATTGTCTCCTTAAAGTACAATTATAAGACACATGTGTCTTACATATGTGGTTATTCAGTTATTATGTGGAAGCATGTTTGTATTACTATGTGCCAAAAATGAACAAAATGAGCATGTTGAATATCTATAATAATAAATTTTAAAATGCTGCATTTTACATATTATGTGTGGTTTGCTTACTGATGTGTGAGCACATTTTGGTCTATGTAAAATAGATTGAGATATTATTTATAGGAGTGTCATAAGATTTGTCATATGTGGAATTGAATTACTTTAACCATAATTGTCATGGGAAAGTTTCCTGAAGTCTACAACCCGCTTGCTGTGATTTGAGTAATCTTGTCCCCCAAGGGTGCACTGTGAATGGAGGTTGTTCTCAAGCTGGTGTTGTTTGGAAAGTGGTAGTAGCTTTGCAAGGTATCGCTTAGTGAGAGGTTCTTAAGTCCCTGGGGGAAGGTGGTGCTTGTTGTGTGTGACCCTTCTGGTAGTTCTCATCAAGTCTGTGGCAGCAGGTGCCAGCCAGGCCCCCGCTTTCTCCTGCTTCCTTTGTGTCCATTCTCTGTCCACCATCTGTCAGAGGCGTCTTACCTTTGCCAAAGCCAACAGGTAGGGCAGCTAAAGAAAATGCTATCTTCATAAGTAGTCTGTTACAAGAATTTCATTATAGTGGACAAAAAGTAAATGTGCTCTTTGTGTTATTACACATTCACAGTGTTGAGTGCAAGGGAACACTTAAATGTTACTCTGATATAAATCATGTACCAAGTTCTCTATTAGTTAAAGTTTCCCAGAATTTTTATATTACTAGTCTTGAAAAAACGATTCAAGTTTTCAGTAGTATATGACAAGAAAGTTGCATTTTCATTTGAAGCAGAATATATTCATTTGCTTAATATTTGAATTTGCCAAGTGCAATCAAGACAATTAGGCTCCACCCATATAATAAAGTCTGTTATTTTATGAATGTACTCAGATTATTCTAATTACAAAGCCTAAGGATCAATTTCAGCTTCCTAAGAAGTGGAAATCTTGGTGGTTTCTGATATGCATAGATCTCAGAGCTCAATCTAAGCCACCTGGTACCTTTTCTTTTCCTTCTCTTTCTTGCCCTTGTTCTCTCTACTTGACGCTGAGATGGAGCCTACAGTCCTGAATGTATTTCATTCTTTTCTTGTTCACATAGGTAAAAGTCCCCTGCCCCCCCCCCACCAGCAACATTTGTGTTAGTCATACTTTTCAACACTGTGTTACATACCTAAGAGAACCAACTTAGGGAAAGAAAGATTTGTTTTAGCTCATGGGTGAAGAGGGGTCAGCAGATGGTAAGCAGGGCCTGGGGCAGCAAACCTGCTCACAGCACCGCAGCCCTAGAGCAGAAAGGTCAAATGCTGCAAAGTTTCTGCTTTCCCCATTTGATTTCATCCATGTCCCCGGCTTATGGGATGGTACAGCCTGTGTTCAGGGCATGATTTTACTCCTCAGCTAGTTTTTTCTAGAACACACTCAAAGATAACACCCAGAGGTGTGCTCTACAATATCTTAGGTACGTCTCAGTCCAATTAAGTTGATAAAAAAATTAAGCATACCATCTAAATATGTAAAGCAGTAGTAGGATGTTTTTTCTCATTTTTAAACCCCCATAATGAATGATTATGAACTGAAAGAAGATAGTACATACCTCATTTGACTTGTTCAGGTTTAGGTCCCATATCTGCCCATAGAGGTGGGAAGCAGAATATACAGGAGTATTTAACATGTGGTATGAAGTAACTTGAAAAAGGAATTCAACGTCTCAGATTCATGTGCCATATGGATCAAGCACTTAAGCAAGCTCCCCAACAAGTACACAACAGAATGATGGTCCACCTTTGCTAAAGAACAACTTCAAAAGAGCCACTTGTCATAAGAATAGTCCTTCAAGCACTTCATTTTTGCTCTTCTTGATAGTAGGATGGACTATGGGGAATTCCTTAAGTATTATGCTTGGGAATTATACTCTGATTTTTAAACTCATTCATTTACCAGACATTTATTTAATATACTCAATATGTATCAGGCTAGAGATCACCATTGATGAATACCGACATGGCTCTTACTGAAGTGTTTCTTCCTCAGGCAAACCTTCCCTGTTCTTTGTACTGGGAACAATCATGCCTCTACTCTGCTTCTTTTAAATTTATATATCTATTCTATCATATATAATCTTATATCATACCTTCTATATTATTTTCTTTTTTTTTTGCTACTAAGATATGTTACTAATTAATCTAGACCCGGTCCCTCACCCTACGCACCCCACCCCACCCGAGACACCTCCATGCTAACTTCTGAACCAAACATGCTACCTCTTCATCCTCTTTCTTCAGTCTTTCTTAATATTCTCCATGCGGAAGTTGTACTTTTTGAGCGACGTTCACCATTTCAGTCAGTTCTTGATGCAGTCTTCTTTTTTTTTTTTTGTCATTGGTATACTTAAATTTTATTGCTCTGAATTTTCTTTCATCACACCACATACTCCTTTCTTTTCCCCTTTTTTTTCTCTCCGCAGTGGCGCCTTCCCCCCCGCCTTCTTCCCTACCAACATCTTTTCTTCCTTTTGACACATCAGCCCTACACTTTTGCTTTGTCGCCAGCTTCTTCACTTTTTCTACCCCCACTCACCTTCCTTTCCCACAACTAGTCTTATGCGTCTCACCGGACATATATCCTCTCCCATACTTCCCCCCCCCTTAACCCCCCCCCCCCCCCATCCCAACCCACACCATCCCACCACCCCCCCGACCGACCCACCCCCATCCGCCACATTCCTGCCACCTTGTGCACTCCAACGCTCCTGTCCATACTCTCTCTCCAGCCTTATTTTTTCTATCCTTCCAACACTTTCCCTCCCGCTATTTTAAGTGATAACTCCCCCACTGAGTACCAAAATACCGCACTCTCCTTCATGCGTATGATTACCCATTTGCTCCCAGGTTGTTGTGCCCAAACACCTAACTTCATTGCCCACCACCGCCTCCCATGCCGCGGGCGCGTGACTCCCCCCGTTGTCCCCCCCCCTGTTGGGTCTTGCCTACCCCTCCCCCCCACTCTTCCTTTACTCCTCTCCCCTTCCTCCCCCCGCTTTATGTTCCAACTCACGTCCGTTCATTATCATTAAATGAGTGTCTAGACTACATTTCTGTAGTTTCACCCTTCACCCCCCCCAATCGCACCAGCCTTCTCCTACCATTCTACCACGCCCCCTCTTCCGCCAGATTATTCCCTGGGCTTTTTCGAAAAAAGGGGCACAAGTCGGCTAAAAGAAGCAGACCGTCCACTCTCCGGTCTAAGAGCACGCCAGTTGTCTTGGGATTCTGGTCCAATTCTGGCTGTTTCCTTTCATGGGCTCCACTGATGCGTCGTCCCGCAGTGATAGTGCGGAACCCTTGCGCATGACTTGTGATCGCTACCACTTTCCAGCATGATTAGATCCATATAGGTGCGCACTTACACCGCTAGCCTGACGTTCAATTAGTGTTATGGTAGTTTACCCCCAGCATTTGCATATAGTCCTATATATGTGTAGATGAGATGTTGATCCGAACTACATTTTTTCCTGTTCAATATGATGGGGTCTTACTGTCGCAGTCTCTGATATATCGTCTATTTCTACTTCCTCGTAGAGCCATTAGCTAAGCGGTAGTGGGCGCCCCCCCATCCCGCGCCTATTGCCCCGCCGTCACTTGTGTCCTACCTACGGAGACGATCCACTCGCCATCTGTTAGCTTTTGGGCTACCAACAGTGCCATCTATGGCTGCCTCTTGCTTGCACAATTATTCCAGGCACGCGCTGAGGTGATGCTCGCGCTTGTTCCCGCTTATGCCCTCCCTTCTTTTCCCCCGGTCCCCCTTCTTCCTTCCCTCTCATTCTTTTCCTTGCCCTTGCAGGCTGGCCCCCGTTTCTTGCTGACTCCAGGAGAACCGTATTATGCTTTCTTCGGCATCTAGTGGCCCTTTGGTCCACAACGTCTCTCCGCGACTCCCACATCTCTATCGTCCGGCCCTGATTCTCTGCCCTCTCATCTTTTCTTTTCGCCTTGCATTTGTAGATTACTGGCCTCTTATGAGCACCCGACATTCTTTCCACATTTGTACGTAAAGTTCTCTAGGTCTTCAGCGAGCAGCGTGCCAGATCCGATCTCGCTTCTTGTCCCTAGCAGTCCCCGGAGTCGCAGTTTGAACTGTGACCCCCTTGGCACAAAGCACACGAGCCTCAACCTATCTAACCGATTTGTCGGAGACCCTGCGAGCCTCACCCCCTCGCGCCCCACCACCCCATCTCACCTCGGGTCGGAATAACTCCACACTTCCTATCCCCTTCCCCGCATTCGTCACGAGATTGCCTCGCTCTATTGCTATTTTTATAGCAGGAATGCGATCTTCGTTTGTAAGGATTTTTTTTTGTGTTATATTGAGAGTCCACCCCCCCTCATTTTGTTCTGTCTTTTATATTCGATTTAATGCATCTTAACTTGCCATGCGTCTTTATCTGAACAGGAGTAATCCTTTTCACAGTTCCTATGTCTATTAGTCAATTAAAGAAGGCAGTTTTTTACCAGTTTTATAAGAGATTACCTCTATAATAGTTTTGTCTCCCAATTTCAGTTGGAGAGCAACCCCATCATCGTATATTTCTCCTTGTTCTGGGGGGGAGCAAGAAAGTCTCTCATATCAAAACCTTTGTGGCACCTAGAAAGTAAGTTTCATCAGAACCCACTATAAATAGTTGTTACACAACAGTGAATTATATCTCCATTTAACTCGGATGCATTACCGTTTTTATCAGAGTCTGTAAACCAATGTTGTTTAATATACACATATTTACTTTTACTAAGTCCTAAAACACCATGTATCCTGTAGACAGTGTCTAGGCAAAACTGGGCACTTGATGAACTCATGTCAATTAAATATGCATTAATCGAATATACACCAATGTCCCTCACCCACCCCTCCCCCCTTCCCAATTCACCATTTCGGTCCATTTTCTGATGCAGTCTTTTCTGTTGTTGTTGTTGTTGTTGTTGTTGTTGTTGTTGTTTCCAATATGCATCACTCCCAACTACTTGGACAAAAGCTCAAGGGGCCATGCACAAGAAATACTTACAACTAGTTAATTGGCACTAGCATCCACAGATGAGGGATACCATTCATCGTTTGTTTTTCTGGGACTGTGTTACTTTGTTACTTCACTTAACATAATATCTTCTAGTTCCATCCGTTTACCTGGGAAACTCATGATGTCATCTTTCTTTACCACTGCATAGAACTCCATTGTGTAGATGTACCACATTTTCTCTATCCGTTCGTCAGTTGAGGGGCACCTGGGTTGGTTCCAGCTCCTTGCTATTGTGAAGAGAACTGCAATAAACATGGCTGTGCATTTATCTCTGTGATAAGATGAGTCTTGTGGGTACATGCCCAGGAGAGGTATGGCTGGGTCAGGTGGCAAGTTCATTCCAAGTCTTCCAAGGGTTCTCCACACTGCTTTCCATAGTGGCTGTACCAGTTTACATTCCCACCAGCAGTGGATGAGTGTTCCTCTTTGCCCACAACCTCTCCAGCACTTGGTTTCATTTGTTTTCTTGATCCTAGCCAGTCTTATTGGAGATGATATCTTAGAGTGGTTTTTATTTGCATTTCCTTAATGATTAATGATGTTGAACACTTCTTAAGATGTTTCTCAGCCATCTCTAATTCCTCTTTGTTCAGCTCTTTGCTCCATCTATTGAGTGGGTCATTTGTTTTCTTACTTCTTTGTATTTTGAGTAGTTTATATATTCTGGAAATCAATGCTTTGTCAGATGTTTCTTCGGTGAAGGTTTTCTCCCACTCTGTGGGATTTTTCTTCATTTCCTTGATTGTTTCTTTTGATGTACAGAAGCTTTTGAGTTTAATGAGGTCAAATTGTCAACCTTAATTCTTGTGCAGCTGCTGTCAGATTTAGGAAGTCATTTCCTATGCCTGTGTCTTGTAGTCTGCTGCCAACTTTTTCTTCTATCACCTTCAGAGTTAGGGGTTTCATGCTGAAGTCTTTAATCCATCTGGAGTTGACTTTTGTACAGGGCAAGAGGTAGGGGTTTAATTTCATTCTTCTACAAGTGGTGATCCAGTTTTGCCAACACATGTACCACTATTGCACCAGACAGCATAGCTTGCCTCACAAGTTGGACAAAAGTATTCTTGAGCAGAAAAGTGATACATTTGAATCTGTGCTCTTAAATACCGTTAGCCTGTACTTCATTTACCAAGAATGTTAAGAGGCATAGAATTAGCAGTGTCTGTGAGAGTCTTGGAGAGGAATGGACTGGAGTATGGTGCAGGTGGGAAGAGCAGATTCTCATCATAGTTTAATGACTGAGTGAAGGAAAGCCAGTGGATTAGATGGGAAATGCTAGAGAGAGAAATATAAAATTACTCAAGTGTTAAATTTGACTTTTGAATTTGAATGATTGTAGCGAGAGCCAAGAACATCTGTGATATCTTGAAACCAGTGAATTTCGTTAGCTTAAAATCCATTTCTAGTGTTCTATGGGGGAGAAACAAACTTAATGAAGTATGATCAACAATTTTCACTATTTAAAAGATGAAAAGCTTTCCCCAAATTAAATGTGTACACTATTCAGAAGAGAAGCTATACCCCAGGAATTTATCACATAAATAATGGGTGATAAAATATTAATCTTTAATTTCCATGTGTATTTAGCATCTTCTTCCCTGATTCTGATAATCTTGAATAATTTGCAGTGCTCTAGAGAACATAGCTGTTCATTTGTAGTGGTAACATTGCAGAAGGAGGTGGCAGTAGGGCAGGTAGGAAGAAGAACAGCTTTAGTCTCAAGCTGTTGCAAAAAGAAGCTTCTTTGATGGGGTGAAAGGTACACGTGTCTGTAAATATGAGGATGCACATTTAGAATAAATATGAATAGAATAAGAAATTACATTGGCCAAGGAATGTGGAAAAAACGGGTTTTTCTCTTGCGCTATATGTATTTGACTATGTTTACAATACCCTCACATGAGTTCCCTCCCATTGAGCGGGCCTTAATTCCAATTAGACCGGTATTGATTACCCCCAAGGTAAAGGCGCCTTGACCACACCAATAGTCACAGATTGCTGGACCAGTCATTGTTGTTTATTAGGGTTTACTGCTGGGTAGGACTGTTGATGGGTTTTCTCCCTTGACAGCTCGTATAATCCTTTGATACCATGAAAGCTAGTCTTCAGGGAGGCTTCCAGGTCAGTACCAAGATTCAAGGGTCATTGCAGAAGAGGAGGTTGAAAGATTGTAAGAGTCAGAGTTGGTAGCTGACCACAAGGAAACAGGGTCTTCCAGATAGCTGGTCAGTTACTCGTGTGAACTCACAGCAGTAGTGACACATGCTCAGATCCTCTGCAAGCTCAAGTCAGTATAGACCTGAGGAATGGGTAAAAAATCTCAACTCAACCTAAGCAATTGATGGCTGCTGGGAGATAGAGAGATGGTGTCTTATCATACAGGGATGGGACTGTTGGTGGGCCTAATATATGGACCCATACTAAAGGACATTTGGGGGTATAAATCAGGCTCTACAGCACATATTATATATTCTGGGGGTAGGAACCTTTTTTGCCTTAAAATGTTTTTATTGAATTTTTGCAATTTTCATATAATATGGTTTGATGGTATTTAGAGTCTATGAAGTTGCTTGGGATTTTGTTGTTATTGTTTTATTTCCTGATTGATGGATATATGAAACAATGCTTAACAATAAACCTAAATTTTATTTTGCTGATTTCTTCTAACAAACCAAAAAAGACCACAATAGAGAGCAGATTTTAATTATAAAAAAGAGAAGAATATCCAGATACTTTATACAGGGAAGAAATTAATCAGTCCGGTGTTTAACAACAAAGACCGAGATGATAGTGGATTATCAGAGACACATCATTATTCATATCTATGTATGCAAAAACTATGTGTTTGATTCTGTTTATATGTGGGCATCCTTATAAAAACTCATATAAATTCCTTCATTTTGCAGGAGAAGGAATAGTAGAATTCTAAGAGACTGTATGTTAAACCAGTGATATGTGTGAGCAATTCTGGCATAATCAAGTCTAAATGTTTTAAGTTTATTTTAGATTAATAAAGATAATTACATTCTTTTAGCACAAAATAGTAAAAAAAATCTTATTCAATTGAAATTATAGACACCTTAGTTATGAAGCATTTTAAACCCTTCTAAATGTTCCAAAGTATCCCTTCTGTTTAGATACATGCCTTCATCTTGATTATGTTGAAGGTATACTTTGTGAATCAATCTCCTGATGTCCCTCATATACAAATGAAAGCTCTGTCCTTGTTGCCCAAGCAAAGCTCTTGGAGGCCTTCATAGGTAAATGGGAGCACCATTCTTAGCAGGTAATTAGACTAACAGCAGTGTGGGAGGTGATGCACTCCAAGGACCAGTGCAGGGCAGCACTGAAGGTGAATCAAATGTCTGTCTCTCCTGACCACTTTCCTTGCAGGAAAGTTCACAGAAATCTGTGATTTCCCAGTGTGTGCATGAATAAATATTGCAGTAACAGTTTGTCGGAAAGTTGCTTTTATTAACATGTACTCTTTTTATATCATATCCTTTACCAATTAAGTCTCTTTTATATAAGAATAGTGCTTCCCAAGGTCTTTATTGTATTTTATGTTGCTTTGTGGGTTGGTTATAAGAAACTAGGTGATTTTATAAATGCCAGGCTTAATGGTAGAAAACAACTAATAATACCTTAGAAGAGTGAGGCATACAATTCTTAGGTCTTTCTTATTAGCTACTAAGCACATAGGGTGTCTCCAAACCTTGTAACAGGAAAGAAAAAGTTAATTGATCTGACATATTGGAAGAATTTGACACAATGTTAAAATATGGATAGAGCTAGTCTTGGATTTGTCCTCCTGTAATCCCAGAGTTTGGGAAATCAAAGAAGGAAGGTTGTAAATTCAAGGCCAGCTTATATTACATATGAAATTTACCATCCTGAACTACATAGCAAGGTAGATTGTGTCTCACGATATCAAAGTGTTAGGAATGCTTCTGACTGGTGGAACACTTACCTAGCATGCACAGGGCCATGGGTTTGATCCCCCAGCAAAACACATACACACAGACACACACAGGAGCTCAAAAACTGCTAACAGCTGACGTGGACACATTATGTGATGGCAGGAAGGTAACTTGTTCTACTAGTTTTATCTTTGTTTTCTGAATCCTTTTTTCTTTCAAGATATTTTATTGAATTTTTGTGCATGTTGCACAATACATCTCAATAATATTTAGACCTCCTCCCCATCTGCACCCCATGGCCCACCCATGGAATTTCATGCATTCTGTATGGTATGTAAAGGCCGACTGAGTGTTGTTTGTATACCCAGATGTCCCTCTTCTGGAGCTCTAGCTTTATCTTAATGTTACTTTATTATAAACTGCATTAAAATGCCACTTTAGTCCTTAAAGCAATTCTATAATAATACAATCAACGGGTTGAGTCAAATTTGTGTCACATAACCGTAATTCTTCCTTACATTCCATGGGGAGCTGTGGGATGAAGTACAGCCATGCATGGATCACTGCAGTTTTATGTAAAATTTCATCTCAGAGATGGTTAAGACATCTGGAATCTTTCTTGTTGGAGTAATCAGTTCAGAAATGATAAGAAAAGAATTTCTCAAACTTCTCATGAACTTAGTGTCTGGCCATACTCATCTTTCTCTCATTTCCTCTCTACACTCCAAGTACTGAGTGCAGAAGTAAGACCTTAAGGAAAGTTGATAATACTTTAATATATCCATAAACAAAGCTTTACACCACAACTTCATATTCTTTTATAAATACCTTAAAACCAGTTAATTCAAAACATTAGTATCTCTGTATCCAATAAGATGCCCAGTGTCACAATATACACTGCTTATAGGAAGCATCCAGGTAACCCAGTGTACTTGAGGATACCTCTGCACTCTGGTATATGACCCAACCTCAGGGGATATCAAAATATTATTGAGTGAGCTAGATCCTGTACTTTCTTTTTTTTTAATTTTATTTATTTCTGTATGTGTATGGATGTACTGTCTGCATGCAAGTTTGTGCACCTGTGTCGTGCAATGCCGCAGAGGTCAGAAGAGGGTGTTGGATTCCCCTGGAACTGGAGTTCTACTGGAATTGGAGTTTCAGACAGTTCTCGGCCGCCATGTGGGTGCTGGGGATCGAACCCAGGTCCTCTGTAAGAGCAGTCGGTGCTCTTAACCACTAGGCCATCTCTCCAGCCCCCTGTACTTTCTTAAAGGGGCAGCCACCGCTCAGCTCCAGTGGCATGTGACTCTGTGGTAATGGTAGTGCTGTATTACTAGATATGGATAAATCTGATTTGTCAGTGCTGGCACATGATTTAAATTTAAGGAGACTAGGGACAGTGTTTGCCTTACATGCACAAAGTCCAATGTTTGATTCTAGAACTGCATAAAACCTGGTGTGCGGGGTGGGGGTCATCACTGCCTGTCATCCCAGCACATGGGACAGAGAGGCAGGAGTATCAGGAGTTCAAGGTTATATCTTCAGCTGCATAATGATTAGAAGCCAACCCAGGCTAGATGAGACCCTGTCTCCAAAAGATAAATGAAAGATGAAAGAAATAATTTGGCCAAAGAAGCCTCCTTGATAATATTGGCAATAGAAGGGAAAGTTCAACTGGACTTTTGCAGGATTTCTGGTGACCTTGAGGAAGATTAGGAGGAGGAGAAGGGCAAGATTGGAGCCAGGGTGACAGGAGCTGATAGTCCAGCTGGATTATAATGTCAGCAGTGCAAGAGCTCTGGAGAGATAAAAGTTAGACTAGAGAACTTCAGGAGATTGAACAGGGAGGGGGACCTGGCAGCTAGCTGTATGGATGAGGATGCAAAGAGGTGATGCTGCAAGTTTCTCTGGGTTCCCAGGAAAAATCAACTTCCAGGGCTCAGGTGGAAGGTGCATATTTTTAACAGTAATCTGAAATCCAATTATCTGGCTTCCCAAGTGCAGACACCACTCCTGCGCACACAGAATAATTGTGCCACGTGTGGACTCCGTTGTGATTTTTTTCAATCAGATGATGTGCTGATGCCATTGCTACATTTGCTTGAAAGGTCACAGCTTCAGTGGTTCAGATGCTGGGAAGCAAGGATGAAAATAGAATGGCCAAGGGATTTAGTAAAGTAGATGGGGTTGCGGGGGGGGAAAGCTAACAGAGGTCAGTCTACAGTCCCTGGCAGGGAGGGAGGGAGGGAGGGACAGAGGGAAGGACAGAGGGAAGGGCTTAGGGACTGAAACTGTTCATGTGGAGTGTGACACTAATGAAATGAGAAGGAGGTGCAGCTGTGATTCTCTCCCATTCTGGGAGTAAATTGGTACTGAAAATTGAAGAACCTGTGATTCTCTGTTGAGCTCCCTCCAGAATGAAGAGTTTGTCTATTGTATAAAGCCCAATTTTAATTACCTTGAAATCCTGGGTTATATATTATCTCAATTTGGAGGGGCAACAGGACTTGGCAAATGTTCGAATAGGAGTAAAAAGCAGTGGCTGTTAGATTAAATAGTATTTGTTGGCAGACTCAGACATAAGAACAGACTCTGATGATGCAATATTGGTAAGATATACTCCAAAATAGCAAGTTGTGGTAGTGCTCTTGAGAGGCACAGGCAGGTGGAACTCTCTGTGAAATCAAGGCCAGCCTGGTGTACCTGGCAAGGGCCAGGCCAGCTGACACTACAGGGAGACTTTGTCTCAAACAAAGAAAAAGATATAGTCCAAGCAGTGACATACCTAGACATTTAAATAATTACAACGGAATGGAATAACAACTGTACTAGTGTCTCGTGGAGCTAGAACTTCACATTCCAAAGAAAGGTAAATTCTTAAATGGCAATGTCATGTGTTGAAAAGAAGGACCTGAATTCCGAGAGTCGCCTGCCTCATCACAGTCATCCTTCATAATATGACTTGGGAGAGTTAATCTTGCACTTTAGAAATGATTGACATTTTCCAGAGGAAGGCATAAAGCAAAAAGAATGATGTGTCAAGGATGAAATCCAGGAGATTCCTGAAGTCTTGGAAGTCTTAGAGCCACACAAGATAGGTGATGCCTTTGTCATTCTTAACCTGTGCATGGAAAGGCATGCAAGCACTTAGAAGGACAAGCGCACAGGAAAAGACCAACTATCCTGGATTCTGATGATATTCAGTGTGGTGTGAATAACCCCAGAACCCCCAATGTTGTTCTGATGTTAAACTAAGCATTGGCCTAGGAGGTAATTTGAAGTTTAACATGGAAAGGCATGCAAGCACTTAGAAGGACAAGAGCACAGGAAAAGACCAACTATCCTGGATTCTGATGATGTTCAGTGTGGTGTGAATAACCCCAGAACCCCCAATGTTGTTCTGATTTTAAACTAAGCATTGGCCTAGGAGGTAATTTGAAGTTTAACATAATATTATAAATAAGTACTCAGGCCTCTCCTTTCCTATCACACCATCGAGGCATTATACCCAAACTCCTGCATGGAAGTCTTCAACAATTAGCAGATTAGTTGTTAGCTCTTCTGCTTCTGAGCCTCGAGCAGCTATGTCTGTCCCTTGCTGACCCTCATTTATTATGTAGCCCTGTCAACTCCAGCATACTGTAGCTGTTAGCAATCACCGAGGAACATCAGGCACAGACAGGTGCTGTGTTAGGAACTCCAGGCAGTGTACTTATCAATGAATTACTGTAACTGGGTCATATGGCTCTTGTATCTTCTCAAAGTCTTTTATGGAGCAGGAAGTGGGGGAAGAAGGGAAGAGAGTTAACTAAAATGGTAGATGCAGGAAAAGCCATATGGAAACTTATTACTTTGTAAACCAACTAAAAATATAAGAGTTAAAAGGGTGACAGTTTGCATGGCCTGGCCTAATAGCCAGGAGTTATTAAAACAAAATCCTAGTGGCAAGTATGGGATATGCCTTATAAGTTATTGGTCAGGGAGAACCCAGAGGATCCCAAAACAATATTGCCTTTTCCCAGTCCTCTTGGCTGCCCAAAGGATCTAGTTTGTAAGAATCCATTACTAAAAACACCATATACACCATGGTGGAAGATAGAATTCAAATTGGAACTGAGATGGATACATCCATCCTGCTGGCTAATCTTTATTGTTTTACATAGTTGAGAACTGTTTGATCTAAAATGCCAATTACCAGGTAGTGGTGCCCACTGATGCAGTAGTGGCTGTGCTGAATAGCTGTAGTGTCAACTTGACACATGTGGATTAAGGGAGGTCTCACCTAGGGAATTCCCTCTTCTGGCCTGTAGCCATGTCTGTGGGGTATTTTCTTGACTGTTGAGTGATGTGGGAGGGCCCAGCTCACTGTGGGTGGTGCCACCCCTGGGCAGGTTGTTTTGTATTGTATAAGAAAGCAAGTGAGCATAGGCCAGGGGAGCAAGCCACTAAGCAGCGTTCCTCCATGGCCTGTGCCTCAGCTCCTGCCTCCAGGTTCCTGCCCTGAGTTCTTACCTTGGTCTCCCTCAGTGATGAATTATGACCTGGGAGATGTAAGACAAATAAACCCTTTCCTCCCCAAGTTGGTATTGGTCAGATTGCTTTGTCACAGCAATTGAATGCAAACCAGAACAGTGGCACAGCTTTCCTAGGGTCAACCAATGCTCTCTTGATCCATTTAATGGGTGCTGCTCAAGACAGAATCCAAGCCTGGCACTATAAATCAAGTTAAAAACCCAGGGCTGAAGAGGTTTTAGGTCTTAGGTGGGAACTTAGTATTTTGTGAATGTAAACTGATGCAACACCAAACTGCCATCTAAATATTTATGTTTATATCCATAGACAAATGGTAATGTCAGTCATAATCAGAGAAATTTCACAACAAGGGGTGTTGAATGCATGGCTTCTCAGGAAAGTGAAGATAAATGACAGTTCAGCACTCTGCAGGGTATTCATCTCACCCATCTAAGGCTTAAGGATCAGTGAAGGAAAAGTGCATGAAGAATGGAAGAGCCTGAAAATATGGAGGAAAGCTGTGAAATTCTACCTCTGAGTGAGCATGACAGCCACTGTCCTAATCTCACAGTAGCAGCAGCTCCTAGCCATGGGCCTAAACAAGACAGGGCCTAAAAGCCAGTCATAATTTGGGCAGATGACCATATGTTATTACCTTTCCCTGTTGAACAGTTAGCTACTGCTGGATTCTGGGCTCAGAGCAGACATTGTCATTAGTTTTATTACTGATTATCTCACTATGCTCCATTGATAGTAGCAAATCCATGGTCACACAGACAGCCCTGGCTAAACTCAGTAGGACTGAAATGAAGCAAAATATATGAATGTGGGAAGGAATTTGTAGAGGGTGCTAAGGAGTGAACAGGCATTGGGAGGTAGATAAAAAAGGGTGGAGGTGACGTAACCTTAATTCACACTATATATATGAAATTGTCAGAAGAAAGAAAGGAATACTAAAACTTTAAAAGAAGGTATTTTAATAAAAATGAATTCTACAAATGAAACATCACAGATAATATAATAGAATGAACTATATTTTAAAGAAGCCATAGAAAGGATAATGAAGATCTCATGACCCAAAACTGCAGAGTATTTATAGTTCAGGAAATGAGATGCCGAGCTTCAGTGATTTCCCCCACAACCAGTTACCTAGGAAATCTGTTCATTCCAAGTCCAGTTGTATTTTATTTCTACAAAACACATTTTCTTAGATAATGCTCAGCTCTTATTGCCTGGTAGATTAAAGTCATCATTTAAATCTTTGGTCAAATTTTCAGGTATGTTTCCTGCTTTGATCATGGGTTGAAACATTCACCATGATGATGGTTACAGGGTGAAGGGCCTGATGGACATGGTAAGCTTATGATATTCCTACTCTTCCTGGATTGGATTAGTGCCCATATACATGGAGCTCAAAGCTTTAGACCTTCTACCATGTTCCATCGCCTGGAGAAGGTGCACTTTCTGTGAGCTGCACAGTAGACTCCATCAGTCAACAAATCTCTTGACACCTAGATCTTATCCTTCACAGCATCAAGAACTGTGAAGAATAAATTTTACAACATTTCCGGAGTACGGTATTTGTTATAACAGCCAAAAAGACTAAAACACTTTTCTGTTTTTTCCTGCCATGGTCTGTAGTGACTTATTCTGAACTGACCACATGAGATGCTCAGCATACACTAATTCAATGAACAAGTTATCAACAAAAGGAGGACTTTTATTATTGAGCTAAAACTTTGAAGTAACAGTCATGCTCTTTAATAAACAGGGAAAAACTCAGTGCTATGTTGTGACACACTGTGAGTTCAGTCAGCCACTTAGTGGCAAACCCAAGCTAACGCTTTATTTTCCAAGTTCTCTTATTTCTGAGACCAATGATTTGCCCATTGTGTCCAACTTTGTATCTAAAAGTGATTTGACAGTGATTTATGTTTTGCCCTGAACATTTTTAAATGTTCTCCTATGTTTTTTAACTCTCCCACTATATAAACCCAACAGAAGTAGCCGGGCAGCTGGAGTGTTTTACAAATGAGGCAACTTCAACTCAAAATTTAAATGACTTGTTTCAGCTTTTTCCAATAAAGAAAACAAAGAAGCCTAGCCAATCTTAATACTGTCTTTGAAATAATCTTATTTCTAATTTACCCAGGTAAACCTTACCTGGCAAAGGTATTGTTCAAGGAAGGATTTATGATTATATGCTAAACAAGCTTTCTCTAAATTATCATGTAAATACCAGCATCAAGATTTACCTGTTCCTTTGTGGAGAGTTGTTAGAACAAGAAACCAAGGCTCTTCATTGTCCTAATGACACAGGAAAGGATTTCAGCTGCTTGGTTTGGGGCAAAGTTAAATGATAAAAATTTCAGAATTCTAATTGGAGATATAAATAGGAAATGTAGAAAATAAACCTAGAACTTGACTGCACTCAGAGTGCTTGGAGGCTTTGGGTGTGAGGTTGAATTTCTGATGCGATCTTCTGTGAGCTGTGCAGTGTCAGGCTCACCCCACAGGAGTTCAGGGGAACTTGGTATTCTCTGCTGGCTTCACACTTCCTCTAATTAGGGAGCATTTAGGTTCATGTTTACTGTGCTAGAAAGCATCAACCTAAATCTACCCTATTAACAAATAGAGTTTTCCAGGTTGTTTTGTCGCTTTGCTCCACTGAAGTTCGATTTAAGCTTTTCTAATTAAATTAAATGTGAATGAGAGAAAGGGTGCAGGAAGAGGTGAACTTTCTCTTCCATACACAGCCGAAGATCTGTTCCCCTCAAGGTTTGCAGAGGGGTCTTTTGTGGTGGGGGACAGAAAATAGGGGCTAAGCTTTGTTCCCAATATTTCTACAAAAATACAAGATAATCACAGAGTGCCAAGCGTATAAACAGGCATCCAGCAAGCACTGAGTGTGGATAAGCAAGTGAGCGTGGTTTGGGAAATCTTGCAGGGCAGCCTCCATGGACATCCTTAGCATGCAAAGAGTATCTTGGGATTGACCTTCACATAGTCTTGGCAAAGACTTCATTGGGTTGTAAAGAGTTGTTTTTGTCTTTCTTTCTAACCAGGAAATCAATTCCAAGAAGACAGAAACCTTCTATGTTTTGTGTTTATATTTATTGGTTTTGAATCTTCATTGCCTTCCAATTTCTTGCCTGGGGATGGCTAATGCCTATTTGTGAATGAAATCTTTGAGGAATGTGTTCTGAGCACCTCTCCCCCAAACCCATGCAAATACACAAATGATTATGAACTTACATACATAGTGTTTTCAACTGAGCATACCAGTTGAAATTGAGCATACCATATACACCATCACTGGATACTTAGTACAGGATGAATATAATAGAGTAGAAGGTGATATAACTGTATAAATAATACACTATGTAAAATAATAGGAATGCTATATAGATATAACACAGTGCATTGTGATTTAATATTCACTCCCACTGAGAGGGCTTTAAGTCCAATTAGTAGCTATTGATTACCCACCAGATAACAGTGCCACCACTGCACCAATGGGGATAGCTTGTTGTGCCCATTGTTATGGTTGTTAGCCTTTGGAGCTGGCTTGGAACAATGATTGACAGAAGAGCCCTCCCTTTGACTGGGAGCTGTGAGTGGCCCAAGAGACTGGCAAAATAACACACGTTACTGACAAAGCTCTTGGTTATCTCCCAGAACTAATAGATAAGTCTCTGATACTGAAGACAGGAATGGGAGCCATGGAGCAGGAACATGCTCCTGACCTGTGCACTTTCTATCTGGAGATTAGCACTTATTAGCCTAGATGGTAATATGCAAGCTGCTAAGGGAGAAAGATGCTTCTTTTTGCAACAGATGAAGACTATGGCCGAGTTCTAGTCATATGTAGAAAATAATTGTCTATGAGATGTTTATCCCTAAGTGACACATCATCAATGCAACCTCCATACATAGGATGAATGCATCTCTCAACTCCTACCAGAGAGATTTACTTATACAACAGATGCTGATTAACAACAAAACTAATCTCTTAAAATTATTTTATTGAGATTTTGTGCATTTTATATAATAGAGCTTGATCAAATTTAGTCCACCTCCCCGATCCCCATCCTCCCAAAGGCCCTCCCTGACTGGATTTCATGTATCTGTCATATACGTCAAGTCCTATGTGGTCAAGCATATTATTCTCACTTTTTAAGAATTATAAATAAAATACTGCTTTAAAATGCCCATAAGCCTGATTCTTTCAACAGTGTTTGCTCATCATTTCTGTAGGTGCACATGCACTAGACTTCAGACGGCGCCTACCATGCAAACGTTCTGACTGACTGACCTCATATAAGCTTCCTGATTGACCTCATTCAAGCACTCTGATTGACCTCATACAGGCATTCTGATTGACCTCATACAGGCATTCTGATTGACCTCATACAAGCATTATGACTGACCTGATACACCTCATTCAAGCATTCTGATTGATCTCATACATGCATTCTGATTGACATTATATATACATTCTGATTGACCTCATACAAGCTTTCTGACTGACCTCATACAAGTATTCTGGCTGACCTCAAACACATTCTGACTGACCTCATACACACATTCTGATTTACCTCATACAAGCTTTCTGACTGACCTCATACAAGTATTCTGGCTGACTTCATAAACCCATTCTGACTGACCTCATTCAAGCCTTCTGACTGACCTCATACAAGCATTCTGATTGACCTCATACAGCTATTTGATTTACCTCATACAAGCATTCTGATCGACCTCAATAATTTGAGCACTCCTGTTGAGTATAAGCATAATTCAGAACATCCAGTCCAATCCATTAGTAGATTTGAAGACACTTTCTCGGGTCTGGCAGGAAATACCTCAGGCTGATGAGAACTCATGTGCCTTCTAAGAATCAAAGATAGCCGAAAAGATTGCACTTCCAGGGACATGGCAGAGACACACTGTGAGAGATAGATTCTTATGTCATTTTGTCCTTATTTGAACATTAAAAGATGGAATTACCAAAATAAGATATCTATTTCATCATTAGGATATAAAATTAATTTCAACATCTCAGTGGCTTATATGTGGCTTACTATTGACTAAAATATCACTAGAACTGATCACCTGACTATATATATTTTCCATTAGAGCCTTTGGGGCTTTGTGACCCATCCCTGTAATTCTAGCGCTGTGGAGGCAGAGGCTTGCCTTGAGGCTGAGACCAATCTAGACTACAGAGTGAGTTTCAGGCCAACCTGGGCTACAAACTAAGACTCTTTCTCAGAAAGGCATAGCAATTAAAGTAACTAATTTAGCACAGTCAAGGATTTATTGTGTTTTTATCGTTGGTTGGAATCTGTTAAGGTAATTTTAATAGTGATCTATTTGATTTAAATCCAGGTAAGCATTACTGTCATTTTTTTCTAAGAAGTGGCATGGATTAATACAAATTAATTTACGTCCAACAGCAGAAAACTTGGTGATCAGTGTTCAAAATTGATTTTTGTCCTGCTAGAATGGTGTGAGAGTACACTAATCAGAGCTGATTTTAATTGCTGATAATTATACGAAACAGTTTCAATAATTATTTTATTTGAATAAGGGTCCTTTCAGATTGATTTGCAGGCAAATCGAAAAGATGCACTATTATGAGACATTAGAGAAAGGCCACTTACAGCAGGGATCATGAGCTGACGCAGTGGGTCACCCCAAAGCTCTGTCTTGATAATGCCCTCTTAGGGTGTGGATAATTGAAATGCCAGCAGTACTCTCCCACTCTTTCCCCAGCGAAGGGAGTAGGGTGAATTACAATGCAGAATAAATGCTCAGTGGCAACGGAGAGTGGTAACTTGGAAGTGCAGGACCTGTGGCCTTTTCTTTTTTTTTTAATTTTTTTTTTTATTTCCGTACGTGTATGAATGTATTGTGTGCATGCAAGTCTGTGCACCCGTGACGTGCAATGCCGCGGAGGTCAGAAGAGGGCGTCGGACTCCCCTGGAACTGGAGTTCTCCTGGAATTGGAGTTTCAGACGGCTCTTGGCCGCCATGTGGGTGCTGGGGATCGAACCCGGGTCCTCTGCAAGAGCGGTCGGCGCTCTTAACCGCTAGGCCATCGCTCCAGCCCCACCTGTGGCCTTTTCAACAGAAGCAAGAAACCAACGTGACTCACCTTCAGCATCCACAGCGAGTTATCTTCTATAAAAGGAGCTCTTACGGCATCCAGCTGTGGATTATATTGCCCTGGGTTTCATTCCCTCTTTTCTTACCACAAATGGATCATTTGGGGCTGCCCCATCTTCTCTCTACACTCTCTTTTTTATTATTTGGTTTATTTTTAAGGGATTCTACAATATAATAACACAGTTGTTTTCATATAACATTGATGTTGCTCAGTTTGCTGTACAATTAGGTAATTGGTGCATTTTGGAAGTATCTATGTCCAAATTTTGAACAACCCAAGGTTCCCATAGTCCAGTTGGAGAAGCTTGTATGCACAGGCATGTTGATCAATTAGGAGTCAAGACTATATTGCTGTAGTCTCATGATTCACCCCTATCTCTCTGCAGCCCTTACAATCTACCACGCCTCCTCTTCCGCAGTTTGTTCCCTGGGCTTTGGGAAAGGGGCACAAGTGGGTGAGAAGAAAACAGTCTAATTTCTTTGGAGTTGTCATTTTGGACTCCAGTCTGTTCAGGTTGTTTCCCTTCATGGGTTGACAGCTTTTCCAGTGATACCCTTTTTAGTCATACTAACAAAGCACAAGCTATTGGATGTACAGGCATTTAAGCAGTACTAATTATTATGTCAAGCTAAGCTGTGAGCATAGACACAGATGCTTGGATGGTATGCTAATCCGCAAACTGTGGTTTCTCTATAAAGGGTGACAAGTTCTTATTGTGGCTTATAACATCTCCTAACCACTAGAGGACATAAGCTTGTGGCATCCACTGTGAGTTATTCCTCCAAGGAGAGAGCTAATAGCCAAATAGATTTGGGATATATATAGACACTTGGCTGCCACTGTGGCACAGTATCTCCAGGCTGTTGAGATGTAGCTGATATTGATGGAGGAGTCTTGCTTGTCTCAGGGAGACCAATATTTTGCTGTATTGCTTTAGTGGCCTTTGATAATGCTCTGTGGCATTTCAGAGGCCAGTTGTACACTAGCAAGTGATGTCTCATAACATTTTTTCATGCTCTCTCTACACTCTTATGTGACACTGTTCCTGGGGAAGCATGAATAAACATCTACTCCCTCTAGACAGGAAACCAACCAACGACAGGCCAGAGTAAGAACAGAACTTCCCAGCTTGAGAAACCAGTGTTTACTTGGGGTGACTTACACTAGTACAGGGGAAGGGCTACTTCTACCAGCAGAAAAGAGGCAAAGATGGCTGCATCACTGAAAGCCAAGTGCAGCAAAGAGGAAGCTCACAGAAGCTGTGGGAACCTGGGGCTTACTGTAAAACTTCTGGGGGCACAGTTGGAGAGTGTCTTTTTCAGATAGCTCTGACAGGCTGGCCGACCCTCTTTCAAGCAGCTTGGATGACCTCCTCTTCTTCCAGGTCTTGGTATTGTCAGGCACCTTGGCTAGTCAGAGCCTCTTCTAGGCAGCTCTGTTTGTCTAAACTCAGCTCCTCTCCAAGGGTCTCTCAGAAGCCCCTGCTAGTTGAGGAAAAAGGAACCTAATGAATCTTGTGAGTCTGAGTAGTTCCTGAAGCTGTTGAGTTGTTCACTTCCTGAGCTTAACTGTAGGTAGGGATACTTCACTTCCTTTAGAATATAAGGATCAGAAAATCCTATTTTGAACAGACAGACTTTCACTCTTAGCTCAAGGCTGCACAGCAAATCAAACACCCTTCCCTTCTCTTGCTACTGACCATAGATATAATTAACTGCTGGGCTGGTTTTGGCTTCTGTAACTTGCTTACCCAGCTTTAAGGCACCCTGACATTTTCCAAGTGGGCCATATAAGGCTGGCATATTTTTCCTTATTGTGGTTTTTCCCTTTAAACAGACTCCCCCAACTCACTTCTGAAGCTTTCAACTCCAAATGAAACTGCATGCCCAGCAGCTGCTGTCAAATAAATTTTGCTGATTAACATTTGATTTGAGTCTGGTGGTCTTTTCTTGGTTTTCTAAAACTCTGTAACAAGAACATCCTGTGATTTAAGGAGCTTTCCTCCAAGATAGAATGTTTTATCTTGCAGGAAGTTGCTACATAATACTCTCAAACGAGAGATTGGAATATGCTCCTTACCAGGGCAGTCAATGTTTTCTATGGTTATCTTTTGCCCAACTAATTTGAAAAATGGTTGCTTTTCACACTTTTGCACATGGTATATTTGTACTGGAGAAAGGGCATTGGGTGTCATTTAATCCATCCCTGTAAGAACACCTGACAGCTCAGACCCGCCACATCCCTTGGTTATAGTGTAGCCCTGAGTCCATGTGCAAAGATGAAGGCTCTTGCTATCTCTGTGGCTCTGGACAAGTCATATGACCTCCTCGTGCCTTAGTATTTTCACACATAAAGCCATGAAATAAAGATGCCATGCTCTTCATAGGATTGCTGCGAGGTATGCATGTGTGATGAATTAACGTTCACAGAGAAGTGTTTAACATCATCTTAGCAGAGGGAGTTCTGGTTATTGTTTGCCTGTTCTGTTAATTTGTATGTGACTCTGATTTACCAAGTCAGTGAATCTGAACTGAGAAGTAGCTTAAGAAATTTTTGTTCCCCCACAAGTGAGAAGTCTAATGGTTCAACGCAAGTTACCTTCTTAGCACCTGGATTCACAGAGATATTGTATCTATAATCTGTCATTAGGTTGTTCGACTAATATGATTCCCTCTGATTTTTTAGAATAGCTAGGCATTATTGATCTCTCCTCTCTCTCTACCTGTCTAACCCTTCCCCCACACTTTCCCATTTAAAGTGTCCCTATTCTTTAAAAAAAAATATTGAGTTTTTGTGTATTTCATGTTTATAGCATAAGACATTTTATTTAATGATAGATTTAAATGTTATTTATTTTTATTTTATGTGAATGAGTGGTTTGCCTGCACGTATGCAAGTACAGCCATGCGTTCAATGCCTGTGGAAGCCAGAAGAGAACACTGAACTTCCTAGAACTGGAGTTACAGACAATTGTTAGACACCATATGGATGCTGGAAATTGAACCACAGTCATCTGAAAGACCAGTCAGCACTCTTAACCATCGAGCTATCTCTCTACCCTAATCACAGATTATTTAAATGTTAGGTCTTATTGAAATATATAGTTTTGGGGCTGAAGAGATGGCTCAGTGGTTAAGAGCACTAGTTGTTCTTGTAGAGGACCAATAATACTGGCTGGAAAGATAGCTCAGTGGTTAAGAGCTCTGGCTGCTCTTACAGAAGATCTGGGTTCAATTCCCAGCACCCATATGGTGGCTAACAACCATTAGGAACTCCAGTTCCAGGGAAATCCAATACACACTTTTGTCGTCTGCTTGTAGCACATGGCCAAAGTACATTTGCATAATGCAGACAATACATTCATACAGAAAATACAAATAATAAATAGAATATTTAAAAATGATAAATTATTTTTACATAGGTAGTTTCATGAGATTTGGAATTGATTTGGAATTGAATTTTCTTAAAGTGTTCATGTTAATTCTAGAAATACAGCAATTCATGAGTGTCTTTCACTCCAGCAACAGACTTAGGAAGGCAAGCAGAATAAAATCATTAACTAGCAGGAGATCGTGATCCTTGTGCACCATAGCAAACACTGTGTAGAAACTGTAGAAACTGTAGAAACTGTGTATACATATGATAAAGAAAAAACCAAAAGGCTGCTATAGAACACTATAACTCCCAGGTGCTAACAGAATTGCTGTTCTTGTGCAATCAATATGTTTATAGTTACCAACCAGCTTCCTAGCCAACATCTTTTTTTTTTAATCTTTTCAAAGGACAAAGCATATAAGTAATACAAAGTATATATCTAATTGTGCAGGCTGAAACGTAGTAAATTCCATATGACTTTTTCCTTTATATTCTTAGGAAATGATTAATCCCTGGGTCCTAAATTCCCATGAATTGTGATGTTTCTTTGACTTGATCTGTGATATTCATCTTTGAAATAGTCATTCAGACAGTGATAAAGCATTTAAATAAACGAATGAGAAATGAATAAATGAACATATCACAAGCTCCCTATGGAGAGAAATCTTTCACCAACTAAATGAAACTTGGATTCACTAAGCTTGGAGCCACGGGTTGGGGTGTGGGTGGGGGCAGTGATTTGCAAGTGCTGGAGTTCAATTGAGCCTGCATATGGCCCTCATGATCTATAATGTCTATTTTTATCAAAGTTCCGAAAAACGAGAGTTGGACTCTGAGGCAATTAGGTTTAAACCACCCCACCCAGTTGCTGCACTCGGTCCCTCCAGCTGCAGCAATTAATAGTCATAAACAGGGGAACTCAACACACAGGTGTTTTATTTTTCTCCAACTATTTATTTCTAGTTACTGGTGTCAAGTTGGCCTGTGCTTTGCTGCTTATATGGAGTGGCTAAAAATGTCCTGTTAACTGAGGTCCTTTGCTCTAGGCCGCTCTTCTGTTTTGCTCTCCATCCATAACTCCCCCTTTTTATCTGTTCATTTTAGCTCTCAGTGTCTCCTTAAAAGTTCTACACTTTTGGTGTTGTTTGACCATCGAGTTAAAACCAGCCTCCTCCCACAATGACAGCAACGTCACACCAGGAGCCACCTGTCACCTCTGCTTATTGCAGTTGTGCTTGTCAGCGCTTGCTCAGAAAGATGTTTTTTTTTTTTTTCAGATCTCATTTCTGGTTGTTCTAAACAGGAAAAAGGAATGAAATCTGACTGTTTCATAAATAAAATATTACTTGTGTCATGATATCTTTACTTTTAGGTTGTTATCCAAGAACATACTATTTTTCAGGCCAAATAAATGGGTAAGGACAAAAACTTGAGACTTGATTCAGTTATAAAAGATCTAACCCAGGCACAGGGAAATTTTTGTCAAATGCTTTCCAAATAAACTAGTTTTTGCCTAGTATGTGAAGGAAGTTCTTGACATTCTCACTGGAAGATAATTCAAATTCAGAGCCAGATATTTTTGTGAAGAATACAGAGAAAGTAATTTGGGTATGAAAAAGTGGACACTAAAGAATTTTATGTATGCACAATTCACTGTCTAAACAGCTTATATGGCAGGTAATATGTAAAGATGAATTTCCATTTTTTGGAGACAGTATTGTTTGGAAGATAATCTTGAAGGTAGTTTCATGGTAGATTACTGTCATCAAGACTTCATGCATTGATAGTGAAGTTCAGACTACTAAATAGTTTGGAATCATGCCTTCTACTGCAGATCATGAACTTTGATTATTAGCTGAATAAGGGTCAAATACTTGTTTTGCCATTTACTAGCTATAGGAGATGAAAAACTTTCTTTCCCAACTTAAATTCATAATGCAGGGCCTGTAAAAGATGAGAGATTGACAAAAATCATGCACAGTAATTTATTTAATAAGTTTTACATGATTGGCAGCCTTCATATGGAAATGAAGCCTCAAAGAAACAAGGAAGCCATGGATGTCTATGCAAGTTTTGAAGATGTTGACATTTTTGGAAAAAAAATATAATTAGAATAAGGAACTATGATTTAATGCTTATAACAGGGGGAAGCTCAGCAAGGCCTGCATGCTAAAGCCCTTCTGTGTGCTCCTATGTTTTCACAGGAAGAGTGCGGTCAATCCATAGAGAGGCTGCTTAGGAAGCTTGGTCTTTGACCTGCTTCCGGTGAGGGAAGAAAAATCTGAAGTTTAACTTCATAGAAGGAGATGGGACGGTTGTCCCTGTTGCTGATGATCTCCCAAGTGCCAATGTGACATATTTTGACTGGTAGTCCTAAACCTTACTAACGATGGCCAAGATTAGATGAAATTAAGTGTCTGCGATGAAGTATCTGCAATGCTTCTTGAATACCTTGAAGTATTCAGATCAGGGTTGCAACGGGGCTGGAGAGATGGCTGGGTGCTTAAGAGCATCTCTGTTCTTGCAGAGGACCCAGAACCCACATGGGGGCTAACAACCATGTGTAACTCAAGCTCCAGGGGATCCAGTGCCCTCTTCTGACCTCCACAGGCATTGTATGATGCAGGTATGACTCAGGCAACACATTCATACATAAAATAAAATATGTTTAAAATGGCTATTACCAGTTCTTTTCCTCATTCTCACAGTAAATATCAGTAGCTCTTATTAAGTGTTAATTATATTAACGCTGAAAGATGCTGACAAGACAGACAATACAAAATTAATTGTTCTCATTGTCATACATGTAAAGTGGATACATTTAGCAAGATTTGGGAGCTTCTGAATTCCTTTATGAAAACTTCGGTAACATCTACTTTAAAAATTAAATTTTGATGATGCAGAATATTTATTCCTTTTGAGATGTGTTTGACACTGTAGTTGGTTTAATTGAGCCCTTGCTGTTTTTCAAGGAGTGTTTTGAATACTATATAATCAGTTAGCTATAAAATCTATGTCAGAGGAATTAGACAGAAAAGGTATCTTTCCAAACAGGTGAGGATATCAAAATACAGAAAGGAAGTTCCCGAGCCTCTATGGAAATAGAGCTATTTCACTATGAATCCCACATTTCATCTTCATATGTTACCTTAGCATTGAGAAGAAGAAAGCAATAACCCCTATTCAGAGATAAGGATTATGTCAAGAAGTCTGTGAGATATGTGCCAGATGGTGACTGCAAAGAAGGATGTTTAGAGAATGTGAAATCATCTCTGTGGAGCTCTAAACTCTAAACATGTAGTTAAAAATATTTCTATGATAGTGGTATTTTGTGTTTAATTCTTTTCTTTTTTTTTTAAATTAGTTTTTATTGATGCTTTGTGCATTTCATACATTTTTCCAATTCAGTTCAGGCTTATTTCCCTTTCCCTCCCCCCCACCCCCACCCCATCCCAGATCATGCATTCTGCCATAACTGTCCTGCATCTTTCTCTCAGTTTTTTTTTTTTCATTTTTAGCTATAAGTGATAATCCATGAGTACAAGCATCCTTCATGCAAAACCTATCTGCAGGCTGTTGTGCCCAAACACCTACAGCCCCACCATCCAGTGGGGGGTGACAGGTTGTTTGTTCAATCAAGTTGATCAAATGAGTGTCCAGACTACATTGCTGTAGTTTCACCATTCACCCCAATCGCAGCCCTTACATTCTACCACGCCCCCTCTTCCGCAGGTTGTTCCCTAGGCTTAGAAAAGGGGCACAGGTGGATGAGAGGTAAAACAGTCCACTCTCTCTGGAGCTGTTGACTTGGACTCTGGTCAATTCTGGCTGTTTCCTTTCATGGGCTGACAGTTTGTCCAGGAATAACCTTTCGATCCTACTAATGAAGAACAAGCATTTAGATATATAGGTATTCAAGCAGCACGAATAGTTATGGTAGTTTACGTGTTTTAATATATATATATATATATATATATATATATATACACTAGATAATGACCCCTGTCTAAGGTATAGTTGTCAAAGATTTTCTTCCTTTTTCTAAATTGTTCACTCTTCCTATGGTTTGATTTTCTTTGCAGAAATCTCTTGATTTTATGTAGTCCTATTTGTTAATTTTTGGGGACTTTTCTGTGCTATTGGAGCTCTATTCAGAAAATTCTTGCCTTTACCAGTCTCCTGAATGTATTCTCTATATATTCCCCTACAAATTTCCTAATTTTGAGTTTTAAATGAAGGTCTTTGATCCAAATTTGATTTGATTTTTTTAAAATGAAGGAAGATAAATATTGTTCTACTTAGGTTTCTCTGTGTCTGTGATCATACACTGACCAAAAACAACTTCAGAGAGGAAGGGGTCCATTTCATCGTACATCTGTAAGGAACAGCCCACCCTCAAGGGAAGCTGGCCAGAAGCTCAGGGCCAGAGCTGAAGTACAGACAATGGCCGACACCGCTTACTAGTTTGCTCCCCTGCCTGTGCTCAGCCTGCTTTCTTGTACAACCCAGGAGTACCTGCCCAGGGGCAGCACCGCCCACAGTGAACTGAGCCCTCCCATGAGACTTAACAATAACAAAATGACACTGGGACACCCCATAGACCAATCTCGTGGAGGAAATTCCCCATTTGAGGCTCCCCGCCTTCCCGTGTGTGTCAAGTTGACAGCCGAAGCCAGGCACTACATGGATTTAATTACATTCTTCCCCAGGTAGATGGATATGCAGTTAGGCCCTGATGAAACTTAATGTTATACGCTGTTTTCTCTTCCGATGATATAAATCTTTCACCTTTTACTAAAGATTTCCGTGGAGAGGAGCAGTCTGAAAGTTAACTCAATTTTTTGAGGCCTTGCACTATAGCAGGGCTAAAAAAAAACAAACAAAAAAAAGAAACTAATGCTTAGAATGTACTGAAAAACGCAGATAAGACTGGCAAAGTGACTCAGCAGGTAAAGGCACTTGCTGCCAGTTCTGATGACCTGAGATCAATTCCAAGAACCCACGTGGTGGAGGAAGAGAACAAACACCTGCTTATTGTCTTCCGTTCAAATTAATTGGATCTCTAAAGTATCTACATATGAAATACAAGTCATATTTGTAATAAGATAATTATAAGAGGTTTAATAGCACATAGATAGGATAAATGTTTTTTTTAAGCTTCTGCAAGTTGAATTGCCCAAGCCTAAATGGCACATGTACAATGCAAACTCTTCACCTAAGGCTCACACAATACAGAACAAGAGACAAAGAGGACACTAATTAATCTCCCCCATGCAACAGAAGGCCATGAACACCAAAGGGTGCAGATGGCCAAAGCCTGGAGCTTAGCAGAGTGTGGGTCCTCACCCAGAGCTCAGAGACCACGGGGGAAGAGGGGGTGGAAAGGTTGTAAGAGCAAGGGAGGAGGCGCATGACCTTATGAAAATAGAACCGTACAAGCTCTGAGGACCCTGCTCATATAAACCTATAGCAGTGGTATCGCAAGACCCTCGTAAACTCAAGCAGACAAAACCCAGTATTGAAATTTGGAAATGGGAAGCAGGTCCCAATCTTGGCAGAAGAACTATTGGAAGCTGATTACTGCTGTATGAGGAAGAGCTTATCCTCTTAAAGCACGGGATTCTGGATGGTCTGAATAGAGCTCACTGGATGAGCTTGCACTGAGGAATGTCTAGGGATGCTGACTTTACACAATGGATCTTCACACAAATGAGAGAGTGTCAGGAATTCCAGTGGGGCGGGGAGGTGGATGGGTTGCAGTAGGGGAAGGGAGTTAAAAGGGGATTGAGATAAATTGAGATGTTCTATATGAAATACACAAAAAATCAACAAAGCAGTGAAGTAAAAAATATGCTTCTGCAAAACAGATTTGAATATTGTAGTAATAATCATGCTCAAAGTTATCAAGACATAAAACATCGTGATAATCTGAGTTAATGAAGCTGCTTTATTGATAGTAAATCTCAGGAACATTTCACAGCATTTTTCATCCTCCATGTGCCAAATGACGTGCTACCTCGTGACTTCTTTTCAGCTGCTGAGCGAAGGGTGCTTGAAGAGCAAGTTTCTGTTGCTCATCAGTGCACCTGAGTAAGGCAAGCCATCCTTAATTTTCTGCTAAGTAAAAGAAAGAACTTTGGGGCAGATAGAAATTATAACTTAGCATTTAGATAATCTAAAGTTTACCAGTTTTTAGAACCTCACCCTTTTAGATTTTAGATTTTTCTCTTTATTTTTATTTATTATTTTATATTTATTATGTGAGAAAACATGAACATAGGCATGTCAGAGGACAACTTATATGAGTTGTTGGCTCTCTTTCTATGCTCTGTGGAAGTTGAACTCAAGTTGCGCTGCTGATGGTGGTAAGAGCTCTCACCCCCGTGCCATCTCAGTGGTCCTTGATTGATCCTTTGAAAGAAACCACCCATGTTATTTCATGCATAATAATGCTTGACTATTTGGGAGATATTTAAGATGTTTAATTCCCTGAATTTTGACAGTATAGCATTGTTTTAGCGTCATAACCTTTCTGAATATTTAAAACAACTCTTATGACCTATATATTTCATGTTGTTCAGATGTTTGCATTGGATACTTTTTAGAAGTAAGCCATGGCATGTGTGTTTGATGAATTTGAATATTTATTTTGAAATCTTTGACATGTAGCCAGATGGAAATCCTCTCACATGGGAGAAATAGGATCTATAGCCAGAAAATTTACAAGGAGTGAAAGGGGAAAGAGTCATGGGATGGTAGTATAAGGTCTCAATAGAAGGAAGAATGTTCTCATAATAGGATCCTATAAAATATAATGGGTTGATTAAAGAAGCTAACAGCTTCTTGCTAATGAGTGTTTAAAAAGAGACCAATTGACCATCTGTTAGAAATGGTGAAAGAATTCCTTTGGGACAGATGAGCTTGGATAAAATGGTCTGTATGGATCTTTCTAAATGCAATGATCTGAAAGTAATGTGATAGAAGGTTCCTACTTTAAAGTGCTGTTGATCAGAGCCTTAGCTCATGAACATCATAAAAAGTTAAGAAGGAATATTCTTCGGAATTTTCCACAACATTTACAAGGGTAGATTTAGCAGAACAATCATCTTAATTGTTAATTAAGAATAACTTTTATTAAACAAGGTTTGGAAAGACACAAAAAGTTATTTATGGTAGCTTCTAGTGAAAAAAATTTCAGATCAGATGGGTCTCTGTTAGGAAAATATTAATATTACCATCATATCAATTAGTTTACTTCAGTTGTCTGCAGTAGAAACAAGATATTTTTCTGAAAGAAGCCATAAATGTATTCATTGATGAGACAGTGCAGCTCCTTGTATTGAAACTTCTGAGGCAATGGATTAGAAATGAATTGGTGCCTCTATAGGGATCTTGGTATAGGAGTTGATACAGTGTATATAAGATGTCGTCTGGGGCATGAATCTTGACTGTTTCAGGTCTTTCTATCATTTTGTTCAAGATTCAAGTTAAGATGAAAGGATAAGAGAATGTAATTCCAAAGTCATTGTCATTCTTTGGCCTAAAAAAATTCAGACCAGTATATCATTCAAAGAAGGGCATTTATTCCTAGCGAAAAATTAGTTACACTTATTAGAAAATTTGAGGCTATAATTTTGGTAAAGTAAAGCATAGATGTGCACCATATCCATGAGAACTTTGTCTTTAATATGTCTTTAGTAAGAGCAAGGCCTAACACGTAAGTAATGAATTAGTCTGCACTGAAAACTAAAAGGATTTGAAAATTTTGAAAGCAGTCTGTGCAGAGTTGAAGGAAGTCTAAGAAATAAAGGCATTCTACAGACTTACTGTAATGCCCATCCTCTGTGGAGAGCTATCACAAACTCTTCATGTTAGGTATAGTTGGGGGGTAATTCTGACACTGTTTCTGGTGTTATCAATTGATACCTGTGCTCACTGTTCCCCACCACTGCAACTGTGTCTGACTCTCTCCTGTGCAAGGTGACCCTGTGTTCATGGTACTTTGGATATGGAAGAATCAATGTGGAAGTAGAAATAGTGAACATGAGGAACTTCCAAAAGTACAAAAAGGCTATTCAAGAAATTGCAAGTGGCACTCCAAGGGTCAAGGTTCAGGGAAGGGATGAGTTGTATGTCATTTGATATGCAGTCAAGGTACCTCACTGACATAAAGCCAAATACTTTGTATTTCAGCTATGTTATTTGATTTACATTTTTCAAAATGGGATAGAGTTATGGGAAAGTATGAGTATTCCCCCTCTCTTCCTGAAAAGATGTCCCTTCACGCGCATCATAGCATTGGCTTAAAGTTCCACAGGAAGACATGAATGTTTCCCCTTTGGTCTCCATGGATCTACAGGCTTGATATTTGCTCTCTAGACCAGGCTGCCTGCATCTGCCTACTGAGTACTGGGATAAAAGATGTCTGCTACTCTGCCTGACTGGACATGGATATTTAACTGAAGATTTTAACAGTCTGATTTATGATTGCATCATATGGATTTCAGGACACAATTATGACTAAATTTAAGTAGTATTTTGCATATTCTAATGGAATATAGTTGAATTTTGTTTCATTACACTCAATTATGTTTTTTGCGGTTCTTAGCCTCAGCCTTTAATGGCTGCGCTATCCCCACAGCCCTCAATTATGTTTTTAATGTTAATATAGATATGAAACATTTGGCTATTTATAACCTTTAAATTGAATAAAATCACTGTATAAGAATATGAGTGTCAAAGAGATGAAGCATGTCGCATTTTGTTTTTATCACTGTGTCTTCCTGAACTTGTTAGACCCATATTGGTAGTTTTGTTATTTGTTTTTTGTTTGTTTGCTTGTTTGTTTGTTTGTTTGTAGAGACAAGGGCTCCCCATGGGACCCAATTGGCCTGGAACTTGCTCTGTAGAGTTAGATGGATTCTGTTTTATAGAAATCTGCTTGTTTCTGCTTCCTCAGTGCTGAGATGAAAAGCAAGTACCATCATATCTGGCTGCTGATGTTGTTTTCAAGAAAGAGTTTCATAGTCCAACTAATCTTAAATTATCTGTGTATCTGAGGATGACCTTGAATTCCTAATCCTAAATGCAACCATCTTCCATGTGTGAGATTCCAGGCATATACCGCTATGCTTTGCTTCTAATCTTTGCCTTCTAAAGAACAGTGTTAGAGTCAGTAATTCACAGAGCTGAATTGTACCTGAAAAATGTGTTTTCTCTTCCTTACTATATTTTAAGTAATTGAAGTATTTGAGTGGGAAAATTAATATAAAATATACTATGATAACAACTGAGTTATTCAGGAATAATATTGAATCATCAAGTTCAATATCAACAGAACTTTGTAATTCATTGAGAAAATATGGTAGTTTTTAGTAATTCATAAGAAGTAGGCATGATCAGAATATCAGTAAATAGTGCTAGAAAACCAGTGATCCTGAGCAACAAGATCAGCTTCTCCTGAGCCCACAGCCTCTTCTCATTCTCCCAGGAGGGGTGTAGTAGGATCCTGTGAGCTACAGAAGGGTCGATTGCACCACCATGCAACAGTCCCACATTCACAGAAGAAATGTGAGTGACTTTTCTTTTTTTTTTTTTTTTTTTTTTTTTTTTTTTAATTAATTTTTATTGAATGCTTTGTGGCCTTTCAACCTTTTTTTTTTTATTTCCAATTTTCTTTCAGCTTAAATTTCCCATCCCCCCCCCCAAACCCACACCCCAACCCCATCCCAGATCATGCATTCTCCATAACTGTCCTGCATCGTTATCTCCCTCAGTTGTTGTTTTTTTTTGTCATGTTTTTCGCTATAAGTGATAATCCATGAGTACAGCCATCCTTCATAGGCAAACCTCTCGGCAGGCTGTTTGGCCCAAACACCTACAGCCCCCACCATCCAGTGGGGGGTGACAGGTGTTTTGTTCAGTCAAGTTGAATCAAATGAGTGTCCAGAGCTTACATTGCTGTATTTCATCATCATCACAATTCACCCCATCGCGAGCCTTACATTCTATACCACGGCCCCCGCTTCCCAGGTTGTGTCCCTAGGCTTAGAAAAGGGGCAACAGGTGGAATGAGAGGTAAAACAGTCACTCTCTCTGGAGCTGTTTGACATTTGGACTCTGGTCACTTCTTCTGGATGTTTCCTTTCAGTGGGCTGACAGTTTGTCCAGGAATACATCCTTTCGATCCTACTATGAAGAACAAGCAATTAGATATATAGGTATTTAAGCAGGACCTAATGAGTTAGGTAGGTACTGGTTTCTTTAGCATATGACACATATTTTGGATATGTTAATCCAATGAATTACAATTTTCCCCCCTGTAATATGACAGGGTCTTATGTGGCTTATAACAGTACTAACACTGAGAGGAGTGTAAAGCTTGTGGCATCAGCCATGGGTTATTTTCTCAAGGGGAGAGCCAATAGCCATAGATTTGGGGATATACAGCACATGCTGACCTCTGCTGCACAGTAATTTCCAGGCAGGTGAGGTGATATCTGGTGCTGACGGTGGAATCTTGCTTGACTCAGGGAGACCCATATTTGGTTTTATTGGTTTAGTGGCCGTTTGTAACACTCTCTGGCATTCCAGAGGCCATCTGAACACTTGGCAATGTGTGGTCGCATACAATCCCCTCCCAATGTTAACGTCAGGTCTTTTGGCAGCAGGGTCTTATTGGCTCTCCTCCTGTAGGTATCCCAATTTAGGGCAAAGGAGCCCTTACCTTTTTGGGGGGCCTTGGATCCACTGGCCAACATCCACCTGTGAGTTAAACATCCATTGCTGATGTCAGAGCTCCGTAGTTAATATATTTTGCCTGAGTCATAGCCCTGGACTTTAGTATTATATTTGGTTCTGAACAGAGAGTAGTCACTTCCACAGTTCCCATGTCTAGTGTCAATGAAAGAAAAGCATTTTACCGGTTTTATAAGAGATCACCTCTTACAATAGTTGTCTCCATTTAACAGTTGGAGAGCGACCTCATGCATTGTCATATTTCTCCTTGTTCTATGATGGGTGGGAAGGGCAAGAATCTCTCATATGAAGAAACTTTTGTGGCTCCTAGAAGGTAATTTTTGTTAGGACTCATTATAAACTAGTTGTTACATGTAGGATCCACAGAGGGGTTTTCGATTTTTATGGCAATATGAGGCTTTTCTTCCTTTGAAATGTTTCAGACGGTCATCCTTTCCGGTGCCCCGCTTTTGGTGCATCCGACTAATGCAAAAACCTGTTGCTTTTCTTTCTCGGCCGTGAAGTTGGTGACGTTTTGTCCCTGTTGGAACAAACAAAATCTTTTCCCATAGTTATTTTTAAAAATTTGGAATTGCAGGGGGTATTGATGAAAAGTTTTCCATGTCTTTCTTATCCCCCCCCCCCTTTTTTTAGCGGAGGGGGTCTCCAGAAGATAGTTGTATTTTATATGACTATAGGGTGGAGTCAAGGCATAGATTTCATGCATCAAATTCACCCATGTTGTTTTGGGTGACGATATATGAATAACTTGGGAAGCAAACTTAATTTTTACTTAAATCATCTTAAAGAGAGGGCTACAAAGTATACTGTAAACAGAGAAATATAGAGAACATTTGTATGTGTCAATCCAAAGTTCTTGCTCTACAGAATTTATGTAAAACAAATTGTGGACAACAACAATTTATACGTCCATTTAATTCGATCAATGAACCGTTTTATCAGATCCTGTAAACCAATGCTGTTGTTTTAATATACACTGTTTACTTTTACTTACTAAGTCCTAAAACAAACCATGTGTCCGGTAGACAGTGTCTAGGCAAAACTGGTTATTTGTTGAACTCACGTCAATTTTGGGCAAAATTGGATATTTTTTGAACTCACGTCAATTAAACCCGTGTCCCTCTCCCCACCCGTTCCCTCTCCTCCCACCCATCCCCTTTTCCAATTCACCATTTCAGTCCATTTTTTTTTTTTTTTTTTTTTTTTGTTGTTGTTCTTTTACTTTCCCTCCCTCTCCATGAGAAATAATTTATATCTGGGTGGTTGGTACTAAAAAACTAGCGCCACATAGAAGGGACAACACCAATGTGTCGTGTGTTTTTTTTCTGTGTTACTTCACTTAACTAATGTCTTCCAGCTCCATCCATTGACCTGAAAAACTCATGATGTTTGTCCATCTTTAACTGCTGCAGTAAATTCCATTGTTACTACATGTAAACACAACCCACACACATTTTCTCTATCCATCCACTCGTCCCCATTAAAGGGCACCCTGGGCTGGTTCCACCAGCTTTTTGCATTGTGAAGAGAGCTGCATAAACATAGCTGTGCATGTATCCCCTTTCTTTGCAGTAAGTTGTTCTTGTGGGTATATACCCAGGATGGTATGACTGGGTCAAATGTAAGGCTCATTTGGAGTCTTCTAAGGGTGCTCCACACTGCTTTCGCTGCCATAGTGGCTGTACAAGTTTACATTCCCACCAGCCAATGGATGATTGTTCCACGTTTCCTCCCACAACCTCTATCTTCCAGCACTTGGGTGTCATTCATAGTTCTTGTTCCTAGCCCGTCTTATTGGAGTAAAGGTGGGTAATCTTAAGGTGGTTTTAATTGCATTTTCCCTTAATTATCAGAGATGTTGAACACTTCTTAAGATGTTTTTCTTCCTCAGGTCTTCTCGGTCTCGGCCATATCTAACTCCCCTCCTCGGTGGGAAGTCTCTATTTCAAATCTTTTGCTCTCTTTTAATGAAGTCCATGTGTTGTTTTCTTTTCTTCTTTGTTTTTTGAGTAGCTGTATACTCTGGGGAAAGAATGCTTGGGTCAGATTGTATCGGCTGTGAAGGGTTTTCCTCCACTCTGTGGGGGGCCTTCTCCTCACTTCCTTTAATGCTTCCGGTTAATTGCTTTCCTTTGATGGTACGAAGCCGTTTGGAGTTTAATTAATGAAGAGTCCCATTTGTCAATTGTCGATGCTATTTCTGTGCAGCTGCCGGTCTGGTTTAGAAATTCTTTTCCTACACCGATGTCTTGTAGTCTGCTGCCACTTCTCTTCGATCACCTCCAGAGTGTGGGGTTTTCCCGTTGAGGTCTTTAATCCATCCGGAGTTGACCTTTGTACAAGGTGAAGGTAGGGGTTTAATTATATTTCAATTCTTTCTTCTACAAAGTGGTGATCCAGTTTTTGTGCCAGCACCACTTGCCGGAAGATGCTGTGGGTCTTTTCTCTATTGTGCCTTCTTGGCCCCCCTTGTCAAATATCTGAGGTGGCTGAAAATTGTATGAGCTCAGGTTTGGATTCAGTTTTAATTCCATTGGTCAACTGGGTCTGTTTTTTTTGTGCCAGTACCAGGTTTTTTTTTTTTTTTTTTTTTTACTATAGCCCTGTAGTATGTTTTGATGTCTGGTAGAGCAATCTCCTTTGTAGTGCTCTTTTCACTCAGGGTTGATTTGGCCGAATGTCGGGGTCTTTTTTTTTTTTTTCCAAATGAAATTGAGATTTTTTTTTTCCAGGCCGGTTAAGAAACTCTTGGGGATTCTGATTGGGGTCGCATTAAATAAATTCTGTACACTAGTTTGGGTAGATGGACATTTTGACGAGAATTTATTTTCCCAAGCCATGAACATGGGGGAGGTTTGTCAAGCTTCTGAATGTCTTCCTCAATTTCCTTTTTCAGGGGTGTAAAATGTTTGTTATAGAGATCCTTGGTGTCTTTGTTTAGGTGTGTTCCTAGGTAGTTTAGTGTTTTTGAGGCTATTGTGAGTGGGAAGGTCTCCTTGTAGTCCTTCTTCAATTGCTTTTTTTTTTTTTTTTTTTTTTTTTTTTTTTTTTTTTTTTTTAGGTTTATTTTTTATCCTGCCACTGTACTGAAACTCTTATCGTTGTCCAGGGAGTTTTCTGTGGAGTTCTTAGCATCCCCTTAGGTAGACAATCAATCACAATCAGCAAAAATGGATAGCTTGACTTCCTTTTTCCAATTAGAACTCCATTTAATTTCCTTTTCTTGCCTTATGCACTAGCCAGTGTTTCCTAGCAAATAATATTGAAGAGGAGTGGTGACAGGGGGAAGAAAGCCTTGCCGAGTTCCTACCTTTAAGGGAAATGCTTCTGTCATTTCCCCATTTAGATGATATATTGCCTGTGGGTTTCTGTATATGGCTTTGATTACAATTGAGGAATGATGATCCCTCCAAGACCAATTCCCTCCAGGACTTTCGTTGAAATGAAAGGTGCTGGATTTTGTCAAAGGCTTTCTCCTCCAATCTATTAAGATGATGGCGTGGTTTTTGTCCTTCAGTCCTTGAGATGTTTGATGATTTTATTGATTTTTCATATGTGGGAACCATCCCTGCATTCTGGTGGAAATCCAACTTGGTCATGGTGGAAGATTTTCTGATGATGTAATTCTGTATGCGATTTGCCAGAATCCCTGTTTAGAATTTTGGCATCTGTGGTTCATTAGGGAGATGTGTCCTATAGTTTCCACTTTTTTGTTGTTTTGTTTTTCCCTGGTTTTGGTATAGCGTAATGCTGGCTTCATAAAAAAATTGGGAGATTTTCCTATGTTTGTATCCTTCTAAAAACAATTTAAAAAGTAGTAAATGTTTGTAAGTTCTTTACGAAATATTTTATAAAGTTCTGCCGTGAATCCCTCCGGGGCCTGGGCATTTTTTGGTTACTGAGGCTACTATTACAAAATCTTCGATTCCTGTCCTGTACGATTGGTCCTGTTTATGGCTGGGCCGATCTCATCTTTGTTGATCGTTGTGAGTTCCCAGGATTTCAGATAGTCATCTATTTCTCTTAGGTTTTTTTTCTTAGGTTTTCAAACTTTAGTAGAATATAAGTTTTGAAGTATTCCCGTATATTGTCTGGATCTTTTCATTTGTCTGTTATGATAATTTTCCCCTTTCATCACAGATTTCTATTGATTTGGAGTTGGTTTCCCTCGTTCTTTTGGTTTAACTGGGCTAGAGGTCCTGTCTATCTTTTTTTATTCTCTCAAAGAAACACGTTTGGATTCATTGAATTTTTGTAACTGGTTTTCTTTTCTTTGTTTCTAGTTCATTGATCTCTGCTCTAGTTTTGTCATTCTTCTGGTCTGCTGCTTGTAGGGTTCATTTGTTGTTGTCTCCAAGTATTTTTAGCTGCAAGTGTTAGATCGTTCACTGGTGCTCTTCTAGTTTGTTTTTTAAAAATGTGGGCACTTAGGCTATAAACATTCCCTCTTAGGATTTGCTTTAGAGTGGCCCAGAGATTTTGCTGTGTTTGTTTTTATCATTGTCCATTCAGTTGGTGCAGGAATGTTTTGATTTCCTTTTTTTCGGTTTTATTTCTTTCTTGACCCACTCATTATTCAGGAGAGTGGTTGTTTTTAGTTTAGTCTCCATGTGTATTTTGTTACTGAAGGTTGTAGGGTTTATTCTGGTGTTGAGATTGAGTTTTATTGCCCTGTGGTCTGTAGAATGCATGAATTATTTCAACCTTTTTATATTTTTTGAGTTTTTTCCCGGTGTGCCCCAGTAATGGTCTATTTTGGAGAATTTTCCAGGGGGTGCTGAGTAGAAAAGTGGATTCTCTGGTGTTTTGGGTGAAAAATATCGGTAGATGTCTGTGAGGTCATTTGGTGTAATTGTGTCATTTTTCAGATGTCTCTCTGTTTATCTTTGTCCTGTTGATCTGTCTAGAGGACTTAAATGGGGTATTGAAGCCCCTAGTATTAGTGTGCTGAGGTTAACCTGTGCCTTGAAGAATCCTGAGGAATTGTTCTTTATAAAGTTTTGGTGCACCAGTGTTTGGTGCATATTATATTTATGATTGTGATCTTCATGGCCAATTGTTTCCTTTAAGATAAGGATGTAAAGGGCCCTCTTGGTCTCTTTTGATTTCCTTTTGCTTTGACGTCTATTTTTGTCTGATATTAGAGAGCCACAACACCTCGTTTCTTTTTGGTACCATTTTGCTTGGATACTTTCCGTCTTCCAACCCTTCACCTTAAGTTGGGTGCCTATCCTTGAAATTGAGATGGGTTTCTTGTAAGACAGCATATAGATGGGTTTTTGTTTCCTAATCCATTCTCTCTGTCTATGCCTTTTGATTGGGAGTTTAGAGCCCATTAATATTTTAAGGTTATACAAATTGAAAGATGGATGTTGCTTCCTTTCCTTCTTGCCATTCATTATTAACCCAGTTGATTTTGCTCCTATGTTATGGTTTTTTGTTAGTGTTCTTTTCCTAGGTGTTTTTGAGGATTGTTGCTCCTCTCGTCTGCCCTTTGAACTGCTTTCAAGTCTTTTATGAAGAGTTGGTTTTTCCAGACATGCATTCCAGCATCTTGGTTTTTCCAGGAGAGAGTTTCTCTCTCCCGTCAAGTATAAGTCGAATTTTTTGCATGGGTACAAGTATTCTGGGTTTTGGCATCCTAGTCCCCTTAACAAAGGGAAATGCCTTTGCTCCATGTTCTTCTTTCATGGTTTGAGGCGAGAAGGCCAAGTTTAAATTCTGGATGGTTTCCCTTTGTATGTGAATTGTTTTTTTCTTTTGTGGGCCCTCAGAATTTTGTCTTGGGTGTGTTTTGGGCATGGGGGCTAGGGTGGGGGCGATTTTAACTATTGATATGGCGGGGGGGTGGGTTCTTTCTTTTCTGACTTGTCTATTTGGAGTCCCTATGTGCTTCTTGTAATTTGTATGGGCTTGTCTTTTTGTATTGGGGAATTTTCATCTATTATTCTGTGGAAGATCTGATCAATACTATTCTCTTGGATTCCTTCTCCTTCCTCTATTCCGATGATGCGGAAGGTTTGGGTCTTTTCATAGTGTCCCATATTTCCGGTTGTGCCACTTTTGTGTATTTTTAAAGTTTTTCATAATATTTACTTGAAGTTGAGCGGTTGAATATTGCTCTGGTGTTATCCTTCCAGTCTGAGATTCTTTGTTCTGCGTCCGCCATTCTACTACTTCTGAGGCTTGTTCCTTTTCTTTCTTCTTGAATGACTGAGTGTTCGAATTCATTTTTTTTGTTTCCCTCTGTTGTTTTCTTTAGTACCTCCATTTGCTTTTTGAGCTTCTCCTCAATCTCGTCTTTGTGCTTCTCAATCTCTTCTTTGTCCTTCTCAATCTCTTCTTGTGCTCTTTGCTTTCTCGGTGGCTCCTTTTTCGTGTTCCTACGTGCATTTGGGAAGTTTGTTTGTTTCTCCCTAGTTCTTTTCTGGAGGTTGTCATTCTGTTCCTTTAGAGTTTTCTTTCCGAAGTTTGTCATTGTAACCCTCTAGGTCCTTTGGAGTTTTTCATTCTCATCTCTTTATTCCATGACTTCTGCTTTATTTGCCATTTTTTCTCTGACGTAGGGGCTGGGAATGATATTCGGCGAAAGCTCCTGGTCCGTGGTCGCCCTCCAAGGGGATCCCTTTGTGGCTATCTCCTCCAGGTTGGGTAGGGCCTGGTGTGGGAGGATCCTGTGCCTTTCCCATGTGTCACTTGTCTTGTCCTTGGCATTGGATTTCCCCTTTTTTGGTGGGGTCAGTCACAAAACGACTTTTAACTATATTAGTGGATGGTTTGGCTTGCCTCCTTCCGATGCTTTTTTTTTTGTTTTGTTCTTTTTTTATGGTGTATTGACTTGGCTAAGTTTCAACAGGTTTTCAGTTGTGTGTATATATTGGATGTTGGAAGCCTATGTTAGTCTTCTCTTTCTGTTATGAATTTTCTCCAAAAGGAAGACCATTTGGTTTCTTAGCAATTCACTTGGCGAAGGCGCGGGGGGGGGGGGGGGGGGGGGGGGGGGGGTATTGTGTTCCTGATCTAGCCCGCGCCCCTCCCCTCTGGGCCGGGGACCCAGTAGACGGGTTCACAGCGAGACCTCTCCCAGCTGCCCCCTCAGACCCGCCTAGATCTCCAGTAGCTGTGTGCCTGGCCTGGCGCGTTATGGCGTCTCCCCTGCGACCCCGGTTCCCGCCCACAAGTCCAGCCGGGACCAGAGCAGAGGGAAACGCGACCCTGCTCACCCGAGCGCGGTCCCTCTGGGCCGGGGACCCCGTAGACGGGTTCACAGCGAGACCCTCTCCCAGCTGCCCCCCGCCAGACCCCGCCTAGAGCTCAGGAGCTGTTTACCTGGCCTGGCGCGTTATGGCGTCTCCGTGAGTGACTTTTCAAGACCCCACAACCTATTGATTTGGCAGAATTTTCGGTACCCTGGCCTCCTGGTGTTTCTTCAGGTCAGCTTCCTGGATTCCCTTAGTTACTCCTGTTTCAGGAGCATTGAGGGTAAAAAGAGTCTTTTACGTTCTGCCCTTTGGATCCTAAAAGGAAGCAGGTAGAATATTTTCTTTTCCACAGTGTAGTAGAAGATCCATGTCTTATTATCTGGCATAAAGAATGTGAGTTAGAAATTACCTTTTTGTCCTTAAATCTTATGTTTAATATTTTATGGCTTTTAAGTGAGTAATAAATTATTTTTGTCACAATTCATTATTTATGTAATGCTCTTAACAAAATTTAATATCATTCCACAAAATGACAAGCACATGGGAAAATGTGCCTGCAGATATTTGGCCCAGCTGTTCAAAAGTGGTAAAGATATTAATTTTTTCATTAGAATATTGATAGACTTTCTAAGAAAAGCCTTTCACAAGCAATGGCTGGTGATCGTATTTGGAATATTCAATCTAAAAATCTAATCTAGAAAAGTTTCTTTCTATCCTTTTCTCATCCCAATTAAATGAATTAAAATTTTGAAATTGAACTCTTTTGGACAATTTCAATGGTCATGTGACTTGGTTGGTTTTTATTGTCAATGTTGCACAACTTAGACTCATCATTGAAGAGGGGACCTCAGTTGAAGAATTATCTCCATCAGATTGGCCCATGACCATGACTGTGAGAGATTGTCTTAATTGATGGTTGATGCGGGAGAGGGTCCAGCCTACTGTGGGTGGCACTGTCCCTGGACAGGTGAGTCTGGGCTGTGTAAGGTTAGCTGAGTATGAACAGGTAAGGTAGACAAGCACCATTCCTCAGTTCTTCTTCAGTTCTAGCCCTGACTTTCTTCAATGTTGGATTGTGACCTGGAAAGAAACCCTGTTCATGCCTAAATTCCCTTTGACCATTGTGTTTACTACAGCAACCCGAAAGAAAATCAAGAAGGAACTTGGAACCACGAATGGGGTATTGGTGTAATGGATTTCACCAGACGTTGGGAGTGGATGGAGAGGTGTTTGGAACTGTGAGCTGGAAAAGCTGTTGAGTGCTCAGAACTTAATGGGAAGTTTTGTGGGAAATACAGCTAATGGAGACCCGGCATGCAAAGTTTCAGAGGGAAGCAAAGACACCCTCTCAGCTATTTGTATGATATTTTAGATTAAGAATATATGGTTGCTGGTCAGGTGGGGCTAACGAATCAGCTGTGATTTACAAGAGCTTAGCACTGAAGTGAAACCCAACCTCCTGTGCTTTTCTGGAACAATGGTTTCCAGTCAGCTGAGACTGAAGAATCCACTGTAGTTAATAAGAGACGAGCATTATTGCAGTAAAATCACATTTCAAGTATTTCTTCAGGGTAAGTACACTGAAAGCTGTGGTCCAGGGGAGGCTAAGATGCCTATCAAGCTGGTTGCCAAACTTGACAGTGTATAAGAGCCTCCCACATGGTATTGGGCTTTGAAAGCATGAGAGGTACAGTATTGAAGGAGTCATGGAATACAGCTGAAGCCAGATTGAATATTACAGAGAATTGGCATCCTAGCACTGAGGGTACGTGCCAAGGAGAGTGACAAGTGTGCTGTGGAAAAGTAGCTTGCCCAAGTCTGGGAGAAAACTGCAGAAAATGGCAGGTCTGCACACATGGAGTTGTGCAAATGCTTTGGAGCCCAAAAGATTAAGAGTAAGTCCTACGGACTGGACATTGAGCTACAGGAGGCGAATCCTTTGCCAGATTTTGGGTTGCCTATGTGAGATTGCCCCAAATCATCAGGTTTAGAATAAGTCAGTAACTTGCATGTTGTTTTATAGGTACCTACATTTAAGACATGGGATTTTTAGTTTTTGTTGTTTCTTTTTTGTTGTTGTTATTTGTTTTATGATAGGGTCTTTATAATCTTAGTCTGCCTGGAAGTCACTATGTGGACCAGGTTGGCCTCGATCGCACAGAGTTCCACCTGCCTCTGCCTCCTAACTGCTCAGAGTAAAGGGACACACCATTATATACATATATACATATATATATATATGTATATATATATATATATATATGTGTGTGTGTATATACATATATGTATATATATATATATATACACACACACATAAGATGCAATATTATTCAGTCTTAGAAAACAAAACTATGAAATTCATACATAAATGGATCTAGAGATAACCATCCTGTCTGAGGTAACTGCGATGCAGATAGTCAAATGTCTCATGTTCTTTCTCATAGCTGGTTATTAGCTTTTAGATCCTAGATATGCATGTTTCCATTTAAAGTCTCTAAAAATCAGGAAACTAATAAATGGCCATTTAGGGGTGGGGGAGGCTTTGGGGGGGCCACAGAATGCAGAGGTGTGAACAGGAAAATGGGAACATTGGAATAGGAAGGGTTACTTGGGGTGGAAGAGGGAAGAGGAGGGAGTACAGGGAGAGATAACCACCTCTAAAGGCAATTACAAAAAGTCATACGGAAACCTTCCACTATAGAAGAGTCTTAAAGTATAGACATACACATTATCAAAAGAGAATAAGAGGAGGTACCTTATACCAGGGGTTCATCCGCCCTACAAGACACTATAGACTAATAAAATAAAACCCCAATGATAGGAATGGACTCCCTTTCTTGAAGGTGTTAAGCAGTCATCCCATAGACCCTCCAAGGCTACTGACCATTGCCCTTCCTCTTGGTTACCCAACCATAACTTCACAGCAAGACCGTTTTGCTGAAACACTATATACATGTGGTGTAGTGAAAGAAGGTACATAACTATTAGTGCTCTTTAAATACGTATATATCTAATTGCTTGTGCTTCATTAGTAGGATCAAAAGGTTATTCCTGGACAAACTGTCAGCCCATGAAAGGAAACAGCCAGAATTGACCAGAGTCCAAGACAACAGCTCCAGAGAGAGTGGACTGTTTTGCTTCTCATCCACCTGTGCCCCTTTCCTAAGCCTAGGGAACAATCTGTGGAAGAGGGGGCATGGTAGAATGTAAGGGCTGCGATTGAGGTGAATGGTGAAACTACAGCAATGTAGTCTGGACACTCATTTGATCAACTTGATTGAACATACAACCCCTCACCCCCTGCTGGATGGTGGGGCTGTGGAGGTTTGGGCACAGCAGCCTGCAAATTGGTTTCATATGAAGGATGCTTGTACTCATGGATCATCACTTATAGCTAAAAAGTGAAAAAAAAAAACTGAGAGAAAGATGCAGGACAGTTATGGCAAAATGCATGATCTGGGATGGGGTGGGGGTAGGGGGGAAGGGAAAGGGAAATTTGCCTGATCTGAATTGGAAAATGATGTATGAAATGCACAAAGCACCAATAAAAAAAAAAAAAGAAAAGAAGGTGATAAATCAAGCTGGTACTAATTTCAAAGCCTCATCTCTGCTGGTTAGGTTTCATAGTGCTGGAATATGTTATACATGCTATCTGAAGATAAGTTAATCATCAACCTTACCCAGCTATAAGTTCTGTGAACAAGAAGTGTTGAAACTTTTAAAGACAGGTGAACATTTAAAAGTTGGACTGTATATATCATGAAGATATCATGAGATATTAGGAACCAACGAGAAAGGAAAGTTCTAGATTAACACAGATGTGTTTGTGTGTCAAGATGACAAGGGGTGTCCTGGCTAGTTTTATTGTCAACTAGACTCGCCTGGGAAGAGGAAGCCTCAATTGAAGAACTTCCCAATCTGATTGGCCTGTTGCCATGTCTGTACAAGATTGTCTTGATTGATGATTGATGTGGGAGTGACTAGAACCATCCTAGGTAGTCAGGTCTGGATGAAAGCATGATGATTATGACCCAGTGAACCAGCCTACAAGTAGCATTCTTCCATTGTTTCTGCTTCAGTTCATGCCCTGAATTTTCAGTGAATGACTGTGACATGGAAACATACCCAAAATTAACCCCATCCTCCTTCCTGCTGCTTTTGTCATGGTGTTTATCTCAACAAAAGAAGCAAAACTGGAACAACTCATAATTGGACTATTTAAGTACACAAGTGAAATGGAGAAAGAAAGGGAAGAACTTTAAGATCCCCACCAGCTCCTTTTACAGTGAGGCACGGTGTTACTGTTTTCCAATATCGTGATATTAGACATTGAGTGAACTTCAGAGTGTCTAACATTCATGTCTCATGGTTTTGGGGTCAAAGTATGTTCCTTTCTGCTAGAAATGTACATTGAAACAGAATAAAATCCAAGGATCGTAAACATTATTCTCCTGGGTTAAAACTTGGCAAAAATCAGACACTGCCTGACATCATTGAACACCTGGGTTTTCCCAGTGGGCTGCATAACTTCCCAATCATAGGTAACAGGGAGGCAATTATCTCCTTTATTCTCTGTCTACTTTCAGGTAAAAACTGTTGATGTACAGTAATTGAGTTTTCCCAGGGTATCTGAAGAAGAAAGGGCATGGTATCAAGAAGTGTAGCCAGGTCCCCTGGATTTATCTGTCTCTGTGATTAAAAATTGTTATGAAGTTTGTAAGGCATAAATGATGTATTATTTAAATATTATTAAAATTCAAACCTGTGGTCTATCTTCCCAGCTCAATAAATGAAAATCTCTGGAGGTAATTTAGAGCCCTTCATGAGCCCATCCCTAGTTTTATAGCCAACAGTTCCCTGAATTTTGGATTCATTTTGCCTTGGTTTTCAATAAAGTTTTGCTACCTTTGCCTTTAATATTAAGGATTATATTTTTAGCCAGGCATGATGGTACATGTCTTTAATCCCAGCACTTTGAAGGCAAAGGCAGGAGGGTCTTTGTGAGATCAAGGCTGGTCTGTATAGTGAGTGCCAAGCTAGCTGGGACTACAGGGAGACCTTGTCTCAAAAATGCAAAAAGAAAATTAATATATTTTCAGTTTTAGTTATAGTTGAACTATAAAAAGTGATCCACTTATCTTTCTTTTTCCTGTTATATGCTGCATTTCCATTACATTTGTCTTTACATAATTAGAAAGTGTCATCTAGCCAATTCTTATTGTATTTCCAATTCTTACCATATTTCTATTTTCCTTCTGGTATTATTTTCTTTTGGCTTTAAATTTTGATTTGGGATTATTGCAGTTAATGTGTGTGTGTGTGTGTTCTAGTTTGCTTTCAGTTTCTGTGGCAAAACATTCTGAGCAATATCAACTTGGTGAGGAAAGGGTTTATTTGTCTTACATATGCTGGATCACAGTTCATCATTGAGGGAGTCCAAGGTAGGAACTCAGGGCAGGAGCTTAGAGGCAGGAGCTGAAGCACAGGCCATGGAAGAACGCTGCTTACTGGTTTGCTCCCCTGACCCATGCTCAGTTTGCTTTCTAATAAGGTGCATCTGCTCAGGGGTGGCACCACCCACAATGGGCTGGGCCCTCCCACATCACTCAACGATCATGACAATACCCCACAGATTGGCTACTGGCCAGTCTGGTGGAGGTAATTCCCCAATTGAGGTTTCTTCAACCAAGGTATATCAAGATGACACTAAAGCTATCCAGCACAATTGACCCCTTTGTCACTTTAACACATAAAACATGGCATTATTAAACCATGAGCATTCCCTTACTTATCCTCAAGGTATGATGTTAATATCACAACATAAAACAGTACAACCTTAAAAGTCCCACAGTCCTTTACAAAACTCAAACACTGAGAAGTTCAGTCTCTTAAAAATCTCTCAACTGTTAGATTGTTCATTTCCACTTTAAGATATATCACTCCAATAAGACTGGCTAGGATCAAGAAAACAAATGCCACCAAATACTGGAGAGGTTGTGGGGAAAAAAGGAACACTCATCCACTGCTGGTGGGAATGTAAACTTGTACAACCACTATGGAAAGTAGTGTGGAGAACACTTACAATACTCAAAATGATCCTACCACCTGACCCAGTCATACCTCTCCTGGGTATATACCCACAAAACTCATCCTACCACTGAGATACATGCACAGCCATGTTTATTGCAGCTCTCTTCACAATAGAAAAGAGCTGTAACCAACCCAAGTGCCCCTCAGTGGACAAGTAGATAAAGAAAATATGGTACATCTACACAATGGAGTTCTATGCAGCAGTAAAAAAAAAAAAAAATGACACCATGAACTTTGCATGTAAATGGATGGAGCTAGAAGATATTATGCTAAGTTAAGTAACACAGTTCCAGAAAAGCAAACAACAAATGGTATCCCTCATTTGTGGATGCTAACACTAAGTACCTAGTTGTAAGGCAAACTAAACAAAGTTAATGTTATATTTCTCTTTATCCGAAAGCAACTGTGCTCTTATATTGTGAATCCCTTAATGGGTCTGGAATTAACCTATAACTTATTTTCAGACATTATAATTTTGGTATATGGGTGAAATATATGTATGCATATTTTAGAGTAGTGTAAAATTAAAAGTGAAAATGTGAATCCCCATATATGATTTGGAATTAACATAATTTATTTTCTTAGTCTGGCAAAGTAGCTCAAGGCTGGGCATCTGGGATTTATTCACATTCTTCTGGACATGAAAGGGTTTGGGCAACTCTATTTCTCTGGTTCTTCTGCCCACAGAAACAGAAACCTCATCACACAGGTCCAGGCCATTTCCATTCCACACCTGCTGCTGTCCTTGGTGTGTCCATGGTTCTTGCATCACTAAATTCTGGGGTGTCCACTGAAACTGAGGCTGTGCCTTCACCAGTGGGCTCTTTTAAACTCTCCTGGTTCAAAGCCTCGGATTCTTTTCATTGCACCTGCAATCCTGGTGTCTTCACTGCAACCAAGGCTACACTTTCACCAATGGACTTTCCAAGCCTCAGCTGGTCTCTGTGACACCTTCACATATCCAACACCAGAACCACATAGGAGACTCTTACACATTACCAAGTCCTACTTCCAGCTTGAGATGGAGGGTCGGGACCCCTCTTGACCACTGCTTCTGTGTGCTGACTCTGAGGAAGTTCTTTCCAGAAGATTTTACCACGGAGATGCTGGTCTCTTATTACAGACGATTTTTCAGCCCCGGCTAACCAGCATCAATTGTCCCAGTAGAACAAAGGTTTCACTTTGGGTTCTGGTCTCTTCTTAAAGCTGATTCTTCAGTCCTAGCTGACCAAACCCCATAGATTCTCAATTCAAAACATCAGAGGAAAAGGCCTGATATTCTCTGCTTCTCTTTGAAGCTTCATAAGCCAGGCCTCTAGCATCTGCAACCCCTTCAGCATAATTTGTTCCAAACTCCACAGCAACAAACTCTAAGCATTCACTGGCTTTTTTAGCCCCAAATTCCAAAGACTTCCACAGTCCTCCACAAAACACCATGGTCAGGTCTCCACAGCAGTGCCTGTGGAACAAATTCTTTCTTCTTTGAAATGGGCTTGTCACCCAGAGAAGCTGGGTGCTAGTGGGAAGAGATGAGATTGCAGCAGAGCTGCCATGCAATGGTTGTGATGCTGGCATCCCAGGAAGGTAGACAGGACTTTGGAATTCCAAGACTCTCCGGGTGGGTGGAAATACACAAAAGACCAACCTCATGAGGCTGTGCTCTCTCTCACCATCTACTGGCAAGGGCAGAGGGAACAGGGTTTCATGTCAGAACTCTAGGCAGTCATGTTGACTCAGGGACCCAGGCACCAGCACAGCTTGAGTTAGTATATGCTTTCCAGCCATTACTTTGTAGGAAATGTCAATAAATTCTGGTCTAGTCTTAAATTAGAGAGTTCTTTCCATTGCTTTGCCTCTCAACCAGGAACCAGGAGACTGGCAGAGGTGGGTTGGGAAGTGGGGTGCTGTGGGCCTGGCTGCAAGGCTGTGAGCACCCCCTCCCACCCTGGGAAGAAAATTCCTGTTACAATGCCCCATGATCCTGGTACCGATTTCTGTTCTGATTTTCTTTCAATTGCTATGACAAAACACTTTGACCAAAACCAACTTGGTAAGGAAAGAATTTATTTGTCTTACTTATTCCTGGTAAACGTTCACCACTGAGGGAACCCAAGGTAGGAATGTAGGGCCCAAGCTGGATCACAGGCCATGGAGGAATGTTGTTTACTGCTTTCTTATACAATAACCTGTCCAGGCCTGGCACAGCCTACAGTTGGCTGGACCCTCCCACATCACTCAACATATCCCACAGACATGGCCAAAGGCCAGACCAAAGGAGGTAATTCCCCACTTGAGGCTCCTCTCTGCCCAGATGTGTCAAATTGACACTAAAACTATCCAGCACAGTGTAGTTATGATAAATTTTCTATCTTGACTTTTTTCTGAACTATAATTCATTTATTTTTGGTCTTCAACAATAACAGAATATATCATTTTATTTTATTATTTTGGCTTTTTTTTTCTTTTTAACATTTAGAGACATAAGTTATTTCTTCGTTATTATTATCTAGAATTGGTCATTTAATGACTGTTGGTTCATCATGATCTCCCCCAACCCCAAACCTCCATTTTCAGACCTTTTCATAGTTTTTGGTATGCAATAAATCTACTATCATGTGATAGTATAAGTGGATTTATATGTTTATGCATTGCTTTTTAAATTACAGCTCTTTTAACTGTTTTGGAAACTTCTAGAATTTCCTCTTTGAACTTTTTACTGCTTCCTTGTCTCCATAATCTTCATTTAGAAATTCTGTAATGTATGTTACAAACACTCTTTTACAACTTGAGTACAGATTTACATTTTTACAATTCCATCAACTTCCATCTCTGCTCCTCACATGTTTCAATGGTTATTCATTTCCATCATGACATTATTGTTTTAAAAAAAATCCATCAGAGTTTTGAAAACATGCCTATTTTGTAGGCTTTTAGTCCTAGTTTATAGTTTGAATTTTCACTACTTCCTTCATTTTATGTGTTTTGTGTGCTACGGAAATTATTCCATTAGGGGAAATATTTGTCAATATGACTATTATTTTCCTAACTCTCACTAATGGTGTTTCTTACCTTGTTTATAATAGGGAGCTGTTCATTTTACTAACATTGTATGTATGGAAATTCTTTGAGGCCTGGGTTGAAACTGTTTTCACCTGTAGAAAACTTTTACTTGTTATTTAAAGCAGCAGGGAGTGCCATAAACCTAGGTGTCTTTAAATTAAATTCTTGGCTTGTTAAATCTTAGGACACAGTCCTGTGCCTTCAGACTAGGAGTTCCTATTATTCCAGCTTGTGGTTAGAAATCTGAGGAATGTTTATTTTCTATTGACCAAGTTTCAAACATTAAACAAGCAGGTATGCTTGTTGTTCTGGGTTGGGGACATGGCCATTTCTTTACTAGCTTGTGTCTCTTATCACTGTTTCGAAGACCCCTGTCCTCTGATCTGACCATCAAATAAAAAGCTTAAATGTTCCAGGACTTGGCAGTGCCCATGACGATATAAGTGAATTTTGATGGTTCATTATCCACTGGATTTTAGTTTCATTTTGTTTCTAATATGCCAGAAGTCTTTATGTTTTATAAATAACTACTCAGCAAATTAGAAAAAAAAAGATTTTGATAAAAATGCTAATTGCTTCTTTCCTAAGTTGTATTAGTCACTTTTCAGTTGCTATGATAAAATTACCAAGACCAAGGGAATTTAAAAGAGAAAGAGTTTATTTGAGCTTACAATTGACAGTTCCAGGGAATTATAGGCCATTGTGGCAGAGAGGTATGGTGTCAGGAGATGGAGCAGAAATCCGAGGTTCACATCTTCCAATGAGCACAGAAAACAGAGAGAGCGCAACTGGAGACTTGCAAGACTTGTTGAATACTCTAACTGCCCCGCCCCTACACCCAGTGATGTATTTCCTCCAGCATGGCCACACCTTCTAAGATCGCCCAAAACAGTGCTATTAACCAGGGACAAAATGTCTGAATACTTGAAGCCTATGGGGGACATTCTCATTCAAACCACCACATTCCACTCCCTGGCCCCCATAGGCTCATGAACATATAAAATGCAAAGCGAATTTATTCCAACCTTAAAAGTCTCTATAATCTTTACCAGTCTCAATTCTGTTCAAAAGTCTAAAGTCCAAAGTCTCTTTAGAGACACAGGCTGATCTCTTAACTGTAAGCTCCTGTAAAATCAAAAGACAAATTACCTCTTCCCAACATACAGTGGAACTGGATACACATTCCCATTCCAAAAGGGAGGAATAGAGGCATAGTGAGGAAATATTGGACCAAAAGAAGACCAAAAACTAGCAGGGCAAACACCAAGTCCAGTAGATCCATGTATAACTTCTAGGACTTTGCTTCCAAAGGGCTTAGATGGATCAGCTCTTCCAGATTTGCATGCAACATACATCTCTTTCTTAGGCTGGTACCACTCCCTGTATGCAGCTCTCCTTGGCAAATATCTCACAGTTCTGGCATCTCAAATGTTTCCTTGGGGTCTCCTCTGCTAACCAGGCTTCACCTTCACAGCTTCATGCAATGGCCTATCAGGCATTCTTTATGCAGGGACACCCCTGGTACACTCTGTCTGGCCTCGGTGGCTCTGTAAAACTGCAGAGGAAGAACTGATGACCCCTTCACTCTTGCATCCTTCATGACTCTAAAGCCAGAACCATGTGAATGAAACCACTGAGTATGGCTGCAAATTTGGGATAGAACCTGGCCTACTTCAACCACATTCATAGCTTTTCTCTGCTCTGGACTTGTTGGAGTAGAAAACCCATTCAGTACTTTCCTTTCAAAAGTTGGAAGCTTAGCTGGGTGTGGTCTTGCCCTGAAGGTACTGTTTCTATTGTTTACTTGTAAATCTCTAAGCCTCTCCTTAATCACTTTAATCTCATTCTTTCCACTGTTTACCTGTAAATATCTAGGCCTCTCCTTAATCACTTTAATCTCCTTATCAAAGTGATCCTCTTCTTCACTTGCCTTGATTCCAGCATTAATCTTCCTAGTGCAGTTTTCCAATCCAAACTGTACATTCGGCATTTCTTTCTGCCCCATTTGCTCTTTTTCACTGTAGATCTGTATAATATTCACCATTAATAGCCACACCACCATTTCTACATTAGGCTGTCTTGAAATATCCTCCACCAAAGAAATTAGTCCATTGATTTTCAACTTAGCCTTAGGCAAGCATTTGGGCTATGGGCAAACCCCAGCCAGACTCCTTGCCAAAATATCCCAGTTGCTATGTAAGCCCTTATTTTCCTCTGGAAATACACTGCACAGGCTTTTACTAGAATGGCCCATTAAGCTCTGCTTACAGCAGTCAACAGCTTTTCTAGCCCAAAGTTCCAAAGTCTTCCACATTTCTCCAAACACCCACATGGTGAGGTTCTTCAAAGCCAACAGCCCAGTCTCTGGTACCAAATACTGTATTAGACACTTTTCTGTTGCTGTGATAAAACCACCATGACCAAGGGAACTTCTAAAAGGAAGAGTTTATTTGAACTTATGAATTAGAATCCATCCTGGCAGAGAGGCCTGGTGGCAGGAGTTGGAGCAGAAAGCCAAGGTTCACACCTTCCAGTGAGCACAGGAAACATAGCAAGAGAGAGAGACTGGAGACTGGCAAGGCATTGAATGTTCTAAGCCTGCTCCCAAAGATGTACTTCCTCCAGCATAGCCACACCTTCTAAGATCTCCCAAAACAGCGCCACCAACTGGGGACAAAATGTCTGAATATGTGAATCCTATGGGGGACATTCTCATTCAAACCACCACATAAGTGAAAAGTCTCAGAATCTCTCAGTATTTTTTCTTTTTCCTTTCTTTCTTAATATCCTACGTAGTTCCTTGCATTTCTTTACTTTCAAACTAGTTGGTTATAATATTCGACACACTTTTATGCAATTTCTGTATACAGAGACTTGAGTAGTCCAAATTGCAACCATTTTTTTTTGTTTTCCAACCCAGAATAGATTTTATGGTTATTGGTTGTTATAACATTCATGTTATTGACCAATTATATTAATATTTTAGAATAGAGTGAGTCTTAATTTATGGTTTTGGTTTTGTTTAATTTTGTTTATTTTGCTTTGAGTTAGGGTCTCAGTGTGTACTAGTTGCTGGACTAGAACTCACTATGTGAGTTCACCAGACTGGGCCTGCCCCTGCCTGTGAAATACTGAGCTTAAGAGCCTGTGTTACTACAACTGTACCTAATTTACTTTTAAGAGGAGATCTGTTGTACTATCAGACTACTGTACAGCAGTTGTTTAAATTCATTTACCTGATAATTCATTTTCAGATTATGAGGTTTTAGATATTTTAATGTGTTAAACAGTTTCTATTTTCCAAACCGCCTCAGAATGTTCTTTCAAGCCCTGTCTGCGTTCATTTGGGGGTTTATGTGATTTTAAATTCTAAACTTTCTGCTCTTTTCAGTTAAAGAATTGCCAATTTTACTTACCTACTTAGTACTCATAGGGGAATGAAGTAATTTGTATAATCAACTTAGATGAAGTAAAATATTTTTGTGTTTTTTTTATAGGAAAAGAATGGAAAACCTTTCATATTTTCTTTTTTTTTGTATTGTAGAATTTTCTCTGATTTATAATTACTTATAAACTTTTAAGCAAATAGTTAAGCTTTTTATTACTTGCAAATTTCTAGTTATCCTGGTTCTATTTATCCTGGGTTGAGTCTGTACTTTTTCTTAATGTTACTGTTCCCTTGATACATGAGTATGTTAATACCAACCTATCTGGGGACAAGAGTCCACAGAATACTTAAAGGGTTTTCACCAAGATGATTATTCTTTTATGTCAACACTATACACTTTCAAATATTTATGGATTCTTATTTAAAATATGCCGGCTCCCCCAGCAGGTGAGATGGAGGGGAGAGTCAGGCCAGCCTGTCTCTCCTCTGGGGCTGAGCAGGATGGTGAGAGTCGAGGACCCAAAAAGAACCACAGGGGGGTCAGGAGTCTCATCAAAGCAAGGACTCACTTTATTGCATCAGGCAGCTGCTTATATTTGCTTGGCGGGAGGGGTGGAGAAAAGAAGGCGGGAGAGGACATACATAGAGTGGGGAGATAGCTTTGGGCTGATAGTAATTTGCCACATCAGTTGTATCCGAGTAGAGGAGCTTTCAGGCCGGGCTATGCTGAGTCACTCCTATGCAGAAGTGACGGGCCAAAGACAGGTCACCAAACTCCAGTCAGGCTCAGGGGATTGATTACAGTAGGCTGCATTCTTTTCCATGCCATGAGTATGGAGGGCCCACAGGATGGAGGGCCCACAGGGCCCAACAAAAATAGTTAATCATTAAATTAGGATACAATTTCAATTGACCATCTATGCTTTCTGTATGGAAATGGTACATGTAGATTTCAAATGTGTGCAGACATTCAGGGTGAGATCCAACCATTCTAAGGTCTGATATGTCTTGACATGCCCTCTCTCATACCTGTGTACTTTCCTAATCTTGTGGATAGCTCATTCTTTTGGGCCATGAAAAGACCAATTTGTGGTCTAGGTTCTTTGAGCTTGCTATCCTCCCTACTAAAAATGTATACAATTGTTGCTTTCCTTTTTCCAGGTCTTATCTTAAATGTCACCTCCTATTTATTTTCTTCATAGAACTTAGAAATGCCTAAAGCTATATTCTCCCTGATAAAATTTAGTTTCCATTTGAAGAGGGAAATGCCTGCTTCATTCATAATATGCCATAAATATTGAAGTTATCCACATGTCTGGCTTCTCATAGGTGCTAAACAAATCAGTAAATGAGATTAGCTAATGGATCTCTTCTCATATTCACATACTTCATGGGATACCCTTCAGTCCTGTAGAAAATATTCTGATAGTTTATTACAAATACTTTGTAATGTTTGTCACTTGCAAGCAGCCGGATGGATGTTCTCACTTTTGAGATTTATGAACATGGTGGTGGTGAGAACTTTTACATTCAGCACAGCACATGACATCTACACATATCTTTTTCTAGGAATAAAAGTGATGTGTGAGAAAGCGGTTACCATGGTAAGCTTAGCATTTTCAATGACACAAGTGAGTTTCCTTTGTAAGAGTCAAAACTAAATGTCACTGCTAGTTTTGCTAAGTTCACATTCTTTAACATTTATTTCTAGAACATATTTTGTTCTCTTTATATCTTTTCTTCCTGAATTGTCTACATGGCTCAGTGGTACGTGATTAGGTAGGATGAAATGGCATGAATCCATCTGGTCTTCTAGAAATATATTTATCACCATGTCCAGTCCACAAATGAAAAATGTGAAATAATCTAAACATGGTAAAGCTTGAGTACCTATAAAAATTAACTTCAAAATCTTCTTTTCTTTGATTTCCTTTTTCTTATTGATAGTATTGCATCAGTTAGATTTTTCTGTATAACTGAACATCTGTAATAATTTTGGCTGCTTAAACAAAAGTAACAATTACTAGCTTGATGTGCTATGTGTAGGCAGTTTGGTCACACCCTGTTGGACAGTTCTCCCTGTCACTTAGAGAATCAGGTTTACAGCTACAGTTAACTAGCATCTTAGCTGGGACACTTTCACACTTTCCAATACAGTAGGTTCCCTGCATGTTCGTCCATTGACTGCACTTATGGGGAAAACTCGACCTTGTTTCTCTAGAATCTCATTATTTATCCCAAGTTATTGACATGGAGGCTGAATTGAAAGTAGCAAGACATGACTACTCTGTGTATCTACCATGATTGTTTAGGTTGAAACATGTAACATGACCAAAAGAAGGATGGAGAAGGCTGATGAGGAAAGCCACAGTTGTGCATTGTAGCAGACTGTTTCTCTAAGAATAGGAAGAGTTGGTGGCATTTGTTTTGTTTAGTAATTTCCTAATGAGGTTTCTGAAAACTGTCCATGGGAATTAGACTCTCAACATGGAAAAATGATTCTAGTTCAATCACTAACTTTTTTTTTAACTTTGTAACATGAATTCTTAACCAATCACTCCTACTATTGCTTTGCTCTGTAAGAAACTGGTGTAGAGGAGATTGGGTGTGTTCAGGGTGGTACAGCTATGTTTATTGCAGCTTTCTTCACACTAGCAAAGAGCTGGAACCAACCCAGATGCTCCTCAACCCATGAATGGTTAACAAAAATTTGGTACATCTACACAATGGAGTTCTATGCAGCGGTAAAGAAAGATGACATTGCCGGGCGTGGTGGCGCACGCCTTTAACCCTAGCACTTGGGAGGCAGAGGCAGGTGGATCTTTGTGAGTTATTATATTTCATTGTATCTGAAAGCAACTGTGCTATTCCAATGTGAATCTCTTAATGGGCTCTAGAATTGTCCTACCACTTGTATTCACACATTGTAATTACCATATATCAATGGAAGATATGTATTCATATTCTATTCATATTCTTTTTATCTGCATACAACTTTAATGTTAAAATGTGAATCTCTAAATATCTTTAGGAATTAACCTGTAGTTTATTTTCAGAATTTGTAATTTTGATTCATGTGTGGAGTGTATATATACATATTTTGGGATAATATAAAATTAAAGGGAAAAAAAGAGAGAGAAAAACATAATAAAAAAACTAACAAAAATGGTAAACTTGTGCATCGAAAAGGTTATAAAAGCCTGAGAAAAAGATGCAAGACAGGACTTACATGTATGACAGAGTCCATGAGCTCTGCCAGGGGGCAGGGGCATGAGGGGTGGGCATGGATGGGGAATGAGTCTAAATTTGATTAAGAAAAGTTGTATGAAATATGCTCAATAAAAATTAACCTAAAAAATAAAATATTTTTCATAACAGCCCCTCCCCCCCCCAAAAAAAAAGAGACTGGTATGGCCTTTTCATATACAGGGACGAGCACACTTCCTCCCCCTCATTCTGAGTCATTTGAAATGGAGTCCAAGAATACTTTTTTTCGTTTTAAAGCTTACCAGTGTGTTGTAATGTGGAAGACCTAGAATGACTGTGTTTTCCTGGAGACAGAAAGGAAGTGGCATATGGACTGATAGCTACGGACAGGAGAACGGGGTTCGCAAAGCTTGTGTTTCTTTGAAATTTCAGTTTCTTTGGGAAGTATTGACCTTTATGAAACATAGTTTCTTAAGCCTCTGAAAAAAATTCTCAAATTAGAAATACTGTTTTACCTAGAAGTAAACGATTCTTTCCTAGAAGTAAACGATTTCTTTAAAGGTATATACTATAGTTTTAGAATGTGGTCCTGTAATTGATAATAGGCTTTCTATCAAGTAAAAAACAGCTTGGTATGAAATGCTTATCCTAAAAGAATTTTCTCATAAATTTTGAACAATGAATATTTCAGAAAAAGAGCAGCTGAAATAGAGAAATTATTAAAATATATTAGTCCATGATATCTGTGTGCTTTTCCTAATTAATAAATCAGGAAAGTCATGTTTAAGTTTATTCCTTGACCAACATTTTATTTATGTGAAAATGATTAGATAACTATTTCATAACTTATTTTTACTGGTAATTATATGGTCCCTAATAGATTTGACTTATATCCCATTAAATAAAGGTAAACCATCTGCTCAGCAAGTAATCCCTAGCCTTTCCTAATCCCCTCATTTAAATCCTGTGAAAACTATCTATAATCCTGGGTAACTGAATGGTTAACAAAACAAAAAAAAGAGCTGAATTTAGGTGCAAAAATATTTAGAGGGTTACATTTGTTTCCTGATAACATTCTTAGGGAATCTAGAGAGCAGACTGGGCTTAGGATCCCGTGGTTCTAACTGCTTATTTGATTACTGGGTTGAGACTCAGGATTTGTCCTTAATACAATCTCAGAAGAAGAAATCCTCTTCCTTGCAACTACTAGTTGGCAATTCTGGGAAGATTTGTAAACTAATTTGCCTCTGGAGGTGGACTAATTAAATAGAGTTATTATCATCTAATAACAGATTTCCAAAGTGCTCTTTGACATTTATTGTTCTCAAAAAATAATGAAAATTGGAACTATAATTTGTTCTAGCCTATGTCTTATGAAGAAAATATTAGCATGTCATGTGTCTGCTGGTAAATCATATCTGACTGTCTAGGGAGAAGGTCTGATGGATTCATTCATAATCTTGACACAGCCGATGCCTGCTTTATTTAACTGATGTAGGGTTTGCTTGCAGAGTAAGTTAGAGATGACTTCTTTGCAGCTTGCATTTAATTTTGTAAATGTTAGCTTCAGCACTTCATACTGAATTGCATTTTATTTCTAGCAGATGTCAAATGAACTTCCACTCAGGAAGATTATGCTAAAAAGGTATATTAAGTAATATATTGTAATCCTGGAAGGAATATCAGTTTTCAATAGTTAAGTAAAATTGGTTCCTTATATCATTTTAAGGGATTTAATGAATTGGGTATAAAATATATATTTGAATGTTTTAAGTAAGAGGTTTTCTATAAAATATGAACCAATGTGAGTAACTGCCTAGCCTTCAAGGACCTTCTTGATAACTGATTTTTCTCATCATTGTGGAAAGCTTATTTAGTGCCAGGTAAAATGTGGTTGTGGTGGTTCACAGGAAATACAGCAATGAAGGCATTTCCATTTATATAACCATGTATTTCAGCCTACAATGAAAAGTTGATTCATTTGCCAATTTTTCTAAATAATTTAAAAGTCCAACATAATACTAAATTCTAGCTACTCCCTAAAATAGAGAAAATTCCTTCTCTGTTTAAACTATAGGTAAGATTTTATAAAAGAAAAAGTTTTGTTTCTTTTTAAATAGAATGGTTTTGACCTCTTTTCATCCAGTAGAAGTCACAGTGTTTCATTTTATCTCATAGGAAACTTAGTGATCTCATAAATATGGGCCAAAGGAAACATCCAGGCCCCTACGATACCTTCAGGAGGATGCTCTTGATACATTTAAAGTCAGATATTAACAGTTGAAAGGAGCCTCCACTTTCCACTTTAAACACTTGGTTATTACATGGATCATGACATAAAAAAATTGCTGAAAGAGCACAGATTGTCTGCCTAGGCTACCTGCGCACCTCAATCATAGTTGCTTCCATACATGTCACGTAGAAAATAAATAAAGTAAGTTATTTACAACCAATACATTTTAGAGTTGCTACTTGCATTTTTATTAAGAAATGTAAAACAAGAGAGCCCTGCCCTCAAACAGCACCAAGATCTTCTATTTAAATCACAGAGCACCATTCTATAGCACATTTTCCTGTCTTTTCCCAAGATGAATAGCCAGATGTTCAGTTAGCAGTTCTATAACAATGTTGAATCATGGAGATAAGGTTTCTTAACTTGAGTATCTCCATGTACCCCAGCCTTTTAATGTAGAAATTAGCAACTTTCTGATCGGCTTGTTTGCACATGAGCTGTCTTTTGAGCATGACCTAAATTTAGATTAAAGGGAAAAAAAGCCTTTAATGATCACGAAAGCCAACTGAAATGTCAGTGAACTTTGAGAAATCCAGTTATGATGCAAATGTAAAATTATCAGCACAGAAAATAAACAAATCATGGGAACCTTTTCAAAGCATATTTCAGTCCTAAAATTGCAATAAATTAAGGTCAAAATTTGACTTTATGAGCTAAAATGATAAAGACATGAGAACTCCTTGCCACTCTGATGGTGATATGTATATATTGATCAACTGAATTGGTTATCCATAATTATGATGACTTTACAGAATGTAAATGCTTTTCTAAATTTGGACAGATCCAATTGGCCCATTTCTCCATAGGGATTGGCATATACCTCTGTCTCTCAATGCTCTCAGGAAGTGGTTCCAGGGGCTGCACCATCCAAACATGCAATTCACAGCAACCTATTGCAGCATCTTCCTGTATACTACCCAATACGGTGTAAATACGGTGTTGGTAGTTGTATTACATCGCTTAGAGAGCAATGACAATCAAAAGATTTCTACATGTGAACTACAGCTATCATAGGCTAAGTGTACAGCACATGTCAGTAACAGTAAAACCTCTCTTCTGTGGTTGTTCTGGTTGGTTGCCACTGTGAATAATGAGGGCCAACTATATGGAAAAACCAAAGTTAAAATAGTGCATATATCATATTTTATAATTTATTGTTATTTCAATGTTTTCTTGTATATTATTTATTATGCATTCATTTGACATAGACTACACAGAGAAAATATAATTCGAAAATGATACCTATTCTTAATTTATTTTAAAAGAGTTTCTTATATATCCAAAGGTAATAGATTAGAAAATTGATTATTTGTATTGGAGACGTTTTTAAAAGTTACTCAAAGGGCATTTAGGTATGTGTATAATGTTTAATGTTTTGTCACTTTCAAACTGGGCACTGTTCCAGTATTTTAAGCTAATATTAAATCCTGTTCACCGCATCCCTAAGTTTGGCCAATTCTCATATTGCATGTAAAAAAAGACTGCCTCATAATTTTACTCTTTTATAATATGTAAATATGAATATTTATGAGGGAAAACTTCATAAATTCGCATGAAGAAGAATTTAATAATTTTATGTGATATCTTCAAAATTGATCTTCTTTGTTGCTGTTCATTCTCTCTCTTTTTCCTTGCTCTCTACCTTACCTTCCTACCCACATTCTAGTCATTGGATTTACCAATGTCAGCTGTAGGAGACAGACAACAGAGAAGTTAACAACCAAACATGGAATCACAGTTCAAGAGGAGGAAAGTACTAGAAGGAGGAAAGGGGAAATTATCTTGAATTGAGTAGTCATACAATACAGCTCTGAGAAGGTAAAACCAAGGCAAGCTGATGAGTCCTAGGACACAGATTGTGTGTTATATATGTTGCATGCGATGGGCCACATGCTGAGGAGAAGCACGAAGACCAGACTGTCTCCATGAACCACACACAACTCAATATGGCGGAACCACTGAACAATGTAGAGTGGTGATATGTGGAGCTTCAACTTCATTCTCAAGAGGAGCAGAAGGCTCTTGCAAGATTGTAATCACAGCTAATATGAATACAAAGGAAACTACCCAATTCCTGATCTTTTGCTGAGTCCCTATTTCAAATACTATTCTGATGTTTGGAAAACTGAACGTGAATTTGTGTGGACTAGCTATAGTTTAAAGACTGGTCATAGAACTGCAAAGTATTTGCTTTCTTTTATTCATAAGGATGAGAATTTATTTGAATATGTTGGAATTTGGTCAGCTAGATAAAATAATAAAGTGACCCTTGCTATGTTACTCCTGAAATAAAAAATGACTTATTTTTCATTAGTTTCATAGAACAGTGTATCTGATATAGTTTAGATGTTCAGGTCTGGGTTCAGGTCATTGCTATCTTGAATTAGAGTTGATATGAACACCTACAAAACCCTTATGAAACTGGGCCTTCAGGCTGGGGAGTAGGGGTGGTTCATGGACTCATAAGGCTCCAAGATATTCCTGAGCCCCCTTCTTTCCCTGGGATCATTGTAGGTCAACATCAAGAGCAGTACTCTTTAGTTGTGAAGCTGCTGGTTATGTGAGCAAGCCAGGAATGGAGAAGTGACTGCCTTTGAGCCCCCATGTTCCTGTGAATAAACTCAGTAAACTGCTCCACTAAGTTGGCTTTGGACAGAATCTTTTATTGGTTTGTTAGTTCTCTCCCTACCTGGGTTAAACAAACATTTCTTTATTTCCCCAGAAAAAAAAAATAATGTGCCATCTTGATAAAATAAGTTCTTATTTTATTTTAGGCATTTATTTGATAAAAGCTTATTGATTTGCATGGAAATTTTCTGAAAGGATAATATTTTTTTTATTTTATGTGTATGAATGTACTGTCTGCATGTAGGTTGGTGCACCCGTGTGTCCTGCAATGTCACGGAGATCAGAAGAGGGCATCGGATTCCCCTGGTACTGGAGTTAAAGATGGTTCTTAGCTGCCATGTGGGTGCTGGGAATTGAACCTGTTCCTCTGCAAGAGCAGTCGGCACTCTTAACCACTAGGCCATTTCTCCAGCCCCAGAAAGTGCAATATTTTTTAATGCAGAAGTACTTTAAAATTCATAACACATTTATTTAAGTATTTTCTCCTGGGTAGAATCTCATAGATCTTTCTTGTCATTATGGAAATGGCATCTATCTATACCATTTAGTACTCATTATTCACATGAAGCATTGAGAATTTAGAAATTTGACTAGTATTACTGTAGAAATGCATTATTAATTTTGTTTAAATTGACCTGAAAGCCGTTCATGACTAGCAGTTACTGCATTGAAGAGCTCACATCTATCATATGCGGTTTCCCCTTGGTATCCATGCATGTGGGCTTCAGAGTCCTCTAAAGATGCAGGTATTTTCAGACATCCAAGTCCCTTACATAAAATGGGTTAGTATTTATAAGTAAAATCCATCTTTCTTCACATGCACAAGCAGGGATCATTTAATAGTTGGACTGCTCTCGAGTAGGGTGATGCTGTGTAATTCTTTATTATGTGACCATTTTAAGCTTTAATTACAAAAGCCAAAGCAGCTACAATATCACCAGATGATGTGATCTTATGAGCCATTCTGACATATTTGGTGCCACACTAATTGAAAAGCCCTTTTTGTGGTAGAAAATTATACTTTAAATCATATCCCAATTACTTATGATAGTGGAGAAAATATAAGTTATATGTAAAGAGTTGCCATCCTTTAGTGGTTAAGAGCACTGACTGCTCTTGCAGAGGACCCAGCTTTGATTCCCAGCACCCACTTGGCAGCTAAAAGCCACCTGTACCTTCAGTTCCAGAGGATCTGACAGGACAAAGGTACGCTTATACACATATTGGCAATACAGTCCTACACATAGAATAAAAATAATAAGTTAGAAGTTAAAAAATAGTTGTCACCTTGGCAGGCACCGTCCAATGCTAGAACCATAGAGAGGAACTGCGTGCATGGATAGAAGGTCAGCCAGCAGTGCCCACTACCTGTACCCAGCTGCCAAGGACCTTCTGTGTTATGCAGGTGGTCGGCTGGCAGTGATTGGAGCCTTCATAGCCAAAACTGAGGAAGAAACCAACAGGAAGCAAACTGAGTGACCAACCAATCCCCCATAGCAATATTTGAGATTAGCAACAGAAGGCAAACAAATAAACAAAGGGGGAAAAACAACAACAACAAAAATACACAAGCCAAAAGCACAACGGAAAAACAACAATATGGGAAAAGCTCAAAATAAATCCCCACCAAACCCAACCACTCCTGTAGAAGATCCCAACAATGAGATCTCTCTGGAAGGGAACCAAGATACCGACCTTAGAAGAACAATTGTAGACATATTCAAAGACTATAAAGAACAAATCAGAGAAATAAAGGGACAGAATGAAAAACTAATGAAGGAACTAGAAGGAAAGAATGATAAACTCTGGAAAGAACTAAATGGAGAGATTGATAAACTCAGAAAAGAACTAGAGGAAGAGAAGCACAAACTCCGAAAAGAACTAGAGGGAGAGAATGACAAACTCCAGAAGGAAGTAGAAACATTGAAAAGATCTCAGGCTGAAAGGAAAAAAACTGACAAGCAAAGCAAGGAGCTACAAGAAAAGAATGAAAAGCTCCAAAAGGAAGAGGAAATACTGAAGAAATCACAGGATGAAATAAAAAAGGAAATTGAACATTCATACAATCAGCAGGAAAAGATGGGGAAAAGTCTTAGAAGCAGAATGGAAGAAGAGATAAAAGAATATCAGACCTAAAGGATAACACAGCACAGCTAGAAACCTCAAGTAAAGATTATGAAAATTTTTAAAAAACACAGGAGTGGAGCAACCAGGAAATGTGGGACACCATGAAAAGACCAAACCTCCACATCATAGGGATAGAGGAAGGAGAAGAATCCCAAGAGAATGGTATTGATCAGAACTTCAACAGAATAATAGAAGAAAACTTCCCCAAACTGAAAAAAGAGAAACCCATAGAAATACAAGAAGCATATAGAACACCAAATAGACAAGACAAGAAAAGAAATTCCCCACATCATATCATAGTTAAAACACTAGATGCTCAAAACAAGGACAAAATACTGAAAGCCACAAGAGAAAATCAACAAGTTACATACAAGGGGAAACCCATCAGAATCACACCTGACTTCTCAGTGCAAACCATGAAAGCCAGAAGAACATGGACCAATGTATTCCCAGTACTAAATGACTTTAGATGCCAACCTAGATTACTATACCCAGCAAAAATGTCAATCATAGTTGAAGGAGAAAGAAAAATCTTTCAGGACATAAACAAAATGAAAGGACAGATGTCAAAAAAACCAACAGTTCAGAAAATACTGAAGCAATTCAAAGAAGAGAGGAAAGGAACAACTATCATTAAACAACCCAAGAGAGAAATTACCAAAAGCATAACAGAGTAAATAAATACCTAGCCAAGAATGCAAACAAAAAATAAGTTGAAAGGAAACAGCACACATTTCTCAATAATAACCTTAAATATTAATGGTCTAAACTCCCCAATCAAAAGACGTAGACTGGGAGAATGGATTAGGAAACAGATTCCATCTATATGCTGCCTCCAAGAAACCCATCTCACCCTCAATGACAGACAGCACCTTAGAATGAAAGGATGGAAAAAAATATTCCAAGCAAATGGTACCAAAAAGCAAGCAGGAGTGGCTATTCTAATATCAGAAAAAATAGACCTCAGAGTAAAATTAATCAGAAAAGACAAAAAGGGCCATTATATCCTTATCAATGGAACAATTAACCAAGAAGTTCTCACAATTTTAAATATTACGCACCAAACTCTGGTGCACCAAACTTTATAAACACAATCCTTCAGGACCTCAAGACACAGATTAATCCCAGTATGCTAATAGTGGGGGACTTTAATACCCCACTGAGCCACCTGGATAGGTCAAATGGACAAAAAATAGAGAGACATCAGAGCTGAACAACACAATACACCAAATGGACCTCACAGATATCTACAGAATATTCCATCCAAACACCAGAGATTATATTTTCTACTCAGCACCCCATGGAACATTCTCCAAAATTGACCACATATTGGGACACAAAAGAAACCTCAACAAATACCAAAGGGCTGAAATTATTCCATGCATTCTATCAGACCACAGTGCAATAAAGCTCAATATTAACACCAGGGTAAGCCCTACTAACAATAAGAACACATAGAGACTAAACAACACAATACTGAACAATGAGTGGGTCAGAGAAGTGATAAAGAATGAAATAAAAGCATTCCTGGAACTAAACGAAAATAACAATTCAACACAACAAAACCTATGGGATACATTAAAGTCAGTCCTAAGAAGGAAATTTATAGCCCTAATTAAAAAAATAGCCCATTATTTATAATTTATAGCCCACATTAAAAAAAATAGAAAGAGAACAAGTAAACGATCTACCACTGCAACTAAAACCACTTGAAAGACAACAACAAATGAATCCTAAACCCAACAGACAGGAAGAAATAACAAAAATCAGAGCAGAAATCAATGAAATAGAAACAAAGAAAACAATACCAAAAAAAAAATCAATGAATCCAAAAGCTGTTTGATATTATAAACAATATAGACAGACCTCTAGCCCAGTTAATCAAAATAAAGAAAGATCAACTCCAAATCAATAGCATGTGTGATGAAAGGGGAAACATCACAACAGATAAAAAAAAATCCAGACAATCATACGAGAATACTTCAAAAACCTATACTCTACTAAATTTGAAAACCTAAGAGAAATGGATGAATATCTGAAATTCTGGGATTTACCAAAGCTTAACCAAGAAGAGATTGACAGCTTAAACAGACCCATAACACTTGAGGAAATTGAAGATGTAATAAAAAGCCTCCCAACTAAAAAAAGCCCAGGCCCAGATGGCTTCACAGCAGAATTCTATAAAACATTTAAAGAGGTCCTACAACCATTACTACTCAAACTTTTCAGAAGGATACAGACAGAAGGGAATATTCCAAATTCCTTCTACGAAGCCAGCATCACTCTAATACCAAAACCAGGCAAAGACACAAACAAGAAAGAAAACTATAGACCCATATCATTGATGAACACAGATGCAAAAATTCTCAACAAAGTACTTGAAAATCGCATACAGACCCACATCAAAAAAATCATCCATCATGACCAGGTTGGATTCATACCAGAGATGCAGGGATGCTTCAACATACATAAATCAATAAATATCATAAAACACATAATAGGACTTAAAGACAAAAACCACGCAGTCATCTCAATTGATACAGAAAAAGCTTTTGACAAAATACAGCATCCCTTCATGCTTAAAGTCTTAGAGGGAATTGGACTGGAGGGATCATTCCTCAATGTAATCAAAGCCATATACAAGAAACCCACAGTCAACATCATCCTAAATGGAGAAAAGTTGGAAGCATTCCCCTTAAAAGCAGGAACATGACAAGGCTGTCCACTATCGCCACTCCTCTTCAATATAGTGCTTGAAATGCTTGCTAGGGCAATAAGGCAAGAAAGCAAAATTAAAGGAGTAGTAATTGGAAAAGGGGAAGTAAAACTATCCCTTTTTGCAGATGATATGATAGTTTACCTAAGGGATTCTAAAAAGTCCACCAGAAAACTCTTAGAAACAATCAAAAGTTTCAGTAAAGTGGCAGGATACAAAATAAACCCAGAAAAATCAATAGCCTTCCTTTACACCAACAATAAGCAACTGGAGAAAAAATATAAGGAGACCTTCCCAATCACAATAGCCTCAAAAAATACCTGGGAATAAACCTAACCAAATACATTAAAGACCTCTACAACCAAAATTTTAAAACCCTGAAGAAGGAGATTGAAAATGACATCAAAAGATGGAAAGACCTCCTATGCTCATGGATTGGAAAAATTAATATAGTAAAAATGTCCATTCTACCCAAATTAATATACAGATTCAATGCAATCCCAATCAAAATCCCCATGAGCTTTTTCACAGACTTAGAAAAAAATCCTTAAATTCATATGGAAAAACAAAAGACCCCAAATAGCTAAAGCAATCCTGAGTGAAAAGTGCAATACTGAGGGGGATTACATTACCAGACTTCAAGCTATATTACAGGGCTATAGTCATAAAGACAGCCTGGTACTGGCAAAAAAAACAGAACCATTGACCAATGATGACAAAAATGTGGTACATCTACACAATGGAGTACTATTCAGTGGTAAAGAAGGATAACATTATGAACTTTGCAGGTAAATGGTTGGAGCTCGAAGCCATTATGCTGAGTGAGTTGACCCAGTCCCAGAAAGACAAATGGAGAATGGTTTCCCTCATTTGTGGCTGCTAACACCAAATACCCCAGATGAAAGGCAAGCTGAATGACAGTATGGTTATATTTTTGGTTTAGCTGAAAGCAAGTATGTTGTCATAATGTGAATCCTTCAATGGGCTCTAGAATCCACCCACCAATTATTTTCAGACTCTGTAATTACTGCATATGGGTGGAGAGTATGTATCCATATTTTAGAATAATATGAAATTAATGGAGAAAAATGTGAATTCCTAAGCATAAAAAAGACTTAGAGAAAGATGCAGGACAATTATGACAGAATACATGATCTGGGATGGTTTGGGGTGGGGTGGGGGGAAGGGATAGGGGAATATGCCTGAACAGAAATGAAAAATGATGTATGAAATACATAATACATCAATAAAATTTTCTAAAGCAAAAAAAAGTTGCCATCATGTATTCAGTGGAAAATGACGAAAATGTATTTGTTCAATATATCTGCAACCAACATTGGCCTCTTTTGAAATATTTTATTTTTACTGCCATGTCCTGCAGTACCCACAGAGGTCAGAAGAAAGCGATGAATTCCTTTAGAACTAGAGTTATGGATGACTGTTAGCCTCTATATGGGTGCTGGAAATTGAATCCCGGTCCTGTGCAAAAACAGCCAATGCTCTTAGCCACTGGACCATCTCTGCAGCCCAACCCTGGCCTAGTCAGTGTCCATCAGCAACAACATAGTCTCTTGATCCATATTTGCTTGCATCCACCAAAGATGTGCAACTTCAGACATGCAGAGCTGACTGTACTTACAATGAGTTCCTAAATACAAAAGGTTGCTATGAAGCATAGGCACCTTACCTGCAAGAACTTACCAACGGGTTAATGTGAAAAGACATGCACATCTGGAAATTACAATATAGAGGCAGACTTTTGAGTTAACCATTAAAGTTTTAAAAACAGTTTAGTTGGTTCTTTGAGAGTTTTATATATATATATATATATATATATATATATCATATTTTTATCATAATTCCTCTTCTACTAATTCCCCCCACATCAACTACTACCTCCCTACCCACCCAAATCCATGTTCTTTTTGGTTTTGACAATGAGTCCAATGTGGGTTACCCAAAAACCCTTGAGTATGTAACCTGTCCTGGACCATAGTCTAACTAATAGGGGTCTCACGTTTAAAAAGAACAGAATTTCTCTCCTAGTAACCATCAAATACCAATAGTTCCTTAGCTAAAGGCAGGGTTTTCTTTTAAAAATTTTAAATTTTTATTATTTATTTTATTGTATGAGTGTTATGACTGTATGTATGTAAGTACATCCATGCTCCATGCTGCACAATGCCCACAGAAGACAGAAGAGGGCCTCAGATCCCCTGAAACTGGAGTTATAACCATTGTTAGCCGGGATTCAAACCTGGGTCTTCTGCAAGACCAGCCAATGCTCTTAAATGCTGAGCCATCTCTCCAGACTTGGGACTTAAAGGTATGGAAGAAAGAAACCAATATGACAGGAGAAGAAAATGGAAAACGATAATAGTAAAGAAACCTAACATCTCTCAAGTGTGACAGACTATATGACCCTGTTCTAAAGCTTCCTGCTTCAGTTAGCTAATTCTCACAATACTTTTCTAGAATAAATGTTATTATAATTATCCTCAATTACAGATAAGGAAACAGATGGCAAGTAAATTGCCTAAAGTCGAGTTCATAATGAATGAATGGAACCCAGGATAGTCTACCCCAAATCAGGCCATGTGAAAGAATTCAAGTCTTGTTTCTATATTTGAGAGGCACAGTGCTACATGGATGCTTTTTTGCTAACTCTTTTGTTTAATTAATTTCATAATTCATTAATCTATTGTATGTGTATGAGGGGTTTTGCCTGCAAGTATACCTGTGTGTGTGATGCCTGCAGAGATCTGAAGAGGACATGAGATCCCCAGGAGCTGGAGTTATACATGGTTATTAGCCAATATTTGGGTGCTGGGAAACAAGTTTGGGTCTTCTACAAGAGCAACTAGTGCTTTTAAACCACTGAGCCATCTTTCCAGCCTCCTGAGGTTAACTCTTAAAGGATAGGATATGGAGAACAGGTCAAGAAATGCTGATCCTTATGAGAAATCTCAAGAGCAAAGTGAAAAAAGAAGATTGTACATGACTTCCTATTTGAAGGGTTAAGAAGGAAACAAAAGAATATTTCTGTGTACTGGGAGAAAGAAAAGGAGATAATGCAACACAGGGGATCTAAAGACCTCTAAAATTGGGCTAGGTTTCTGAAGTTCTATTTATGGCTTTGACCTGCCTTTTCTATAAATATTATTTGCTGGTGGAGACTTTGGCTTTTTTGCATTCCTAACTCCTTCCTCTTCCTTTTGTGTATTTTCCTGACTAAGGTGAATTATGCTACAGTTCGGTTGTAAAATCTGTGATATTTCACCAAATGTCCATGGACATTTAAAGTTATGTTTCATGCTAGTCTGGCAGAATTAACTGTACCACGGAGAGGCACGTGGAAGTGGTTTACAGTCTATCACTGTGCACTGTGGTTAGGGCTCACTTCTGTGGTGCTCATACATCTGGCGTTGTCATTATAACTTGTGAACACCAACTTGGTTCTGTAACTATTGCTTTTCTAAATGAGATCATAATTCTGGGTGGGTTTTGGATGAATGCAAAAATATACAATTTGTTCCCTTCAGCAATAGATTTAATTGTGTAAAGATGTCACCCCCCCACACGATGGCAATGTGTCTATGATGCATGGTCTTGTTATTGATATCACCACCTGTCATAAAAAGAAGTTGTATTTTGAATCTTTATTAATGCAGAAAATTATAATTTGTTCATATAGAAAATGCTAATTACTTAAATAATTGAGAAATATTTCAGCAGCTCATTCCAGCTGGTAGCTAGATGGCCAGATGGCCCAAAGTTCTTTAATAGATGGAAGGAAATGTATTGTATCAGAACAAGAAAACCCATGACCTCTGCTTCTCATTTGAAAAGTATTCTGTAGTCCTATTTTTATGGGTGGTAGTATCATGAGAGTGGAAACTGGCTTCACAAACTGAAAAAATGTGAATCTGGTTTTATCAAATAAGGAAAAATCAAGGCTATTATTTTTGTATCTTGGGGTATGTTTATAGCTATGTGTATTTGTTAAAGCTTAGGGTCACCATTTTTTTTTTCTTTGACCTGGTTTGAAAGCTGAGGATTCCAGTGCGTGAAGGAGTACTAGATGTTCAGTGATGAGTAATGACAACAGTATTAGGTTGGTGGCAGAGACAGAGGTGATAATATTAACAGTGACATGAGCAGTATGTAACCTACTATAACAAGAGCCTTTGCATGCTCCACTACTGTATTTGCATAAATTTGCATACAGCCCCATATTCGCATCATGTGTGTACACCACTACTCTTTGTTCCTCACAGCAATCCTTACTGCCACTCTCACTTATCCCCACTAGTACCCTTTCACAATCGTGGGACTGACTTTCCCTGAGTCTATTCCTTTCTCCACTTCCCAAACAATAGAGTGGAATGCAGATATATAAACTAACTGGAATTCTGGGTAGAAACCATATAACTACTCTTTTGCTGTGCTGGTCAGCTTTGTCAACTTAACACAAGCAAGAGACACCTGGGAAGAGAGATCCTCAGTCCAGGAACTGTGTCCGTCAGCCTGGCCTGTGGTCATGTCTGTGAGCTGTTTTATTTTCTTTTTTTTTAAATTTTATTGTTGAACTTTTGTGATTTTCATATAATATAGGATTCCTGCATGGTCGCTCCTTCAGTTCCTACTCATCCTTGAGTTCCTGCCTGACTTCAACAATCAACTCTGCCTTTGAAATATGAAGGGAAATAACTCTTTGCTCCCTGAGTGGGTTTTGTTTAGTGTTTTATCACAGCACTGGAAAGCAAACTAGAAGAGAAAATTGCTACCAGGACATGAAATTCATCCAGACAACTATTTCTAGAGTCTGTTAGTACTCACTAAGCTCTAGCTCATAGCAATATTTTATGGATGATTGAATGAATTAATAACTAATATAATTCACATAGTGAGACATACTTTATTGCTTTTCCATATCTTATTTTGTTCTCAACAGCTCTACAAATTTGATGGAGTATGGATTTAAGAAAGATTATGCGACATCACCAAAGTTGCATGGCTCAGATTTGGTTATGCTTATTCCTCATTTTTATAAACATCACCTGCCAGGTCCAGTTTCCTTGTCTCAGCTGTGGCAGGATATTACATCCTAAGGGACTGAATATTGAGACAGTCTAAAGGGAACCGTATGCCAAGAGTCACATACCCTGTAACTTAGAAGCTAGTCTTCAGATCTTTGTTATTTGAGTAAATGGATTTTCAATTCCATGCAGAGGCAGTTGAGTATGAAACATTGTCTTTAATTTTTTTCCCCATTCTTAGGGAATCACTCATTTTCCTCATTGTATAGAGAATGCATCACATTTTAGAAGCTTTTAGGATTCCCATTCAAGCATACCTTTGATTAAGGATCATGGCAATTCATGGACTCTCTGAAGAATATTAAAGTAGAGATATGCAAATTACCATCCCAGGATCCTCACCACTAGTAATGTGACTTTGGGAACCTGACTTAGCCTTTCTGATCATTGCCTGTCAAAAGATGATGAAATACTGAACATGACAGTTTCTCAGGCCCTCACATCAAGTGATAGATGCAGACACATGGCTGTTTCTGGCCCCCGAGAGGCTCTCAGCTCATTCTGACAATTGCTATTACTTTGGGTGTTATGTTTAATTCAGTGGCTGCTCAAGTCTAGGATATGAATAATTCTACCTTCATGGAGAAATGGGCAGAGGTGACATGAAACTTTTCAGAGAGAGTTTCTGTGTCTGCTGTAATTGTTTACCAAGTGAAGGGTAAATCATAAGTGTCATAAGAGGACACTTCACACCTTTAATTTTAGTTTACTGCATTTTATGGGGGACATTAGACACCACAGTGATAATTTTAACATCTTCAAAATGGAGCTCTAATTGAATTTAAATGATATTAATATGGAGCTGCAGCAATACATTTGCATATGTTTTCTGGGTTCTCTCCTCCACGTTCCTTATTTATGTCTTGTTCATGGTTTTGTGCCAGTGATAACAGAGGTTTTTCCCTCAAGTCAGCAGAGTAGCTGAAGCTTCCAGGTTGATGACTATTGGGCAAATATGTTAAGAAGTTTTACCTAGGATCATAGTGACTTCTTGTTGTGCAAGGAGTTTTTGTCTTAACAATATATTTAAATATTTAAATAGTTGTTAACCTTTTAAATAATAATTTCCCCCATTTTGTGTGTGTGTGTGTGTGTGTGTGTGTGTGTGTGTTTTATCAGGCAACTTAACCATGATTTGAAATTGAGGCTATTGATACTTTGTGTCCTTATGGTGTAGTCTCCCCATTTCAAATAGCCAAATAGGCTTTTCCCTTGAGGGTTTTTGTAGTACACATAAAAAGAGGTTTCTTAATTAAGTGAAGATTTGGGTTCTTCTGTGGTATTCTGCATTTGTTGTGGAACGTTGTGTTGCCTCCGACAAAGGGGGAAAGTATAGAAATACAGCTGGGACTTGTTTCATTGGTCTAGAAGCTTTCTTTTAAGTATTCAATAAAGTCTTAAAATATCTTTCACTGTTTGTTCCCGACCTTGTCATAGGTACTATGTCCTCCATGACAAATAAGAGAGTTCATGTGATGACAAGAGCCCAGGTGTGACTCACATCCACCTCTCCTTTACTTTGGAAACTAAGACAGGTCATCTAAGTGGATTGGATATTAGAATTGAGATTAAAATAGAGATGCACAAAAATTTAATTGAAAATGTTTTTAAAATATTTATAAATCTGAACTTTGTTGCTATTCATTCAGGAATCCTCATGGCTCCCATTCTTTGCCACCTTGGTCACATGTTTTCTAGCCAGAGAACCCAGGTTAAACAATAAATATCCTTCTAGGTTCAGAACAAGTTATGCTAGCACTGCTTGCCATCCACGTCAGAACTAAATATCTATTTTAAGATTTATTCAATTCTGGCTGAGTAGTCACCTTCTCATTACTGTGGCAAATATCTGAGGGAAAACTTACTTAAAGGCCTGCTCACCTCAGGGTTTCCAGGAGACAAAGAGAACACTGAAAGGATGGATACATCAAACTCTTGAGAGACATTCCCCTGTGACCTGCTTCCGCTAGCCATGGCCTCTCTTCCTGTGTCCCTCACTTCCCAGTAACTACATGAGATTAGGAGTCCATCAGGATAGTAACCTACCAATTGCGCCAAAACCCTCATGACTCATTTACCAAAGTCCCGTTAGCTAGTTGCCTGGCTGGTCACCATGCCTTTAACAGATGAGCCTTTGGGGGACATTCATGATTCCAGTCACCACATTCGACATTGGAATGTGACAACAATTTCATTTTCCTTCTTTAATATGTACTGTTCACAGTTTTCCAAATTTGTTCACTTGGGCTCCTTGTTGCTTAGTGCTTAAAATATGATGGTCTCCGACGACCCCTCTTTGGGGGCCACCAGCCTGATTGCTGGCCAACCACCCCCAGACATTGCCTTTCTTCTTCTGTTAAAATTGGTAGGTAACAGGGATAATTTCCTCTGATTTGTAAGAGCTTTGGGCAGAGAAAGTAGGAGAGTTGTAGGGAGGCAGGAGTTGGTGAAGCTTCAGAGAAAGGCCCAGGAGGCTTAGAGTTCCGATCTCCACCAGGGAACTCAGGAGCTTTGTCCTGCTGTGCTCTTTAGTCTTTCCCTGCCATACTTCCCTTATTATGAAACTGAGACATCTGCATTTTATTTATTTTTTTTTAATTTTTTATTTTATTTTATTTATTTCTGTATGTGTATGAATGTACTGTCTGCATGCAGGTTTGTGCACCCATGTCGTGCAATGCCACGGAGGTCAGAAGAGGGTCTCAGATTCCCCTGGAACTTAGAGTTCTCCTGGAATTGGAGTTTCAGATAGTTCTCAGCCGCCATGTGGGTGCTGGGGATCGAACCCGGGTCCTCTGTAAGAGCGGTTGGCGCTCTTAACCGCTAGGCCATCTCTCCAGTCCCGACATCTGCATTTTATACTGTATATGATACAATGAGATTTTTGTGGACTCATTTTCTGGTAAATAAGTGTTCTTTTCTCCCTTCTCTCTCTCTAGGTCTTCCTTTCCCTTTCCTGAAAGCTTTTCTGGGGCTCAGCAGCCTCCATCCATGTAGCTCTCTCCATGTGGCTTCCTTCAACAATCTCCTTCTTTCCACTTAGTGTTCTAACACTGGTCCTCACAGTGAACCTTATGAACATCAGTTCTGCAGTTCAATTATAAAATAGTATTGCCTTCTACCTTGTCTTTAAAGAATTACATGTGTTTTAAGCACATTTGTCAGTTATTCGTTATCTATGATACATTTGTTTTTTTTAACAAAAATGTCTACTTTTATTTATATTAACTTTTAGTACAAAAAAATCAAAATTTTATTGATAGCTGAAAGATGGATTAACTATAGCACATTCCATAGGCCATGCCAGGTGTCAAGTATAGAACACTGGATGCAACAGATATTCTGAATGACACAGAAGAACGAAGGGCTCCAGAACACAAAGGTGGCCACAGGGCAGCATCATTCATTCAGTCATTGTCACATGTTGCTACCTAATACCCAACAGAGAAGAGATTGTAAAACCTAAACTCTGATGAAGTTACAGAAAGAAGGATTAAAAAGGTACAACAGATGAGACAGATGAAGGATAGAAGAAAATTAAGACAATTCAGAAGCCAACTTAAAAAAAAAATAAAAAAGAAGGAAATGGGGGCATCTCTTGAAATGTCCTGCAAATGTGAGTCACTAGTCTTCCAGTGCAGGGAGGTCTTGGAGATCCACAAATGGGACTCCAGCCAGTGTCCAGTACACAAAAAGGAAAGTCTGCTCATGCTTTAAAAGGGAAGCCTGGTCTAGGAAGACCTGACCTTGCCCTCGAGTGGTTGGAACTGGTGATTGAAAAGCCAAAGGGAGCCAGGGGCTCCCTCCCCACCAAAAAACCCGAGTGACCCTTAAGGACCAGATCCTCAACTGACCTTGAGAAAACAAAGACCTTGGTTAATCTGGCCTAACTGTGTGGCCCCAAACATTCAAAAGGAGGCTGGGTGTGGTGGCACACACCTTTAATCCTAGCACTTGGGAGGCAGAGGTAGGCGGATCTCTGTGAGTTTAAGGCCAGCCTGGTCTACAGAGCTAGTTCCAGGACAGCTGGGGCTACAGGGAGACTCTATCTCAAAAAGATCAAAAAAAAAAAATTAAGAAAAAAATCCAAAAGGAAAGTATAACCAGAAATAAACAGTAAGTTCTGTGAAATTATACTTCAGGTATAAAACTTGAGATCTTAGTAAAAAGACAAAGAGCACAGTTGTTCTGCTTGCCTTACTGGCAAGTGCAGCTGCCCTGTGGCCGCCACCGCTTTTGCCATCCTTCAAAGACATGAGAAGACACAGCTTTTCAACCTTCCAATATGGAATGAAGACTCATGTCTCTCCAAGAATCCTCCAAACCTTCAGTGCCGGATGGGGACTGCTGAGATATCCAGCTTGTGGACTGAGCTACTACTAGGGTTTCCATTTCTTCGGAGTATAGACTGCCATTGTTGGACCACTCAAGCTGCATCATGGAAGATCGAGACAAGACACTCTGCTTACTAGAACTCATTTGTTGACCATGGGAAGGGAAAACCCCAGCGTGGAGCACAAGGGCAGAACTGATGGTGGTTTGGGCTTGCCAAGGAGGAGCCTTCAACCACGACATCTTTCAGCAGGTCCTACGCAGTTGAGGACAAGCATTGTCTTTTCAGTCATTTCATCAAGTGAGGCTGTATTAGTGATATCACAAATTATTGTTCCAACTTCAGATGACAGTGTTGGTTTTCCCAGCTGCAGGACAGCCTCTTCTTGCAGCTGCCCGCCACAACCCAGGGCAGATGGGAGCTGAGCTCCCGATCCACCTCCTAGATCGCGAACTGGCCGGTGAAGCTAGAGGCACCGAACACTACCAACTGGAAAGGCCTCTGTTCCGTGGCTATGGCGAGTCCACAGTGAGCCGCGAGCCGCAGCCCTGGCCGCTGAGTCCACGGCGCCATATCAGGTCGGGCATTTGTTATCTATGATTCGTTTGTTTAATTGTTTATCGTCCTCTGAGGCATCATCTGCAATGGGACAGGGTCTGGATCTCATTAATTCCTTTGCAAATCCTGTGGAAATGTAACATCAAACTGACCTTTCAGAGTTGCTCCACAAATTAAACTCGTGGCTCAGGATGCAGATCTTAGAATATTATTCAGAAAGATATTTTATATGTAAAATTCAGTAATAAGCAAGAATTGGCTTGGGGATGCGGTAAAGGACTGAGTGTTGCCTGCCGACTGCCTGCTGACTCCCCAGCACCCCAGCACTGAGCACAGAAACAAAATCCTAGGAATTCAGTACCCTATGGTTTAAATAGAAAGCTAAACTATAGACCTTGAAAAATAGGAGGAATGTATTTCATGAGTTTCTTGCTTGTGAATCAACATTTTAAAGTTTTTGTATCTTATTATGCAGTAGGTAACTCCCCAGGCACGCATGATGATGTTGGGGATGGTAAGAACTCTAGATTTAGAACAGCTTCAGTGAACACATCAAATGTGGTTTTTCAGGGAAACAAGTCTGAGAGAAGGCTTAGAAATCCTATTTATATCATCTGTCAGCTGAGGAATGAGGAAGAAAAGTGTTTAGTAGAGTTTTAAGCTGAAGAACCATGTGAGGTTAGGAGGAGTTCCTGAGATCTCAGTGTCCATTAACAGTAGAAGATAGATATCTCAGCTCACAAAAAGAGAGAAAATAAGTTCTTTTCTGCTTCTGTTTTGTGTGAGGTCTTGGTGAGTTGCATGCTATCCACCCCCATTGGTAACAGTGGACATTATTTAATCCACTAATTCTAGTGCCAATGTCTTCCAGAAGTGCCCACCCAGAAACACCAGGAAGGACATATTACCAGCTATGTAGGCATCTGTCAGCCCAGTCACATTGACAGATTAATCAAACTGTATTAGTCACTTTTCTGTTGTTGTGATAAACCACCATGAGCAAGGGAACTTATAAAAGGAAGAGTTTATTTGAACTTACTATTAATGGTTCCAGGGAATTAGAGTCCATTGTGTCAGGAGGCATGGTGGCTGGGGCTGGAGCAGAAAGCCAAGGTTCACATCCTCTGATGAGCAAGGGAAGAAGAGAGAGAGAGAGAGAGAGAGAGAGAGAGAGAGAGAGAGAGAGAGAGAGAGAGAGAGAGACTGGAGACCACGAGGATTGTTAAACTCACTAAGCCTACCCCTGGGTGAAGTACTTCCTCCAGCATGGCCACACCTTCTAAGATCTTCCACAACAGTGTCACCAACTGGGGACAAAATATCTGAATACTTAAAGGCCTATGGGGGACATTCTCATTCAAACCACCACACAAACCATCCTAATACTCTTTCGGATCCAGAGCAATTTATATAGTTCTTCCTCTGAGAAAACATATGTCTCAAAACCATAGAGCTATAAAACATAGATTTGTACACTAGGAATTTCCCTGCTTGGAATTTCTTCTCAGAGGAGCTCTGTCCTGGAGGGTTCTAGTGGAGCTTACCTGCCGCCTCTGTTCTTCTGGTGTAGGGAGCAGGTTAGACTAGGATGCCATACCAATATAACATATTGGTAGCATATGGAATCATCTTCCTGAAAGAGAATAAAGACTGGAGAGCCTTCTGTAATTCAAATGTTTTCATTTAAATGGCCTCATAGACCATCGTTTGCTATCCATTTAACTATGTAACTATGACCTAGGGAAGAAGAGAGATTAACTCAGTATCTTGTTCTAGGTTGGGTATAATAATATTAAAACTATGCTTTAGGTATGGAAGTCATTACCATTCTATCTCTCCCGTTATAAGAAAAGATAGATGTGTCAAAAGTTTCACTATATTATAGTGAAACAATTTTCATTTTAATTAAATAAATGCATATGTGTCAACTGAGTTACCAATTTAATTCATCTTTATATTACTAAAACACACCAAGTGATTCATATTCAATTTAGTCCCAGTGGGCAATATAATAGTTTATTTCCCCTGTGTTATTTCTAAGTTTTATGTAGAGTTATGCATAAAAATATACTTATTTATATTAACACTGCTGGGGCAAGCCTCCAATTAACCATTTTCCTTGATTTGAAAATATTCCATGAGCCAATTTTCATTTCAGTGAGCAGTTTGGGGATGCAATTAGTTCAATGCATAAAGAGAATTAGAAAAGTTAGGAGTCTTGTTACTTTAACTGACCACTTAGTAACAAAGACTTTTAACCCCAACTGACTAAGCAGGGATATTGGCACTAATGGAAATGACAGGACATGTCCTTATTGTCACCAACTTTGAGTCATTGTTTATTGACATCTTTTCTGGGGACCTCTTCTGGAATTTAGTACTTGAAAGAGTAAGTCATTCACAAACTGATAATAGCCATCTTCTTGTGTCTGTACAGATGGTCTTCATATTACTTATGGATGTACATAGAACCCGTGAGCCCAGGTATCTTTGCATGTAGCTCTGACTCTCATGCAGATATGCAAACTTGTAGTTCCAGCACACACTAGGAATTTTAATGTTCACAGATTTTTATTCTCCATGTAAAATTATTTTTTCCTTGATATTTAATAATCCTCAGGTGTTTTTCTTTCACATTAAAATTCTGTCTCTCTTTTGGTAAATTTTGAGGCATGGTCTTAAAACCTATAGCCCCAGCTGGCCTGGAACTTGTTATGTAGACCAGACTGGTCTTAAACTCACAGAGACCCAACTGCCTTTGTCTCTTAAATGCTGGTATTAAAGGCATGCACTACCATGCTAAGCCCACTTCAATCCTTTATTTTTAATTCTTAATTACTTTGATTGAACATTTGTACATTTCATACAATAGTTCTAATCAGATTTAGGGGGCCCCATACCCTAACCCCCCATTCTGTCTTTTAAAGTAATGATTTATAGAATTTTTTGCCATGGTTTGAATTTGGTTTGTCCCCTCTGAAACTCCTGTGGGGATTTAATTCCCATCGTGAGTTCATGTGGGACCCTAAAAAGATGGCCAGATGAACAGATAAATCGAAAATTGGATTAATGGGTAGGTGGGCTAAAGGGTTATCTCAGAAGAGGGCCTCCCATATTAACCCTAAGCTTGCTTGGTCATACCCCTTGCTATCTGTTGCTCACTCTGAGACATCCCATACTAATCCTACCTTACAACTAGAAGGCGTCACCAGGTAATGGACCAGCACTGTGAGCCAGCATAAAAAGCCATTTAAAAGATGGGGCCTGGAGAGATGGCTCAGAAGTTAAGAGCACTGGCTGCTCTTAAAGAGGACCTGGTTTCAGATACCAGCTTCTACATGATGCCTAACAACTGTCTAATTCCAGTTCCAGGGGGACCCAATGACCTCTGACTTCTGAAGCAATATCAAGGCAAGGATGCACTTGCATATGTGCAGACAATATATCCATACACATAAAATAAAATATAAAAAATCCATTAAAAAGAAACCAATCTGTAGTATTGTATTGTTAGTTACAGAAAATAGAGGAAGACAGTGCCGAGCCCAGTGGATCATAAGAAATGTGGAAGATGGCATCATTGTTGTATGTTCATTCAGTGTATTTTACTGCTGAACACAATGTTTAACCTCTGAAAGGTTCCTGTGAATATTTATTGAAAGACTATAACTAAAATACTAATTATTGACCTCATTTGTTTATGTCATAAATGGATTCACATTCATAAAAGTCATTGGTGCTAAACTTAAAGAATTTCTTGCTTTCTTATATTTCTGAGTTCATTGGTAACATTAACATAATAAGTACAGATCGCTATTAAAGTGACTCAAATTCATTAATTAAAAACTGGAAGTGCAGGAAGCATTTCTCAGAGCATTAGTACTGTGTGAGGTACTGTCTACCTCAAAGAGCCCCACTTCACACCCTATGATGTGTTTCCCTCTGTGGTACAAATATTTTTGTTCTTCTATCTTGACTGTAAAGAACTCTGACCTGAAAGCTTGCACTTAAAGCTTCCATTGAAGCTTCATTTCACTGAGTGTTGGAATATAGGAGTTTGGTAAAATTTGAGCATGAGTAAGCATTGACTGAATCTTAACTACCTTGCTCTTTTTTTGTTCTGTCTCTTGGTTACCCTTGCTTCATAATGTATGTGTCAAAACAAACAAGTGCGCAGTTATATACATGAAAAAATAACTCCTAAGAGGAAGAACAGCTCCTTCAATAACTTTCATTATCAATGGATCCACTACATGTTAATGCTTGATGCCACCACTCTGAATATGTAATAGGTATCACACTATCTAGATCATGCTTTTTATTGGAACTGAAGATAATATGCTCAAAATGTCCTCAGTAAGCGACACTATAATCTTCATTTTATGAGTGATTGGTAGAGAAGTTGAATCATTAGCTCAACCAGGAAATGTCGGAATCCGAATCAACCCCACTCAACTTGAATGCCAGGTCCATGGATGTGGTTTGAGTAGCACACAGGGATTGAATTTTCTGTTGCTGTGATAAAACAGGATGACCAAGATACTTATAGAATGAAGAGTACGGGCTATGGCTCCAGGAAAGTCGGAGTCCATGTTGGTGGGAAGGCTTGGGGCACCAGTGGACATAGCAGAGAGCTGCACTCTTAGGTCTTCAGGCAGGCACCTGTAGAGCAAACCTGCAAATCCAGCATGGTTAAAAAGCTGGCACACAGTGATGTGCTTCCTCCAGCATTGCCACACCTGAAGGACCCAAGACTCTCCCCAATACAGCACCAGGACCTGGGGACCTATGAGAAGACATTCTGATTTATGCCATCATAGGGACACTCTAGTTGACTGGCCAACATTCAAGAAGGATGTGTTTGGAAGGGAGAGGGAAAGATTTCCACCCTTCAAGTTCCATGACAAATATTATCCAGAGGCAAAAACCTCACTGTAATAGGTGGTATAGAAATTTTACAAGTGATCTGTTTGAAATCACAGAATTTGAAATAAAGATGCTTTAATTCCAGCTGAGTGAAACACAAACATAGATATAATTCTATCGGCTTGTGTTTTTGCATCAGCTTTACTGAAATGTCATTAACATGCCATAGGATTTACCATTGTAAATGTGTGATTCTGTGATCCTTTATAAATCTGGAGTTGTGAAGCCCTGTGTAATTTCCTGTGACTCAGTCCTCTGTCCTTGGACAAGATTGCTCCATCCTGTGAAATTTTAATCTCTGACTATAAAAGCAGTGAAAGAAATAAAAAAAATTAAGTTCTGGCTTTTGCTTCCTCATTAAATTATATTTATACTTTGTTGTCATGTAAACTTAGCTTTCTACATTCCACACCTTCAATGTACTGTTCATTTGTGGGAAAGAATGAAAGCATATGTTCAGGAAAACAAGGACAAGTGTAAAAGACAGAGAGTACTTGTCATGCCACGGAATTCTAGAATTTGTACTATTCTTTTAAAACCACATGACTAAATAATTTAATTCTACATGCACATAAAACAATATTTAAAAGATCTTGGATTCATGGATTTTTAGAATAGCAGGTTTCATGTTACCCTCTGATCTAATTTGGAGCAAGTGAAATATTTCACAAATTTTTGTTCATTTTTCCATTTGTTGAGTGATTTCTACATCCTAACTTCATGAATGTTATTTTTAAAGGGGGAAAAAAGAGTGGCCTGTGCCTGTTGTCATCTGAGCTGGACTAGCTTGGACAGCTAAGAACACACTGTGCTTGTCTATTGCCTAGAGGGAATTTCATGGAACTCAAGCTCATGCTGTACATGACGCAGTGACACCAGAGACCACTTCAGGAGCTGGAGAGGGGCTCAGTGGTGAGGACCACTGGCTGCTCTTTTTTTTTTTTTTTTATTTCTGTATGTGTTTCAATGTACTGTCTGCATGCAGGTCTGTGCACCCGTGTCGTGCAATGCCGCAGAGGTCAGAAGAGGGTCTCAGATTCCCCTGGAACTGGAGTTCTCCTGGAATTGGAGCTTCAGACGGTTTTCAGTCGCCATGTGGATGCTGGGGATCGAACCCGGGTCCTCTGTAATAGCGGTCGGCGCTCTTAACCGCTAGGCCATCTCTCCAGCCCCCACTGGCTGCTCTTGCAGAAGACCTGGGTTTAGTTTCCAGCACCTACCTGGTAGATAACAACTTTTCTAACTAAAGTTCCAGGGGACCTCATGCCCTCTTTGAACCACTGTGGCCATTGCAGGACATGGGTGCACTTACATACATGCAGGCAATATGCTCATACACATACAAGATAATAAATAAAACATTTAAAACAAAACAAAATGACCACTTTAAAATCAAGTCTGATTACAGACAAAACAAGAGCACAGTCCAAGACACAGTGGTTTCCCGACCTGCCTCGCTACGTGGCTGTAGTATTTGTCTATTACAAACTTAAACATTGCAGCTTTAGCTTCACGGTTTCCTTCATATCCCCTAAATAACAGCTATTAAGATCTATAGTCAGATTTGCAATCAGCCCGGGGAGCTGGTAGGCAAACACCAGATGGTGAAGCGACTCTGTGGGGTCTACTCTCCAGTGAATGGATGGAGCTAGAAGCTGTTATGCTAAGTGAAGTAACACAGACTCAGAAAATAAATGACGTATGTTGCCTCTCATTTGTGAATCCTAGCACCAAATTCATACATGTAAGTATGTACCATCATGTAATTGCAGGAACTAGGTAAATGAAAAGGAACCAGGAGGTAAAGGGAAAGAGGGAAGCTGAGACAGAAGGCCAGCAGGTGACAGGAGATACTAAGGGAGAAATGGATAAAATCAGGGAATCTAAATGGGAGGGAAGTAGAAGGGTTATAGAAGGAAAGGGGTGGGGTAAAGGGGAAAAAGAGGAGCCCAAGAGAAGTGGGGTCATAGGAGACTGGCAGTATCAAGCCAGAAATGAGGACATTTTAAATGCAGAAGGCATGGAGAAGACATGGAGGTAGGGCTAGACAGGTAGAGGGAGAGAGGAGAGATACATAATGCCTTGCTAGGGTCAAAACATCTTAGAGAATATTATTAGTCTAACAATCTATTGACAAATCACACACACACACACACACACACACACACACACACACACTACCCCTACATGAGTCCAAGTGGAAAGATGAAGGCTGCAGATCAAGAAGGAGAAACCTTCCTTTGAGTTGTTGGCCAGGGTAGCCCAAGAGACTCCGCAAATTCACAGGCTATTGCCATAGCCCTTGATTACCTCCCAGAACCTGAAGGTAAGACCCTATTGCTGAAGACAGGACATACTTTGGAGACTGGATCTTGAGCAATGGAGCTGGATCTGACCTGGAAGCCACCACCCCTGAAGGCTAGCTGTCATAGCTGTGGAGAGCACTATGCAAGCCACTAAGGGAGATCATCAATAGATGGTCCAACATCAGCCTCAAGACCAAATATCCATGTCAATTACCAGCATAGCATAGGACATCACTGAAATAGTGGCACTTTTACTTGGGGAAAATCAATGGCTAGCCAATTGGACCTAAAGCCCACTCAGTGGAAGGAAACTCATGTGTGGTAATGTTAACATAGCCAGATGCACACAACTGCAGAGGTCATAGATCTTAGACTGTTCCCCAAGGTTGACACATCCCTAGGCTAAGGAAACATTTTACTAACTCCAAAAGAAGTATCCTTATGTTTAGAGACAACTATCCCAGACACTACTCAGCAAAGAAGCTTCCCTTACACCAGATGAGAATAGTACTGAGTCCCACAAGTGAAAACACACAGATGTGGTCTGTGATTCAGTCATGCCTGGGAGACACACGTACAGTGCAACTTCTGCACACAAGATCCAAGCATCGTAGAACAAGGACCCGAGAAGACATTAACTACCTTTTAACTCTTGTTAAGGAAGCTTCTCCATGCAACTGGAGAACAGGAACCCAAAAGTGCCTGAATGGCCAAAGTGTGAAGCTTAGGATTCTACAGAGTGTGGATCCATGGACAGGCTGCCTATATTGAGCTTCACCCAAACATTGCCTCAGAGAACATTGCTGAAGAGGGGGCTGAAATATTGGAAGAGCCAGGGAGGTGATGCAAGACCAAACAGAGCTGAAACCTACAAACTCCTGGGATCCTGTTCATATGAACCTACAGCATTGGTATCTGTATGCACAAGAGCCATGAAAACTCAGATAGACAAAAAAACTAGCACAGAACTGCAGAAATGGGTAGCAGAGCTCAACCTTGGCTGAGGAAATATTGGCAGCAGATGGTGGTTGGATGAGGAAGACCTGTCCTTCTTTAGAAAAGAGTGTCCAGATAGGCTGACTAGAGCTCAGGGGAGAGTAATTTGGCACAATGGATTCTAGTGGGAGTTACAGAGGGCATGAACCCCTTTGGGGGGGAGCAGGTATAATGGTGATTAAGACTGATGGAAAAATTATGTATGGAACACATAAAATTCAATCAAAATGATATATGGACAGAATTGTCTTTACTTTTCAACATCCAAAAGTAAAGTCCAGTACACCAAGCTCAGTTCAGAACCAAATCACATTTCACCAGTTATTGCAAAATCACCCAAATACAAGTTCCACTACTGTATCAATTCTCATTGAGTTTTTTCAGAGGCCTTACACTATCCCATGGGCTTGATGCCTCTCTTGTTGCAGAGAACCCACAAGACCAGCTCTGTCTGATGGCAAATCTGTGCTCTGTCTTCATTGTCTACAGACCAAGGGCTTCTGTGCTAGATGTTAAACAACTCCTGTCTCTGTTCTCAAACTTTCACTGTGGAAATGATGGCCTTTAATGAAATAATCTCTTAGTTAGTATACATTTGCCCATGAAATCAATACTCTGATGAAGGAATTTAGCTATGATAATTATGAGCGTTTGGAAAGGATTTGGAACCCTCATTGAGTGTTTCTGAATTTAGAGGTGACAAAGATGAAGGGAGGGAAGGGCCAGAGATGGAGGGAGACTGTGACAAGTTGAGGGGGCCAGATGTCCAGTAGGAACAGAGGGCAGGAGGAGAGGGTGGAAAGTGAGGTTGGAACTTTCAGGTTTTGAGGGATGAAAATCTTGATCTTGTTCACAAAGATAAACCCACCCACTGCCAAAGAGGGGATGGAGAGATTGGAAGAGCAAGGATTGGTGCACAAACATAAGGAAACAAAGTCTTCCACCTTTGGGAACATACTTATAGGACCTCATAGCAATGGCCCATGCAAACTCAGACAAAAACTCAGCAGGGAATCGGAGAAATGGGCAGCGGGCCCCAAACTTAACCAAAGAACTGTTGGGAGCTAATCACTGCTGGGTGATGGAGAGTTGACCTTTAAGGAAGAGACTCCAATGGATGAACTTGAACTGGGGACAATAACTTGATGGGGTAGACCTTACTATATCACGGAATGCATAAAATCTGGTTGGGGACAAGGGGTGGTGAGGATGGAGATGGTATAAAGATGTTTAAGGTGTTTTATATGAAGTACACAAAAATCCAATAATATAGATTAAACAAAAATTGAATTTTTTAAAACTTGTTTATCATTTTGAAGTGATAATGGTGTTACTAACACACAGCACAAATCCTGTAACAGTTTTTGGATACTCTGTGAGAAGTGGGGGTGGATCTATATTAAGTCAGAAAATCTGGTTGGGAGGCATATTATGTAAGACGTGATGAACACTGAGGTGTCAGCAGGAAGTAAACATGGGCAGATGTAGGTGGTCGGTGGGTATGTTTTATGTTATACTAAGTAAGGCTGGGTCGTGCATTACAGTCAGGGTTACACGAAGGAGACAGCAGTTCTCACGGGCAACTGAGTGGATGCTCCTTCCATTCGTGGTTTGATGATGGCACCTTGACTGACTCCACCGATGTCTCAGAGCTTCTAGATGCTGAAACTGAAACAGGGTTTATTGTTTGGAGTAGATCTTCCTTTTCCGTTCCATCCTCAGAATAGAACACAACCAAAGACTTGGCTCTGCAGTAATTACAGACATTCACTGGAGTTTAGAAAAGTACATTTTCACTTGAAATTATCATGCTCTCATAATGACCGGCCATTTGAAATCCCTTTCAAAGATCCCAAGATCAATCATGTTTAAGCTGACTCAGATGCTCCTCAGCAAGCAGACCAAATATGGGAATGGGAACGGCTGCTGGAGGATGAGAAATCTGGATGAGAAAGTTTGATTCACCTGAAAACCACCCCTTTGTCTACATTCTAATAGAGCCTGGTCTCTATCATTTAGTCTTTAAAAATTCTATCATTGTGTACACGCGCCTGATGAATGTGGGAACATACATGCATGATCACAGAGGTCACGCTATGTGTGTGAAGGCTGGAGGACAGCTTGTGGAGCCTGTTCTCTTCTTCCACCTTATGGGTTCTGTGGATTGAGCTGAGGCTGGCAGGCTCTCCCAGCAGACACCTTCACCTGCTGGGCCATCGCATTTGGCCTCTATTTTTAAACAATGGATCATCATTGTACCCACCCACTCAACTGTGATCTTTCTACAAAACATTTACCTAGCGTAATTATCCCCCTTGTCTTCCCTGCAGGCAGACGATGAAGAACAGAGAGGGTTATGATTCAGTGTGGGTGAGCTGGGCCAGGCTTTCGAGAGCAGCTTTTAGTCCAGCTCTATTTCTCTGTGTATGTCTTGAAATAGTCATGCTTTCTTGGCTGTAATATATAACATAGAATACAAAATACACATTCTGATTACCTAGTATAAGCCAGTCTTTATTCGGGGAAAAAAGAAAACTTGTCCCTCAAATTGCCAGGCAACATTAGGGAGACATTAGAATAGATACTAAGAGAATTAATTTCTTCCAAAATGTAAGTAATAGTACTGGCTGCTGAAGGTTTGAGTATTAATAGATGAGATAAGAGACATAATATTATAAAATAACAATACAAAATCATAAATAAAACATGAAATATTAAGACATTAAAGTCTATTATCATGAGCATAAAGTACTCAATTATTATTAAAGAAAGTCATATATGTTACTATAGGAAACCATAGACAAATATTGCAGTGTTGATTCCTAAAGCAGAGGTCTGGTTCTTGATTTGTATAGACTTAGATTAAGAGAAATTAGAAGAGAATAATTTTAATATCTACTTGCACTAAATATTCTCTTTACCATGAACACTCTAAACCTCATCCCTCTCTCTTTCTCTGTCCAACCCATCTGATTCTTTTGTGAATGACTTGAATTGTGTTTATGATCTCAATTCTTGAGGCACTTTTTCCTTGATGATTTCAGCATATGCTGTTTTGAGCCCTGTCTCCCTTCAGGCTTCTGCAGATGCCATGTCTCAGGTCCATCTCAGGATGGAGTAGCACATGTCAGATGGTCCCACCAGTGTTTTGGGGAGGTTCACAGCTGATTCTTTTACTCTCCAGCTCTTTATAATATGCTTTACTTATATCCCAAACCAATATTTCATAGGCCCCAGATCTTCTCACACTTGCATCAGCCAGTCCCTACACAATTTCCATAACCATCTCATCCCACGGTTCTTGTTTGCCACACACGAAATGACTGTTTGGGGCAATGGTAGGCAGCCATTAGACTAGTCTCATGTGATCAATCTTTTTTTATGTTCAGCTAAGATCCTACTTTTACTGAATATTTGCCTATTTTAGAGACTTTATCTTTGCCTTAACTACATATTCTTATTTTTCATGAATTATAAACTGTGTGTCAAATTACATCCTATCACTGATATACTGTTAGAAGTGCCTTGGATATGAAGCTATGAAAATCTGCACTGGGATATGGTTTCTCCCACATGCTAGATAAATCAGTGGGAGCAAAACAATTCAAGTCTCCAAGCCTTAGTAAAATGGCAGTAATGCCACTGGACTTTTGTAAGTAGATGTCCCCACAATCTTGCCTTGTGAATTTCCTGATGCATAAGGAATGCTTCAGTATAACTGGAGAATGCAAGAGAAGTTTCATATGAGAAATACTGGCCAATGATATGACTGAAATCCCTTTTAGAAGATGTGGTGCATTACCAGAGGCTTTCATAGGGGGTCCTGTTCTCCATGACAGGGCTGCCTGTCATGTTTTGCAGTGTGGTGTATCCCACTATATCTGCAAGTTATATTGATAAAATGTTTTTTTTTTGAATGCCATATTGGAGGTTAGTACTGGATTTTCCTGACAATTCCCTAAGGCTCTGCTTTCCTGAGAGCCTGCTCACTTCTTTCCAGCTCATCATGTGAACAATGATGAGAGTAAAATCTATTCATCAAAACCAAGGAAGTCAGATATTTGTGGAGTGTGTTGTCATGATGTCAATTTATTTGATGTTTCATTTTGATCACTCTGATCATTTTGATTTGACTCTAGAAAATATAAAATGCTGACAGGGGCCCCTTTTCTAAACATTATAAACCCTGAAAAATCATAACCTCCTGGGTATCACTGAATGTTTTCTTTGAAACCCCTAAGAAAGAATAGAAATTGCTGATGGTTGAACCTGGTAACAAAACAAAAAATCCAGTGTCTTTGAATTATTGTGGCACTAATCTCATCTAGATAATTTGTTATATAAGGTGGTCCACTGGACACTTTCAGGTGAAAAAAATCATTTCTACAGCAGGGTCTAGAGGAAGTTTAAGATTATAGCTGTGTAAACTCAACTGTCCAACACCTGTACTCTATATGGACATTACCTTTAAGACTTCTTATCCAAATGAAATAGAGAAATAATACGTACACTTCAATGAAGAACTTTATACCAAAATTTTATTAAGATACCAAATGTTATTTGAAAGTGCCTTTCCAGTTGTGTCACTGACAGAAGCGAGTGTAGAAGGGTACAGTGACCCAGTGCAGTCATCCACCTTTCTGTTGCTGTAATATAATATCTAAAAAAAGAAACTTGAATATGTATTTGGCTTCTGGTTTTAGATCTCGCAGTGTATGATCACCTGGCTCCATTGCCTCTGGGCGTTTGGTAAGGCAGAATGTTGTGACGAAAGCTGCAGTGGAGCAAAGCTGCCTGTCTCATTTGAACAAGGGGCAAAGTGAGAACTAGTGAACAGAAGAGAGAGAATGTTGGAGAGAGGAAGGGGGGGCGGCCAGGACACACTCACAGTGCACTTGGCCATACTTCCTATTTCCTCACTACCTAGCAATAATGCCATTGAGTCATCAATCCATTAATGGACTAAAGCCTAGGACTCATGAATCCATCAGTCCCTGGAATTTCCATCTCTGGGCATCACACTGAGGGCCAGAACTTCAGCCCAAACATTTTTGAAGAACATTCCAGGTCAGAAATATGACTCAGAACTAAAAACAGTTAGTAATAGAACTGCTGTCCGTGTGGCTATGCCCTGAACTTTCTTAGGAGATGAACTCAAAGACAAGCTGCTCTGTGGCCAAAGTTCATGGACACAATGGGGTCACAGCTTTCCTGCAATGGTATGACCTGTCTTTAACTATTCTATACCAGACAGATGATTGACAAAGTGACATCCAGTTATAATAAATTTCTCATTTGGAAATTACATTTATAAATAATAACAATAAGCAAAAACTCCAAATTTCCCATGTTATAAAGAAGATATAAAGATCTGGAAGAAGCTGGGTGTGGTAGAGTTTACCTGTAATCCCAGCACCTAGGGCAGTAGATGCAGGAAGATCAGAAGATCCAAGCAAGCCGCAGATGTGTGGCAAGGTTGAGGCTGGCTGCAGATCATGACACTCTATCTCAATAAAGACAACAGAGACACCATTAAAGCATATCTCATTCTGAAGTTCTATGTTTCGTTGCTGTAAACTTAATCACCAATACCATGATCATGACATAGTCTAGTCTAATCTCTTTGGTAATAAAGCGTCAAACTAAAATCCAGTTTTCAACAAGGGTAAAGGATAGCCCATCATAGGGCAGAAGACTCCCTGGACTGTGGGAAAGGATTCTCCAACCCTGGCACAAGTTCTCATTGAATTTTGATGTCTATTATAGCACATGAGGATATATTTTAATTATTTAAGAATTATTTGCCTTTTATCACAGAAGGTTTTTAGATGTCATATATTTTGTCATATGCACTTTTATTGACAGGTTCAATGTTCATCATTGGTATATATGTATGTATGTGTGTATGTGTGTATGTATGTTTGTATGTGTCTTAAAAATGTAATAGATGTTGCAACACTTGGGAAGGCAAGAATTGGAAGAATTCACCAGAGCTAGAAAAAGGACTAGTCCTGCATACCATCCTTATTTCCCCCTGCATGTGGCTTAGATGCATACTTAATCATGCTGGTAGATATTTACTTGTGATATTTGTATCAGGACTCAGAATATTTGCTGTAATGAGCCCTATAAATAAATATTTGAAACTTTTAATAATATAGCTTCTGGGAAAGCTATTTAACTCTTATTGTAGGATGAACTGAGTATAGGCAACCTGGAAATGAATGGGCAGGGCTGGGCACTAATAAAATTTATTTACAAAAGGCAGATTTTTTTCCCACAGAGCATATATCTTGCAAACTTCTGGTAGGGGTAATGGGGATTACTTACTTCTAGTATATGGTTGATATATGTCATAAGGAATAATAGCAGAAATTCCAGAGTTCAGAAACATTCTTTAGTGCTCTTCAAGGGCCTGAACCTGGAGCCTTCGAATGACTTCTTATACAGTATTTATTGCCAAACTCCCCTGAATCTGCCACATATATCACACAATTTGTATCCTGTTTTTAAATGTGTTCAAGTCAAGGTTCACTTGCTTACTGCAGAGAACAAATAACACAGCCTCTTCTTTCCAGTGACAATGAGTATCATGTTTATAACGATTCTAGAACAAATTCATTAAAGTAACATCATCAATTTAAAAGATTGTTCTTTAAAAAGCAAGCAAAAATTAGTACTTGCAGTAGTCAGTATAGGAAAAACATAAAATTGTGCTGTTTGGTGCTTCCCATAGTTAGATTCCATTCCTGGCTCTACCATTTACCAGGAACCAAGACCTTGTGGAAGTAACATCACCTCTATAAACACCAGCTAGTTCGCCTTTAAAAGAAGAAGAGTAGAATTGATTTCTTTCTTAGATTTTACATACAAAGGAATGTCATTGGTCGAAAGCACTTAATACAGTGTCTAGTAAATGCTGCAGATATCACTTACTAGTATTATGAATGGTCAGTACTTAAAATGCCATATGAGGGCCTGGAGAGATGGCCTAGCAGTTAAGAGCTCTGACAGCTCTTGCAGAGGACCCGGGTTTGATCCCCAGCACCCACATGGCGGATGAGAACCTTCTGTAACTCCAGTTCCAGGAGAACTCCAGTTCCAGGAGAACTCCAGTTCCAGGGGAATCCGACACCCTCTTCTGACCTCCGCGGCATTGAACAACATGGGTGCACAAACCTACATGCAGACAATACATTCATACACATACAAAATAAATAAATTAATTAAAAAATGCCATATGAGCTAATCTTGCCATATACATGCCAAAAATATAATAGTTCAAATAATAAAGATTATTTTCTTTTTAATTTCCTGGATGGACTGTTCTGTAAAATCAATTTCTCATCCACCAAAATGTCAGCTCTCAGTCAACTAATTAAATTCTTGATTGGGACTGGAGAGATGCTTCAGTGGTTAAGAGCACTGTTTACTCTTGCAGAGGATCTGGAATTGGTTTCCAGCACTTACATGGCTGTTAACCATCTGGAATTCCAGTTCCAAGGATCCATGGTGGCACACACCTTTAATCCCAGCACTCAGGAGGCAGAGGTAGGCGGATATCTGTGGGTTCAAGGCCAGCCTGGTCTACAGAGTGAGCTCCAGGACACCTGGTACTAAAAGGGAGGTCCTGTCTCAAAAATACCAAAAAAAAAGGGGGAGTAAAACCAAGGATCCAATGCCCTCTACCAACATCCACGGGTGACACAGGTGCACTTACACACATGCACATAAAATAAAAATAATAAAGAAAACATACACACATGCACTTACATGGAGATAAAATAAAAATAATAAAACATCAAAGCATTCTTGACTATGCAATCAAACAAGATCAGAAGGGGATTGTATTATTCATGAACAAAACCTACAGACAGGCCAAATTACTAGCTATATTGTTAACCTTATTTTAAAAATTAATTACCACTTTTTGTTTTGAAATCTATACAAAATTCAATTATCCAGAAATAGACACTTGCTGGCTACCACTCTGCATTGATGGAGAAGAGTCCAGTTTTGTTTATTTTCACCAAAAATTTTATGAGTTTGCTTTCTGTTTGTTCTTTTCAATGACATTATTATTATCTTTTTGTTGTTGTTATTTTTGAGACAGGGTCTCCCTTTAGTCCCAGCTGTCCTGGAGCTCACTCTGTAGGCCAGGTTGGCCTTGAACTCACAGAGATCCGCCTGTCTCTGCCTCCCAAGTGCTAGAATTAAAGGCATGCGCCACCACGTCTGGCAATAACAGTATTTTTTTTTTAATGTGTGTAAGTGTACTGTCTGCATGTAGGCTGGTGCACCCATGTCGTGCAATGCCTCGGAGGTCATAAGAGGGTGCTGGATTCCCCTGGAACTGGAGTTAAAGATGGTTCTTAGCCGCCATGTGGGTGCTGGGAATCAAACCTGGGTCCTCTCCAAGAGCATTCGGCACTCTTAACCACTGAGCCATCTCTCCAGCCCCTCAGTAATAGTATTTATTTATTTATTTTTTATTGATGCTTTGTGTATTTCATACATCATTTTCCAATTCAGTTCAGGCATATATCCCTTTCCCTTCCCCCCACCCCACCCCTACCCATCCCAGATCATGCATTCTGCCATAACTTTTCTGCATCTTTCTCTGTTTTTTTGTTTTGTTTTCATTTTTTTAACAATAAGTGATAATTTGTGAGTACAAGCATCCTTCATGTAAAACCAATTTGCAAGCAGTTGTGCCCAAACCCACACAGCTCATGGGTTCCACCATCCAGCAGGGGGGGCTTGTATGTTCAATCAAGTTGATCAAATGAGTGTCCATTCTATATTGTTGTAGTTTCACCATTCACCCCAATCGCAGCCCTACATTCTACCTTGCCCCCTCTTCTGCAGATTGTTCCCTAGGCTTAGAAAAGGGGCATAGGTGGATGAGAAGCAAAACAGTCTACTTTCTCTGGAGCTGTTGTCTTGGTCTCTAGTCAATTCTGGCTGTTTTCTTTCATGGGCTGCCAGCTTGTCCAGGAATAACCTTTCGATCCTATTAATGAAGCACACGCAATTAGATATATAGGTATTTAAACAGTACTAATTGTTATGGTAGGTTACTTTGGTATAGACACAGATGTTTGGATGGTATGTTAATACATGAATTACATTTAGTCTCCTTAAGCTATGCACTTAAGCAAAATATATTAATACAGGAGCTCTGACATCAACAATGGATTATTCTACCAAGGAGATGTTGGCCAGGAGATCCAAGCCCCCACAAAAGGTATAGGCTCCTTGCCTCCAAACTGGGATATCTGCAGGAAGAGAGGCGATAAGGCCCTGCTGCTGAAGACCTGATATAAACATGGGAAAGATGTATGGAGACTGCACTTGCAAGTATACAGATGGTGTCTGGAATGCCAGAGAGTGTTACCAAAGGCCACTAAACCAATAAAGCAAATATAGGTCTCCTTGAGTCAAGCAAGACTCCTCCGTCAGCACCAGCTACACCTCACCTGCCTGGAAATACTGTGCAGCAGTGGCAGCCATATGTCTGTAGATCCCAAATCTAATTGGCTGTTAGCTCTCTCCTTGGAGGAATAACCCATGCTGATGCCACAAGCTTACATCCTCTAATGGTTAGGAGATGTTATAAACCACAGGAAGACCCTATCATACTTAACAGTAATAGTATTTTTAACAAACTGTTCTGTTAGCTGAAGTATATAAGCTTATGTGTAATAAGAAAATGAGGGGCTGGAGAGATGGCCTAGTGGTTAAGAGCGCCGACCGCTCTTGCAGAGGACCCAGGTTCGATCCCCAGCACCCACATGGTGGCCGAGAACTGTCTGAAACTCCAATTCCAGGAGAACTCCAGTTCCAGGGGAATCCGAGACCCTCTTCTGACCTCCGCTGCATTGCACGACATGGGTGCACACACCTGTATGCAGACAGTACATTCATACACATACAGAAATAAATAAAAATTTTAAAAAAATTAAAAAAAAAGAAAATGAATGAATTATTTTAAAGCAAGGTAGCATTTGTTCATCTTGATGTGTCTGTTTCCCATACATTGTAATCATGCAAAATATGGATAAGTAGTTTCTGAAGGAATTACAAGAAGCATGAACCTGGACACTGGAGAAGGCTATACCATTTTAGGGACTGTGCATTGTTTTTCCTCACTTGAAACTAATTATTTTTATAATACCTTGAAAGAACAATTCTGAATTTTTATTTTCTTTTTTTCATAATATTCTACACTTATGTCCAAATTTGAAAACATATATAGATCTTATTCAGGGATATAGACATAAGTCTATAATCTTCTAGGATCAGAAGTAATATATATGCATAATGCATGCATATGTTATATATATAATATATATATATATATATATTATATATATATATGCACAGTCTTAAAGAGAGGAGGATGGAAAGAAGAACTACACCTTGAAGACGTGTTGAAGAAGGGGAATCTGTAAATAGTGCTTCCGTAATAAGCTCTGTCTCCACACGTCATGAAACTTACTTTACATCCTGGCACTCTGTTCTCCACCTCCATTGGAATCATACATGGAACAATACAAGGGGTGATGTAAAACATTCCCAGAGTGCTTACCCTGTTAAATGAGCAGCTACCCTACCAAACCATCCCTTACTAGTTCATTTCTTCAGAGACAATGGGAAGTTCAGGTCTCAGTGATTTTATTTATTTGTTTGTTTATTTATTTTTGGTCTTTTTGAGACAGGGTCTCCCTGTAGCCCCAGCTGTCCTGGAACTCACTCTGTAGACCAGACTGGCCTTGAACTCACAGAGATCCACCTGCCTCTGCCTCCTGAGTTCTGAGATTACAGGCATGCACCACCACACCCAGCTAGTAATTTTATTTGATACCAGACTTTATTATATGGTTATTATATGGTTGGCCCTCAGTTCCCAAGATGACAGCATTCTCCATAAGGTACAACCCCTTCTTTACAACATTTACACGTGAATGTACAATTGGACTGCCCATTGATAAAGCCATTCTAAGTTGAAATGAACGTTTGGTTGACAATGATTTCAATATCCCTCATGTAGGATACAGCACAGCTTAGTGGCATGAAACATGTGTAGCATGGCTTACATCCCATCAGGGATGAGTGGCTTCTGGGGAGTTGTAGTCTGCTGCTGCTGCCTGGTACTAAATACAAGGGAGGGTTGAACCACATATGGGTGATCCAAGAAAAGTCATAAACACAAGTTCCAAGTATAGTTTCCATTGAATATTAGTGTTTTATGGCAGCATGAAATTGAAAAATTCTAAGTCAAACCACCATAACTCCAGGTCTGACTGTGTTGTTCTGCTCACTCAGATGCTTTTAAACACATAACACACAGACATTGTCTGTGAATTGTTCAAGCCTAAGTGGCACATCTACAATGCAACCTCGACACCTAAGGCTCACAGAACACAAAACAAGGGGTAAAGAGGACACTAATGAATCTCTCAATTCTCATTAATGAAGTTCTCTCAAGCAACAGAGGGTCGGGAGCACAAAAGGTCACACATGTCCAAAGCGTAGACAGTAACAGTCTGCAGAGTGTGGGTCCTTGGATAGGACTCCCACATTAAACTCCACCAACCCAGGTGTCTACCAGTTATACATTTTCACGATAGACAACAATTCTCACAAAGTGAACTGTCACATCCCTTGTGCATCTATAATGTTTGATTTCAAATACATTTAAACAAAACCCGAGGTGTCCCAATCAAAACTTTCCTCTCCTATGATATATTTTCACATTTCTGCTTCAGGGGAAGATCGGGCTAGGCCCAGGGAACAGTTAGTAAAGGAAGATTTTTTAAATTTTTTTAAATTCTTTATGTGTATGAATGTCCTGTCTGCATGTAGGTTGGTGAACCTGTGTCATGTAATGCTGCAGAGGTCAGAAGAGGGTGTCGGATTCCCCTGGAACTGGAGTTAAAGATGGTTCTTAGCTGCCATGTGGATGCTGGGAATTGAACCCGGGTCCACTGCAAGAGCAGATAGTGCTCTTAACTGCTATCCCATCTCTCTAGCTCCAGTAAAGGGAGATTTTGAATAGTTAAATTGAATAAAATAATTCAACAATAAGGGAAGAATTCAGGCAATACTTATTTTTTCCAATCTTTGGTTCTTGAATTATAAGTGAGGTGTGCATCTTATCTTTTACCCTATTATTAAATAACCTATCTTTAAAAGAGAAAAAAATGAATATTAATGGATTGGTTCCACGATGCTTCCTGCAGAGGAACTAATACTTTTTAATATGTGCTGGATTTATAAAATTCCATTTTTATTTGGTGTAGAATGTTTACCCCCAAACCATTTTATGCTTTGTTATTTTTAAAGGTGCAGCAAAAAATGGGGATCACAAATTGCCATAGTCCATATATCTGGTATATATATCAAGAATGGAAAATTCTGTCTCCAAATAGTGAATACAACAGCCCTCCTCGCTCATTTGTTGAACAAGCGCCAAATGACTCTTCCAATTCCTCTCACATTTTTTTAGCATTTAGAAAAATGCTTTTGACTGTCATGAAGAGTTTCTAGGCTGCTGTTCATGCAACCCTTAGTGCTCCCATGTGCTGAGGTTTGGGATCCAGTCCTCCTATACCTGTACATCGCAGCCCCACTGAGTGGTTGATTCATCGTCAGTGAGGTTTTTACTGAAGACCCCCACATGCTGGACGTTGCAAATGGGGTAGATGATAAGAAACACAGACAAAGTCTATGTGCTTGTGGATCTCTTGTCTAATGTCTCATGAGCAAAATAAAATCAGTGAATACAGGACCCATTAAAAATCCAAAGTCAGAAAGCAGTGCAGACCTTAGGAAAACAGGAAGGCCACAAGGGTAACAGGTGCTGATGAGGTAGTTGTCATTATTATTGGCTTTGTATATTTAAAGAATATAAAGTCTCAGTGCTGAGTGACCCAGGCCAAGTTCTACCAGCAGAAGTAAATACCAGCTTCCTTCAACCAAGCTGAGTGGGGGATGGGCATCCTCTTCTCCAGGAATCCCAACATGGTGGTCATCACTCCATCCACATAAATCTTATTCTGGTCTTATGTTTTAGAAAGAGCCAAAGTTATTAAAGGAAGTACTTAGAGCTTCCTCATTCTTTGACCTATCTTGTTCTAAAATATCCTTATGATCTGTTTCATTTTCCAGAGAAACAGGTGCTGTACATCAAGTGTTTGTCTCTCCCAGATGGATGTAGTGCTTCTAACTCCCACTGTGAGATTCCTGGGAGGTGGGACCTTGGGAGAGCTTATGTTGAGGCTGAAGCCCTCTGATATGTGACTGATATCTTTTAGGAAAGCTTATGTTGAGCCTGAAGTCCTCTGATATGCAACTGATATCTTTATAAAGACCTAGAGAGCTCCCTTGCCTCTTCTGCCACAGGAGGTCACAATGGGAAACCAGCGGTTTTCAGATTGTTAAGAGGGTTCTCATGAGAGCCTGAGTGTCAGTGCCTGATCTCAGATCCCAGCCTTACTGTTAAAACCCCTGGTCCAAGGAATCTCATTACTGCAGAGAAGGTAGGACGTGAAGAACAGTCCTCCCCAGACAACTCAGGGACGTGCCACACCCACAGGGATCACATACTCCCGTGAGTGAGTGAATCCAGGAAGTGGGCTTGTAAGATGTAATTGATCAAGATTGTGCTTTCACCTGGTGTAATCTTTTAAGTTTCTCTTGTCATTGCCATGTGGACTGTGGTGATATAAATGATATATGCAATGCAGTCATCCCACCCTTTAAAGACACAGCATTCTTTTAAACATTATCCACCAATAATCAGACTGGTTTGTGCTGAAGTATTAGGAGAGCAAAAGTGCTTTATCAGTAAATGTGCAATTTTTAGATTTGAGGATCCTGCCCTCTTCTGGTGATTTAAGGCACCTTTTTCTTAAACATTTAATGCTTCTTATACAAATGGAAATATAAAGATGGAAAAAAATTAAAAGGGGGGGACTGGAGAGATGGTTCAGTAGTTAAGAGCACTGACAGCTCTTCCAGAGTTCGATTCCCAAGGGAAGCTAAGAACCCTCTTTAAGCTGGGCGTGGTGGCACATGCCTTTAATCCTAGCACTCGGGAGGCAGAGGCAGGTGGATCAGAGTTTAAGGCCAGCCTGGTCTACAGAGTGAGTTCCAGGCCAACTGGGGCTATAGGGAGACCCTGTCTCAAAAAGACAAAAAAAAAAAATGGTCTTAGGTTTCTTTTTTTAAATAAATTTCAAATTAAACAGAGTATCATAAATGATTACAGTGGTCAGCTTTCAGTAAAACAAATTCCACTTCTAAATTCTGTCATTTATTTTTTAGTGTATATAAAGTTTGAGTATGCATGGCAAATGCTTTAAAACTGGATAAAGTACGCAAGTAGCTTAACAATTTGGGTCTTGTAAATATTTATGTCATTGGTAAATGGTCTTACACTCATGAAGAAACCTTGCAGATGATATTCTAAGGTTTCCAGACCTTGTGGAGAGTCAGTGCTCAGTGATGTGGTTATGTCCATTGAAGGAGCTGGGTGCCGGGCACTCAAGGGTAATTTTCACTTTTTGTTCTGGCCTCTCGTCCTCTCACGTCCTGTGACTTCTTCTAGCATAGTCCCAGGCTGAACGCCGCTTCTTCCCAGGCCCTTGCATTGACATAACATCTGTGCCTGTGCTTTCTGTGAGATGACATGTGGAGGGGGCTTTCCTGGCTGTCTCATTGCTACAGAACCATGTCAGTGATTGTCCCAGTGTCAAATGACTATTCAGACCAAAGTGGTAAAGGAACCGAATTTCAGCTCTGAACTCCCCTTCAAATCGGTTTATGTCAAGCTGAACCCAGCCTGAGCCTACCGTTCGCTCTCACAGTGGATGTCGGGAAACCGCCAAGAACGGGATAAACCGCTGAGAAACTGAGTTTAACTAGAAAACTAGCAAGAAGCTCCCGAGAAAGGCTCTGCTCAGTCTTGGTTTTGTTTAAGAAGACACGGATATATGCCTTCGTTTTAGAATAATGGCAGCAATTTGCCCATAGAGAAAGGAAATCGTGTTAGTGCTGTTTTTAGCAAACTGTTAAATACCGTTTTTTAGGTTGGAAAGGAAGGGATGAAGTAAAAATGAAAGGCAATACAGTTTGCAATACAGATAAATCAAAATCATTATATCCTCTTAAACTGACATTTCTGTGGAGATCATTTGTTTGCTATGGTAAGGAAATTAAAGTGTTAGATTTTTGTGAAATGGTGACCAGTAGGTAGCAAGCCATAAAATCTGTGTGCGCCTGCTGCCATCTCGTGGTTATATTTCAGAAGACAGGCGTAAAACAGTTTCAGCCAGTCTCTTCTGTTACTTCCAGAGCCAGATGATGCTGAGATGAAATATTGCTTAAACAGAAACGGGGAAATAAAAGAAATATTGCCACTATAATTGACTTGATTTTAACCTAACATTCAACAGATAAGTATTTTTAAAGTAAATATACATTTACTTTGAAAGCAGGAAAAATGGATTTACTAAGGTTTTTGATTGGAGTACTACATTTCATGATTTGTTTACTCTTCTGTCAAGTTCTCTACAGCCTTCATTGAACTTGTCACCAAAAGCCATTTGTACCCTGGGTTGGTATAGTATGTGATTTATCTTCGAATTGTAGTACTTCAGCTAGTTGTGTGGCCGGGAGGGAGACATAGAGTGCCCCTGATGTTCAGCTAGACTGTCTTTGCACTGATAGAGATAAGAACACATTCACTTAAGTGGGTTGTAAGTATGTGCCAGGGACTCAAATGGGTCTTGAAAAGGCTCAGTGACCAGTAGTGTGTGTGTGTGTGTGAAGGCCAAAAGACAATCTTGGCATCACTCAACAGGCACAAAGGTACAGACTACCTTATTTCCTGACAGAGCCCCTCGAGGCTCTGGAATCGAGTAGGGGAGATAATCTGAACTTCAAGCTCCAGGCATCAGCTGTCTCTCCCTCCCTGATACTGGGATCACAGGAGCATGCCCCCTGACCAGATCTTCTTTATGTGAGGAGGAACTGGAACTCAAGTCCTGAAGTTTACACAGCAAACACTTTACAGACAGTTATTGGACATTTTTATGGACACTTCTCATGAAAGAGGTAAAATAGCAGTATCATTTGTAAGGAATTTTGCTAGTCAACCTTTCATGTGAGCTATGCTAACTCTTCAGATCAGAGATGTCTGGTGACCCAGAAGTTTGTTGAATTCATGCATTGTGTTCCATGCTGCTATCCAGACTACATGGCTAGAAGTTGGGCCTGTGACAGCTTTGAGCTCATAATCCATATCTCAGAGTTCAGAGTAATTGATTGACACATTAAGAAAGGAACACTGATTATGTGCTGAAACCTGTTTACAATCTCCTCAGCATTCAAGTAGTGTTGATGTATCCTAGAAGTAATGGAGTCCGTAATCCCAAGGTTCTTATTTTTATTCTCTATTTCCCATAAAATTTTAAGCTGTATTTAAAGAACATTGCTTGCTAAATCATCTCTAGCTCCTGAATTTCAAAAATTTACTTGAGAAAATATGACTTATTTATTGTCATTTATGTTTTGGATTCCCCCCCAATTTTAAAAATTCTTACTTCTTATAATTACAGTGAAATTTCATGGGACTGGGGATTGAACCCAGCCTTGCACAGGCTTGTGCTACTGGGCCACCGCCGAGCTATGTCTTAAGTCTTTATTTTACTTTTTATTTTGAGAGACAGCTCTTATTAAATTGCCCAGACTGGCCTTCAGTGTGAGCTGTTCCTGTTTCCGCTCCCAAATGCTGGTGTTACAGGATTTTCCCCACCAGACTTGGCTTAGCTCCTAAAGTTTGAAATGTCTGTTATGGGTGACTTGCAGCCAGTAAATAATTCTTGGTTGAAGTGGAATCAACAAAGTCTAGTATTGTTTTCTGGTGATGACTTTTAATTTTCTCTTGGGAAATTGACCAAGGAGCCTACCTTCAGGTTCATGTTTTGTTTTTCAGTTTGTTTTTTACTCTACTGATTGAAGCAAGAACTTTTCCCATGGTGGCACAGTGGATGGGTGATTTCTGCTCAGTCCTTCATGAGAGGTTTGTTTGCTCCAAGATTAAATATTAAAAACGAAAGACTGGAGAGGTGGTAGGCATTAATGGCCCAGTCCTGGGGACCACCGTCAGCATCAGCATCAGCATCACTCCTGCCTGATGGTTAGTCTGTTGTGTTTTATAGCTGTGATGTGTTCCACAGGTGTGCTGGATAGCTTTAGTGTCAACTTGACACACCTGGGTTGAGGGAGCCTCAATTGGGGAATTGGCTCCATTAGACTGACCTGTGGCTACATCTGTGGAGTATTGTCTTGATTGTCAAGCAATGTGGGAGTGCCCAGCCCACAAGAGTGGTGCCACCCTGGGCAGGTTGCTCTGTACTGTATAAGAAGGCAGGCTGGGCATGAGCCAGGGAAGCAAGGCAGTGAACAGCATTCCTCCATGGCCTGTGCTTCAGCTCCTGCTTCCAGGTTCCTGCCCTGAGTTCCTGCCTTGGGCTCCCTAAGTGATGAACTGTGACCCAGGAGATGTAAGACAAATAAACCCTTTCCTCCCCAAGTTGGTGTGGGTCAGAGTGTTTTGTCACAGCAATGGAAGACAAACTAGAACAACAGGGATATCTCCTTACCACTCATCATGTCTCTGTCACTTGAAAAGACATGTATCATTCAGAGTACTCATGGCTTCTTGGGTTTGCCTCTCCTTATTTAGAAATTCTGTGGGAGACAGCTGCTGTGAATTCTGGAAGTCCTACCCATGATTCCTCTCACTTGTGTTTCTTTTTTTTTAATTTTTAATTAATTTTATTTATTTCTGTATGTGTATGAATGTACTGCCTGCATGTAAGTCTGTGCACCCATGTCGTGCAATGCCGCAGAGGTCAGAAGAGGGTCTCGGATTCCCCTGGAGCTGGAGTTCTCCTGGAATTGGAGTTTCAGATGACTCTCGGTTACCATGTGGGTGCTGGGGATCGAACCCGGGTCCTCTGTAAGAGCAGTCGGTGCTCTTAACCGCTAGGCCATCTCTCCAGCCCTCACTTGTGTTTCTTTTATAAGTGATTTTCAGTATCAGACAGTGAAGACACAGGATGCAAATGGATTAATTCTCTGACACCACTGTATGTATGCATCTGCAGTCTCACTGATGCTCAGTGGCATGTGGGAAAACTTAGTTAAGATGGGTTGGATTCTAAGCCAATGGTACCTCCCTGGCCACACCCATGGGGTGGGATGTAGTGAGGAAAAGATTTAGCATTTGGCCCTGAGAATTGAGTCATGATGGATATTTAAGCAGACATGTTGGAATAAAATCTCTCTCTGCATTTGAACCTCAACCTGTGTACACATGGTGTGCTTTCCTGCGGGTATTTTCCATATGGGTCATCCCAGGATTAAGTGGGCCCTGCCACAAATCTCAGCAGTGACACCACAGTGGCATAGACTCCAAATAACTGGGGCCTATGAGTTCTGGCCCAAAGATATGGTTGTCTTAAACAGTGGGTGCTTCAAGCCCTAGTGTGGAGAGTAAACTGTAGGTCATGCTTTCAGGGGGTGTTCGGGATCTGAGCCCATATTCCAGCAGGCTACTCTTTAGCCATGGGAAGCCATAGGCTCCCTACATCTACCTTCACAGAAATGTTAATAATATCTAGATATGAATGCAGTTATGGTCTTAGAACACAGCATGGTCTTAGTGCAGGTCTTTAATCCCAGTACTTGGGAGGCGGAGGCAGGCGGATCTGTGAGTTCAAGGCCACCTTGGTCTACAGAGCGAGCTCCAGGCTAGCTGGGACTAAAAGGAGATCCTGTCTCAAGAAATGTTCTTCCTGGCCTCTTTATCACAGGCTTGGCACTGCCAGGGGGTGTTTGTGTTTCCATCCTTGGTGAGCAGCAGAGGCTCACTTCCTCCAGGCTTTGTAGTCAGCATTCGTTGAAGCGACAGTGTGCTCAGGGATAATTTCTTTCTCCACCCTACTGGCTGTCCTACAAGGAGTCTGTCTCTGAGAAATTCCCTTACTCAACATGACTCACTAAGGATCTGGGGTTGGGGATACTGCCGCCTAGATTGCAGGGGAGTCTCGGGAACTCACTCTATCACACACTTCTTGGGATTCCGAGCACGCTGGGGGATGGCACTGGGTGAGCTGAGCTCCTGTCAAAGAAGACCAGAGTTCCTGTTTCAGAAATATGGCTTCCTTGTTCCTGGTTGGTGGTAACTCCTTATGATGTGCTTGTGCCTGCCAAGCAGGTGTAAATGATAAGTGGAATTATCTTGTTTGCTGAAAATAACTTCTATTGGGCAGTAATTCATATCTCTGTTTTATTCTTGAAGCCAGAGACTCAGGGAGCTTAGGGAACCCAACCATATTCTCATAATAATAGCATTCAAATCCAAGCTTATCTATTTCTTCTCCTTTCTGTGTTTTACTGACAAAGCCTTATTTTATAGCTGATGTTGGCCCAGAACTTGCTTTTGTGTTCTGACTGGCCTATGATGTGTCTTCCTCTTGCCTCCCCAACCTCGGAGCTGGGGTTATAAATGTGTCTCGACACCCCAGGGCTTCTTTGCCTTTACTCCTTCCCGCGAGGTGCTTGAAAAATGAACTGCCTTTCTCCTTCGGTCCAGCAGGATGGTGAGGCCCGTACTGGGAAGATGAACAGGTGCTCTGACCCAATGGCCTCATAAGTATTTCTCATTTCATGCTTATAGACGTACATTTTATCACCGCGATTGACAGATGAGGAACCGAAGACGCAGAGAAGTGAAGGCTTTAAGGGCTTTCTCTGGGCTCTGAGTTGAGAGCTTTACAGCTGAAAAGAGAGCCCGGTCTAGGTCTAGCTCAAATCAGCATTGACCGACTGAGAGCCTGAGTTCCAGGCTCAGCCATTTGTTTCTAGGGGAAACACTCAGCAATCCATCTATCAAATCCAGGTTTTAAATTTCTGCATTTCTAATTTTTTTAAATTTCTTTATTTATGTGTATGAATGTATTGTCTGCGTGTAGGTCTGTGCACCCATGTCGTGCAATGCCGCGGAGGTCAAAAGAGGGCGTCAGATTCCCCTGGAACTGGAGTTCTCCTGGAATTGGAGTTACAGACGGTTCTCAGCCGCCATGTGGGTGCTGGGGATCGAACCCGGGTCCTCTGAAAGAGCGGTCGGCGCTCTTAACCGCTAGGCCATCTCACCAGCCCAAATTTCTGCATTTCTACATGAGTGAGTGGCCCTCTTTGGTTGGTCTCACTTTTAAGCCTCCCATAGAAAACACTTGTTTTGACTATGTCCAGGTGTGTGTTTTGCCTGCATGGGTTATGTGCACCATGTGTGTACAGAAGCCCTTTAAGGCCAGCATGTGTCAGATCCTCTGGAGCTATAGTCACAGATATTTGTGGATCCTCTGCAAGAATTATTCTCTGAGTCCTCTCTCTAGGATTTTAAGTATTTTGTAAGATTACAAAGCACTACAAAATATTATCACTTATTACTATAATTATTGAATCAAAGTGTGCTAAACAATTCAATATATGTAAAATATACAATAAAATAAACAAATTGTTTTAGTATAAACTATTCCTATATAAATCAAAATTCTCTCTCTTAACATACAAACGTACACAATATGCATACGTGCATACAACATGTTCTCTGTCCTTGTTTTTTTTTTTTTTTTTTTTTTTTTTTGGTCTTTGAGACAGGTCTCCTGTATCCCAGATAGCCTGGAATCTGTTAGACCAGGCTGACCTTGAACTCACAAAGATCCGACCTGCTCTGCCTCCAGTGTAGGATTAAGGCGTGCGCCACCATGCCCGGCTCTGTCCCTGTTTTACAGTTTGATGCAAACAAAAGTCATACAACTAATGTGGTCTATATGAAATTATGAAATTGATGCACATGATTTTATGGGTAGATGGGATAGTTTGAAATGTATGTAGAAATTTATAGTGGAAAGCTTCTAAAACCCTCAGTGTTACAACCCACTTCTACAGAAGAAGTTACCACTTTTTATTCCCCTCACTTTCCTTTTGAATGCTGGCCATTAGAAGGTGCCTTTCTGTCACTCTTGGTGAAATTGAATCCTTGGGGGCACTCACTGTTGGATCTGATAACAGCTGACACAGCTTCTGTTCTGAAAAGGGTTGATTATATGGTAGTTAATCTGTAAAGTTAAAAAAATTAAGAAAGAGGCAGTGATAAATTGATGTTGCCAAATAATTCCTTAAATGTATGCTTTGTTCTGCTTTGGGCTGAGAGATATCTCTCGATAAAGAGAGAAAGATGGTGAGGGAGGAAATAATGCAGCGTCTGCTGCTTGCTGCCATGTCTGTGATCTGAGTTGCTGGAGCTGAAGCTGAGACAGGTGGATATTACCACTGACTCAAGGACTGAAAAGAGCCCTAACTTATTCTGGCTCAGAACACAGGGTCGCAGCAAACAGTTCCCTGTCTTTTCCTTGTGACTAGAGCATCTCTTCTTTCAGCCTTTTCCTTGTGACTAGAGCATCTCTTCTCTCAGCCTTTTCCTTGTTATTAGTATCTCTTCTCTCAGCCTTTTCCTTGTGATTAGTATCTCTTCTCTCAGCCTTTTCCTTGTGATTAGTATCTCTTCTCTCTGCCTTTTCCTTGTGACTAGAGTATCTCTTCTCTCTGCCTTTTCCTTGTGACTAGAGTATCTCTTCTCTCTGCCTTTTCCTTGTGATTAGTATCTCTTCTCCCAGCCTTTTCCTTGTGACTAGAGCATCTCTTCTCTCAGCCTTTTCCTTGTGATTAGTATCTCTTCTCCCAGCCTTTTCCTTGTGACTAGAGCATCTCTTCTCTCAGCCTTTTCCTTATGATTAGTATCTCTTCTCTCAGCCTTTTCCTTGTGACTAGAGCATCTCTTCTCTCTGCCTTTTCCTTGTGACTACAGTATCTCTTCTCTCTGCCTTTTCCTTGTGACTACAGTATCTCTTCTCTCTGCCTTTTCCTTGTGACTACAGCATCTCTTCTCTCAGCCTATTCTCTGACTGAGCTCTCATGATCATTGACTCCACATTTTGGATGTTATCAGACTCAAGATTGAGTAGGGCTCATCCAGTAGCCTTGAAGAGCCAGGGAAACAATAAGGGAGAGGAGGAAGAAATGCCGATTGGGGAGCAGCAGTGACTAGAACTGCTTACTGATAAGCTCTTTTCATCCCTATGAGAACTTCTGAGATAGCTATTCAAAACTGCAACACATAATAAAAATGACAAATAGTGGGGGAAAACCTAGAATTTGTTTAGATTTTAAAGAACAAGACCCAATATGGCCTTAGCTATGTTATCTTGAGAGAGCAAGAAAATTAACAAGACCCAGCAAACTGGTACTAAATAGAGGTGGGAACAAATATTTCTTTTTTAAAAGTATTTTATTTATTATTTTTATCTTTGTTTATAAGTGTATTGCTTGCCTGTGTATAACTATACCCATATTGTGTGATTCCTATGGAAGTCAGAAGAGGGCATTGGATCCTCTGGAACTGTAGTTATTGAGGTTGTTAGCCACCATGTGGATGCAGGGAATCAAACCCAGGTCCTCTGGGAGAGCAGCCAGTGCTCTTAACTTTTGAGCCATCCCTCCAGCCTGGAAACAATTGTTGCTTTCTTGTCCTTTGACAATGTACAAATTAACCATTTAGAGCCTGTACTTCTAACATGCGAAGTTAGGATAATAATACTTCACAGGCCTGTTGTGAGAAAGAAGTGATGAAACAGGAGCCTTGTTTAGACTAGGAAATGCAATTAGTTCCCCCACATGGGCATAAATGGGAAAACATCTAGCTGACTAGAGAGATCGAGCATCACGGGGGAAGAGGAATTTAACAGAATTTTGTTTTGTGAAGCGAATGCAAGTGGTAGAAGAGAATAGTCCAGAAATAAGAACTTGCTTGTGCACATAAATGGTGACATTTATCCCCGTTTGGCTAATACTACATCCTGTGGGAAGATTTGATCTGTACAGGGAACAGAGAAGCTGGTATCTTCTGTAACAAGCAACAAAACATGATGTGAATGTAAGTATGTATGTTATCACTGGGTTTTTTTTAATGTTTGAGACAGGGTCTCCCTTTAGTCCCAGCTGGCCTGGAGCTTGCTCTATAGACCGGGATGGCCTTGAATTCACAGAGATCTGCCTGCCTCTGCCTCCCGAGTGCTGGTATCAAAGGCGTGCACCACCATCACTGTTTTTATTGTTGGTGGTGGTGGTGGTGGTTTTTTTTTTTTTTTTTTGAATTTTACTTGCAGCTAGGACTTTTCAAGTTTGGAGATTTAACATAGTGCTGCTGTATGATACAGAGATTCCTATTTGGGTACATAGCTTCAAGGGAAATGAAACATATATCCATGTAAAAACTTGAACATGAACAATGACAGCATTATTTATCATAGCCCCAAAGTAGAAACAGCCTCAATATCCACAAACTGATGAAAATATAAAATGCAGTGTGTCATTGTAATAAAAAAAATTTGTAAATACAAATGAACCCAGTGGATGAAACTCATGCTAAATAAAAAAGACTCATGTTAAATATAAAATTTAAACACAAAATGCAATATATTATGTAACTCCACATATATCAAATGTCCAGATTAGGCAAACTAACAGAAACAGAGTAGATAGGTAGGTACGTAGGGCTGAGAGAAGAGAAAGTTGGGGTGGCAACTTATAGGATTCGAGGGAGGGTAACAAAAAGGTTCTAAGATTCACTGCAGTGTTTGATAAACAGACCTTTATAGTATATCCATTGACTTGAACATTTTACGTCAGTGAATTTGTGATGTAACATACCTCAATAAAGCTGTTGCAAAGAAATTCTCAAATGAGGGTTGAAGATTCATGGCTGTGTTTGAGACTCTCCAGGTGATCTTGATTTACAGTAAGTACTAAAAACTAGAAGTCCAGACCCACCAGATTAACCTGTTTTCAGTGTCAGGGAGGGATTTATTTAGGTGACTACATGCACTGTACATTTTCATAGTTGAAGGACAATTTAACTTTTGTTTGATGTCAACTAATTTAGTTTAATAGACCATTTGGATGCAAGCAACCTCAGCTGGTAATAAAGCTTGGAAAAATTAAATTGATGTCAACCTAACATTGAATCAAAGACATTGTGATCAAATTAATTATTATAATGAATACATAGGATCAATATAGGGCATGATCATATTAAGAAAAATGAAAACATTCCAAAGGTCCTACACATTACACTTGCTGAAGGTAAATCTGCACTTCTATTTGGTGTAGTTGAATTTTCATTAGGGTCTTCAACATGAAAATGTTTCTTTAGAGAAAAGGAGAGAGAATGCAGTGATATAAAAGGTGTTTGGCTTTATGGTTATATTCTTGGAGATTTTTATATCACCATATAACTTTGTTGCAGAATCAAAGTCTGTCAATATAATGAGTTTAAAGAAGAAGAAATTCTATTATAATTGTTCCTTTGTTAGGAAGGCTGACATCTTGGATCATAAATAAATTTGAAGTACTTTCTTGATCATGAAAGTTGGTTGTTGTGGTTTTTTTATTTGAAAAAATTTCAAGATACTGTTACATGTCCAGTTGTGTTTTATTTGTCTATATAGAGTTCTGATGAAACAAATATTTCTATGTGGCTTACTTTGTATAAGATCACCTTCCTCTAATTCTATACTGTTCTTTCTATTCTACTTTATTATCTCCATTTGGTAAAATAATAGAGTATTATACTACTAATTCTTACTAATTCTTGGTCTTTGGATACTGTTTATTTATTTAAAGCAATCGAAGATGGGGATTAAGTTCTCCTTGCTTACACTTCCAGCATCCATAGTCACAATGTGTTCATCTTTATGAAATGATTAAACAATTGGCTTTGGTAAAGAAAAAGTTTGTTTTATTATGGCCATAACCTTGTAATATTTGTAACAATAACACTGGAATCTGTTGTTTGCTTTCCCTGAATATGATGCTTCCTTTTAGGTTTGCTTTAGTTTTTATTTATTTGTTACTAATGAATATATTAATCATTGAATACACTGCCAATATTCTAATTTAAAATAATCTATATTATGTCCCTTTCTATTGTTTAACTGCATTCCATGGTAGTGATACACCACTTTTTACCTATTGGAAGATAATTTTTAATTGAATTTTTGCAATTTTCATACACTGTAGTTTCATGGTATAGATACTCTCAAAGTCCCACTTCCCCCACACTGTTCCCACCCAATTTAATGCACTCTCATATATATTTATTATCTATTATATATATATCTATCTAACTATCTATCACATGTGTAATTATGTATGTATTACAGCCTATAGAGTCTGATTTCTGTATGCAAATGTCCTTCAGTTTAGATCCTGTCACTGTAAGTCTGTGTTTCTCCCTCTTCGCAGCCATCACTTGCCAACAGTTCTTTAGGTTGGTTTGAGGATTCTTATACATTTCCCCAGGACCTGTGCATGCTGTAATTATTGTTGTGAGTTCACATGAATAACTGGATAGCTATCTGGAAGATTCTGTTTCCTTGTGCTCATCCACCGTCTCTGGCTTTTACAATCTTTCCCTGAACCTTGGGAGGCAGCAGTTTGAAACAGGAGTCCTGTGCAGGAATGAGCTCTCTGCAACCTCTTGTTCTCTGCACGCTGGCCAGTTGTGGGTCTCTGTGTTAATCACCATCTGCTGCATAAGGAAAGGACTCTGCTGAGAAGTGAGAGTTGTATTCATCCAATGTATAAAGTTTGCATTGAAGATGTGTCACTTAGGGTTAGGCATCTCACAGACACATTCTCTATGTATGACTAGTTCTGTAACTCTGTAATAGTCTACATCTTTTGCAGAAATAAGTTTCTTTGGTGAGAGGTTAAAGGAACATTAGTTTGTAATCTGAGGATGCATATATAGATTAATGTAAGAAGTTACATTGGTGTAGGGATGTGGTAAAAATGTTTTATTTTCTTCTAGGATCTATGAGCTCTCCAGCCATGTGCATTTGCCTATGTTACAGGGCCATACATATGTTCCATTGAATGGGCATTAATGCCAGTTTGACAGGTGTTGATCACCTGAAGCACCACTACTGCACCCATGGACTTATTTGCTGGAGCAGTCACTGTTGTTAGTTAGGCTTTGCAGCTGGTAGGACAGTCGATCTACTCCATCCCTTGCCAACTGGTTTGTAGCCTTCTCTGTGCCAGGAAAGCTCGTCTTCGGGGAGGAGGCTTGCAGCTTCCCTGTCAGTTCCAGAAGGATTGCTCCAAGTCTCGTGTTTGATGCGTGGCTTATCTGCAGTAATAGGTTCTTACTGGAAGGCATGTTTTTTGTTGTTATTTTGTTTTTAGTTTTGTTTTTATTTACCATTTTGGCTATTTCAAATAAAGCTGTTGTGAGCAAATATGTTTGAGTATTTTTAATATTTTCTTCATATTGACAATTACATACATGCATATACAATGAGATAGAATCATATGTATCCTCATTTCAATTCTGATATAAACATACATTTTTACTTACTGAGATAATGCCTCAGGGGTCTCATTTCCTGCAGTTTACAGTACTGATGATCACTGCCCCTTTTCCCATCACTGTGTGTATAAGTTATCTATTTCTATCATTTTACTTGCAGCCTACCTACATGACTGTTTCTGAAGTGAGCTTTTTCTAGAGAACTTGGCTGCATTTCCATTGCATGCACTCTATCAGGCTGTCTTGTTCTTGGTGAATTGGTTTCATTTATATTTAATGTATGTGTTAATATGTTGAGGCTTAAATCTGGCATCTGGTTTTGACTTGTTTTCCCTTATGCTTTTTGTCCCTCCACTTTTCCCTCCTGTCTTCCTTTGGGTTTCTTGAACATCTTTTGAAATTACATTTTACATAGAAAAACTTGGCAGAAAATTTTTCTATAGTATTCTAGAGATTGCTGAAGCTATGAACTAGTAACTGCACTGTCTGGAAGGTTGCAGATGCCAACATTTTACCAGCTGGCTCATAGAAGCCTTTGTCCCCTATGTTCCCCATTTCTATAATCTTTATAATTACCTTAAACATTTTTCTGTTGACTACAGTGCATGATATAAAATGTTCTCAGTTAGCCAGTTGTGGTGGTGTATGCCTTTAATCCCAGTACTAGGGAGGCAGAGGCAGGCAAATCTCTGTGAGTTCAAGGCCAGCCTGGTCTACATAACAAGCTCCAGGCCAGCTGGAACTAAAGTCTCAAAAATACAAAAAATGTTCTCAGCTATCATATTTACTTTAAAATACAAAGGCAGAATGGAGGTCTACTTACTTTACTTTCATTTCACGCTTCACATTTTTCTTCTTTCCTATGTTCTGGGATTCATTTGTTTACCATGTCTTTTCTGTTAGATGAATTCCTTTCACTCTGTTTTAGTCTAGGACTGTTAGTGACAACTCCTCTTCAGGTGTAAATGTATTTATGAGTTGAATTGTGACCTTTCTTCCCCCTATATATGTTGAAAGTCTGATTCTCAGTATCTCAGAATGTGGCTTCATTGGAAATAGGGTCATATTCAAAGCAATTAGTTGAGATATGATGGGGCCATATCAGAGAAGGGCATGCAGTATCTCTGGTGTCCTTTTAATAAAAGACATAAACACTGAATGAGGACATGAAGACACAACAGATTTGAATTCTGTAGTCACAAGCAGAGCAATGAATGGCCTGAGGATTATAAGCTAGACACAAGAAAAGGGGCTCCCCTAGGGAAGTCACAGGAGTCACAGGGACCATGGCTTTGCCATCATTTCAAGTCCACATTTCAAGCATCCAGCATTGTATGGAAATATGTTTTGTTTCTTTTAGATCAGTAGTGTTGAGTAACTTGCTGAGGTAGCCCTAGGAGGCTAACAGAATGTAGATTACTGAGCGATGTGTTCCGGTGTTATGTCTGCAAGTTGTCAGACTGGCCATGATCCTTTCTTGAAATGAGTCCCATTTGGTGGGTGGTAAGAGCTGTAGGTGGGCATTCACATTCTATACAGCTTCCTCTTGTCCTTCATGTCAGGCCAGATACCCTCATGTCTCTGCAATTTTGGATCCTGCCAGTTCTGAAAGCTGTTGTTCACTCTCACAAAGTAGGGTGATCACCTTTGGCAGATGAAGGTGATAGAGATGGTGGCTTTTCTAGTTGTCACACAGGAAAGCAGAGTTGGAGAGGTTGCCCCTGATCTTTAGTGGAGTTTGATATCATCTGATTCAATTTAGTTTCTTTCACCATGACTTCTCCATGAGGTGCAATTCTTTTAATGTGTCAGGAACCAGGAAGATGCAATCTGTTGTTGCCTGTTCTGTGCTGCTCTTGGGATCCTGTGTCCCCATTTGGCCTAAATCCAAGCCTGTGCATTCTCAAACTTGCTTCCAGAATTTTAGTGCCTTGTCTTGTTCGCTTCTTACCTCTTCAATCTATTATAAAACTTCTATGTTATCTTGATAGTGGGTGTTTTCAAGGGAATGTCTATACTTAGTCTATTCCCTTTAAATGGCATCTCAGAGACATTTACATTATGTTGACTGAGCATCTGAATCTCCTCTTAAATCTGTGCCTTCCAGCAGGGCCTTCTTGCCATTTCTTGCACGCTTCACTTTTCAATAATGTTCGTCCAGTTTTTAAATACTCTTCCACACTCCATCTTTATTAAGATATAACTGATAAATAAATTTATACAGTTTGATGTTATATATATGAATCAGTTATAAATTAGTAAATCAAGCTAATAAACACATATCGTCTACATCCTGTATTAATGACTTCCCTTGGTGTGACCAAAAAACAGCATAAAGCCTGAAATGATGTATTTTGGCTCTGTTGGAGGAGAGTCATTTGATCACAGTGAAGAGTGCATGGTGCACAGAACAGTTCAGACTGTGGCATCCTTGTATGCAGAGGGAAAAAGAGAAGCAAAAAGAGTTCAGGGCACCCCAAGCCCCCAGAGCACACCCCTGGTGACCTACTTTACTTCCTTCAAATACACAGTTCCTCTTTCTTTGTACCATTTGCTTGTGTGGACGTCCTATTTTGGTTTTTTGTTTTGTTTTTAATTCAAAGCCCATTTTTATTGAAGCTCTGTGCATTTCATACAAAATTTCAAATCAAATCTGGACCCAATACCCCTCCTCCCTGCCCCCCCCACCGGAACTCATGTATTCTGCCAAAAATGTTTTTCATCTTTTTCTCAGTCTCTCTCAAAATTCTCCATGCAGAATTTTACTGTTTCGAGCAGAAGTTCACCATTTCAGTCAGTTCTTTGAGGCAGGCTTTCTGTTGTTGTTGTTGTTGTTGTTGTTATTCCTTCCAATATGCATCATCCCAAAATATGCATATATGCATGCAACATATATCATAGGTTTTAGCATCTTCAGCTTATGATTTTTTCTTTATCAGGCTGAAAGATGTCATGTTTGAAGGCTCCTCCTTGGCAAGCCCAAACCACCATCAGTTCTGCCCTTGTGTTCCACTCTGGGTTTTCCCTACCCATGGTCACCAAATGAGGTGCAGTAAGCACTGCATCCTGTCTTTTCTACCTGTACTGGTCTCCATGATACAGCCTGGGTAGTCCAACAATGGCAATCTATACTCTGAATAGGCTGAAACCCCAGTAGTAGCTCAGTCCACAAGCTGGGTGTCTCCACAGTTCCCATCTGGCACTGAAGGTTTGGAGGATTCCTGGAGAGATATGAGTCTTCATTCCATATTGGAAGGTGAAAATGCTGTGTCTCATGTCTTTGAAGGATGGCAAAAGCAGTGGCAGCCACAGGGTAGCTGCACTTGCCAGTAAGACAGGCAGAACAACTGTGTTCTTTATTTATTTATTTATTTTTTACTTTTTATCTTTTTATTAAGATCTCAGGTTTTATACCTGAAGTACAATTTCTCAAGCCTTATTATTTCTATATTTCTGGTTATACTTTCCTTTTGGAAGTTTAAGGCCACACATTTACCCCAGATTAACTCAAGTTTTTTGCTTTCTCAAGGCCAGTTGAGGATCTTGTCCTCAAGGGTCACTCAGGTTTTTGGGGGGCGGGGGAGCATCTGTCTCCTTTTGGCTTTTCAATCACCAGTTCCATCCACTTGAGGACAAAGTCAGGTCTAACTAGACCAGGCTTCCCTTTTTGAAGCATGAGCAGACTTTCCTCTTTAAAGACTGGACACTGGCTGAAGTCCCATTAGTGGATCTCCAAGACCTCCCTACACAAGAAGACTGGTGACTCACATTGTCAGAACATTTCAAGAGATTTCCCCTATCCATAGTCCCCTGGGACTTAGTTGACCTCTGAGGGTGGGAAACAAAGTTATCCCTTATGACCCTTGGCCAAGTTGGTATGGGCATTAATTATGATCCTTAAGCATCCAGAAAGGCTAAGTTACACCATCCTGATACTTTTAACTACTGTGTAATATTTTAGAAAAGGCGTGGACAAAAGCTCAAGCAGCCTTGAATAAGAAATATAAGAAACACTCCAATAAAATAAGTACTGTGGTTAGACATAATGTCATGACGAACTAGTTTTTTCCTCATTCTTTTGATCTTATATTACTCTAAAATATGCATACATACCTCCACCCATATACCAAAAATTCCTTACTGAAAATAAATGGTAGCTTAGCTCTAGAACATGTTAAGGGATTCACAATATAAGAGTACAGTTGTTTTCAGATCACAAGGAATATAACATTAACATTGCTCAGGTTACCTTACAAGTAGGTAATTGGTACCAGCATCCACAGATGAGGGATACCATCCAGCCTTTGTTTTTCTGGGAGTGTGCTACTTCACCTAACATGATATCTTCTAGTTCCATCCATTTACCTGCAAAGTTTATGATGTCATCTTTCTTTACTGATGCATAGAACTCCATTCTGTAGATGTACCACATTTTCTCTATCCACTCATCAGTTCAGGGGCACTTGAGTTGGTTCCAGCTCTTCACTATTATGAAGAGAGCTGCAGTAAACATGGCTGTGCATGTATCTCTGTGGTTAAGATTAGTCTTGTGGGTACATACCCAGGAGTAGTATGACTGGGTCAGGTGGCAAGCTCCTTTTTAGTCTTTTAATATTTCTCCACACTGCTTTCCACAGTGGTTGTACAAGTTTACATTCCCAACAGGAGTGGATGAGTGTTCCTCTTTCCCCACAACCTCTCCAGCACTTGGTATCATTTGTTTTCTTGATCCTAGCCAGTCTTATCAGAGTGAGGTGATATCTTAAAGTGGTTTTAATTTGCATTTCCTTAATTATTAGTGATATTGAACACTTTTTAAGATGTTTCTCAGCCATTTCTAATTCCTCCCTTGTGAAGTCTCTGTTCAGCTCTTTGCTCCATCTTTTGAGTGGGTCATTTGTTTTCTTTCTTCTTTGGTTTTTTGAGTAGTTTATAAATTCTGGAAATCAATGCTTTGTCAGAAGTATCTGCAATGTGAATGCTTCCTCCCACTCTATGGGTTTTCTCTTCACTTCCTTGATTGTTTCTTTTGCTGTACAGAAGCTTTTGACTTTAATGAAATCCCATTTGTCAATTGTTGACCTTATTTCCTGCCCAGTTGCTGTCTGATTTAGAAAGTCTTTTGGTCTGAAAACAACTGTGCACTTATATTGTGAATCCCATACCAGGTTCTAGAACTAAGTTACCATTTATTTTCAGAGTTAGGAATTTTTGTTATAGGGATAGGAGATATGTATGCATATTTTAGAGTATTATAAGATCAAAGGAATACAGAAAAACCTAGTTTGTCATGACATTATGTCTAACCACAGTACTTATTTTATGGGAGTGCTTCTCAGTATTTCTTATACAAGGCTGCTTGAACTTTTGTCCATGCCTTTTCTAAAATATTACACAGTAGTTAAAAGTAACAGGCTGGCGTAACTTAGCCTTTCTGGATGCTTACAGAGCATAATTAATGCCCATACCAACTTGGCCAAGGGTCTTAAGGGGAAACTTTGTTCCTTGCCCTCAGAGGTCAACTAAGTCCCAGGGGACTATGCATGGGGCATCTATTTAAATGTCCTGCCAATGTGAGTCACCAGTCTTCTTGTGTAGGGAGGTCTTGGAGATCCACTAATGGGACTTCAGCCAGTGTCCAGTCTATAAAGAGGAAAGTCTGCTCATGCTTTAAAAAGGGAAGCCTGGTCTAGCAAGATCTGCCTTTGTCCTCGAGTGGATGGAACTGGTAAATGAAAAACCAAAAGGAACCAGGGGCTCCCTCGCCTCCCCAAGATCTGAGTGACACTTTGAGGGCTAGATCCTCAAGTTACCTTGAGAAAACAAAAACCTTGGCTAACCTGGGCTGTGTGGCCTTAAACATCCAAAAGGAGAGTATAACCAGAAATATAGAAATAATAAGGCTTGAGAAATTGTACTTCAGGTATAAAACTTGAGATCTTAAGGAAGAGGGGGCGTGGTAGAATGTAAAGGCTCCGATTGGGGTGAATGGTGAAACTACAGCGATGTAGTCTGGACACTCATTTGATCAACTTGATTGAACAAACAACATGTCACCCCCCACTGGATGGTGGGGCTGTGGGGGTTTGGACACAACAGCCTGTAGATTGGTTTTGCACGAAGGATGCTTGTACTCATGGATTATCACTTATAGCTAAAAAAGGGGGAAAAAAACACAAAAAAACAGAGAAAGATGCAAGACAGTTATGGCAGAATACATGATCTGGGTGGGGTGGGGGTGGGGGGGAAGGGAAAGGGAAAAATTGCCTGATCTGAATTGGAAAATGATGTCAGAAATGCAAAACATCAATAAAAAAAAAAAAAAAAGACAAAAGTAAAAAAAAAAAAAAAAAAAAAAAAGAGCACAGTTGTTTTGCCTGTCTTGCTGGCAAGTGCATCTACCCTGTGGCTACCATTGCTTTTGCCATCCTTCAAAGACATGAGACACAGCTTTTCAACCTTCCAATATGGAATGAAGACTCATGTCTCTCCAAGAATCCGCCAAAACTTCAGTGCCAGATGGGGACTGCTGAGACATCCAACTTGTGGACTGAACTACTACTGGGGTTTCCACCTCTTCAGAGTATAGACTGCCATTGTTGGACTACCCAGGCTGTATCATGGAGACTAGTACAGGAAGATCAAGACAGGACGTGGTGCTTACTGGACCTCATTTGGTGACCATGGGAAGGGAAAACCCAGTGTGGAAAACAAGGGCAGAACTGATGGTGGTTTGGGCTTGCCAAGGAGGAGCCTTCAAACATGACATCTTTCAGCCTAATAAAGAAAAAATGCATAAGTTGAAGATGCTAAAACCTATTATATATGTGGCATATATACATGCATATTTTGGAGTCATGTATATTGTAAGGAATAAACAACAACAACAATAACAGAAAGACTGCCTCAAAGAACTGACTGAAATGGTGAACTTCTGCTGAAAACAGTAAAATTTTGCATGGAGAATTTTGAGAGAGACTGAGAAAAATATGGAAAACATTTTTGGCAGAATGCATGAGCTCTGGTGGGGTGGGGGGGCAGAAAGAGGGGCATGGGTCTAGATTTGATTTGAAATTTTGTATGAAATGCACAGAGCTTCAATAATAAATTGGCTTTGAAAAAAAGTCTTTTAGATGTCATATTTTGAATCTATGAAGAGAATAACCCTTATATGAAGTCATAGCCTTTGTGATATCAATTTCTCTGAAAATGGCATCCCAGACATACCAGGAACCTTATAGTCACTGACCCCACAGGGATTTCTTAATCCAGGAAGTTGACACAGTTTTGGCTATCCCATTTGTACTACTTTTTGGCAACAAGACGATGAGTTCTGGTTCCTTCTTACATGCCATGGTATGTATATGATATACTATTATTAAAGGTCAGCTTATTCCTGAGACTTTAGTGTTACAGTTTCAGCAACATTTTTCCTTAATAGTGTTTTCATTTTTTTCATGTGCTAATTGGGTTGCTGCATTTGTTTACTGAGCCTTATACCCCCAGAAGCAGTGTACTTCAGTAGTAACACCCTTAGTATTTCAGAGACTTAAAATTATAAATATAACCATGGAAGCAGAACATTTACACATTTAATTTCCTTTCAGAATAATAATGTGTTTTATTCTTATCATTGTGGAAAACCTTATTGTCAAAAATTAATGAAATAGAAAACAGGAAGAGGCAAGATATGAGTTGCATAATAATGTGTTCTGTACCACAGACAGACAGATTCACATGCATGCACTCCACAAAACTGTCCAATGTTGTAAGTTCTGCCACCACAGACATGCAGATTCACATGCACGCACTCCACACAACAGTCTAGTGGTGTAAGTTCTCCCACCACAGACAGGCAGATTCACCTGCAAGCACTCCACACAACAGTCCCGTGGTGTAAGTTCTGCCACCACAGAGAGGCAGATTCACATGCATGCACTCCACACAACTGTCCAGTGTTGTAAGTTCTGTACCACAGACATGCAGATTCACACGCAAGCACTCCACACAACAGTCCAGTGTTGTAAGTTCTGCCACCACAGACATGCAGATTCATATGCACGCACTCCACACAACTGTCCAGTGTTGTAAGTTCTGCCACCACAGACATGCAGATTCACATGCAATACTCCACACAACAACCCAGTGTTGTAAGTTCTGCCACCACAGACAGGCAGATTCACATGCACACACTCCACACAACAGTCCAGTATTGTAAGTTCTGCCACTACAGACATGCAAATTCACATGCACACACTCCACACAACAGTCCAGTGTTGTAAGTTCTGCCACCACATACATGCAGATTCGCATGCAATACTCCACACAACAACCCAGTGTTGTAAGTTCTGCCACCACAGACAGGCAGATTCACATGCACACACTCCACACAACAGTCCAGTGTTGTAAGTTCTTTCAGGAACTTCCCCACCCTTGTAAAAGGTTCATAGCCAAAGGTCACACAGTGAGTGGGACTGACTTGGAGTCTCCACACAGGTTGCCTGAAGAGGGAAGAGCTAAAACAAGGAATTTAATGAAGTCATCTTTTGCTGGCTGCATTTTATTCTTAACATTCTCATTACGGCAGGTTATATTCAAATATTTAACTTGTCCAGGAATCTCAGTTTTATATTATGCCTTAATTCTTATGAAAGGATAATTTTTTTAGTTTTATATGATTTTATTTAAAATCTGTTTGAAACCTTGGCATCTGTTTATTATTTAAAAATTTCAAACATACATAAATGGTGAAAGAACTGTAATATGATCATTGGCTACTTGATACCACGATCCGACCATTTGCATTCTACTGTATCTGTTTATAATATGTCTATTTATCTACATTCCTCTGTCCATCTATAAAGCTACTCTAATTTTTAATGCATGAAACAGAATTTTTTAAATATATATTTATTGATGTTTTGCATATTCAATACATTTTCAGATCAATTTAGACACATTCCCCTTTCCATGCCCCCACCCCACCCTTGTTCCTGAATTCTGCCATACATGTCTTGCATCTTTCAGTATTTTTCACATTTTTCCCTTTAATTTTATATTACTTCAAAATATGCATACATATCCTCCACCCATATACCAATATTACAAAATCTGAACATAAGTGGTAGGTTAGTTCTGAAGCCCATTAAGGGATTCACCTTTTAACCATACTGCTGCTTTCATATAAAAAAAGAAATATAACATAGACAATGCTCAGTTTGCTTTGCAACTAGGGATTTTGTACTAGCATCCACAAATGAGGGACACCATATGTCATTTGTTTTTCTGGGACTGCGTTACTTCCCTTAGCATAATGTCTTCTAGCTCCATCCATTTACCTGCAAGGTTCATGATGTCATCCTTCTTTACCACTGCATAGAACTCCATTGTGTAGACTTACCACATTTTCTGTATCCACTCATTGGATGAGGGACATTTGGGTTGCTTCCAGCTTTTTGCTACTGTGAAGAGAGCTGCAATAATCATAGATGTGCATGTGTCTTTGCAATAGGATGGCTCTTGTAGGTATATACCCAGGAGTGGTATGACTGGGTCAGGTGGTAGGCTCATTTTCAGTCTTTTATAAGTTCTCCACACTGTGGTCCATAGAGGTTGCAGGAGTTTACATTCGCACCAGCAGTGGATGTTCCCCTTTCTCCAGAACCTCTGGCATTTGGTGTCATTTGTTTTCCTAGCCTTGGGCATTTGTACTAGGTTAAGGCTAAATCTTAATCTGGTTATAATTTACATCTCCTTAATTGTTAGCAATGTTGAACACTTTCTAAGATGCTTATCTATCTTCATGTCTTTATTTGTGAATTCTCTATTCAGCTCTTTACTCCATCTTTTGATAATGTAGTTTGTTTTCTTGATCCTTTGTTTTTTGGATAATTTATATATTCTGGATGTTAATACCCTATCCTATGTATCACTGGTAAAGATTTCCTCCCACTCTGTGGGTTTTCTCTTTACTTTGTTTATTGTTTCTTTTGCTGTACAGAAGCTTTTGAGTTTAATGAGGTCCCATTTGTCTATTGTTGACCTTGTTTCCATGTGGTGGTGTCTGATTTAGAAAGTCTTTTCCTATGCCTATGTCTTGTAGTTTACTGCTAACATTTTCTTCTATCATTTTCAGAGTTTCTCATTTCACATTGAGGTCTTTGATCCATTTGGAGTTGATTTTGGGCATGGTGAAAGTTAGGGGTTCAGCTTCATCTTTCTACAAGTGGTGATTCAGTTTTGCCAGCACCATTTGCTGAAGATGCTGTCTTTCCTCCATTTGGGTCTTTTTGGCCCCCTTGTCAAATATGAGGTGTTGAAATTGCATGTGCTCAGGTTTGGATCTTCAGTTTTGTTCCATTGATCTACTTGTCTGTTTTTGTGCCAGTACCAGGCTGTTTTTATTACAATAGCCCTGTAATATAGTTGAAGTCAGGTATGGTTATCACTCCTGTGTTGCTCTTCTTGCTCAGGGTTGCTTTGGCTATCCAGGGTCCTTTCTTTTTCCACACGAATTTAAGGATTTTTTTCTAAGTCTGAGGAGAAACTCATGGAGAGTTTTATTGGAATTGCATTAAATCTGTATATTAGTTTGGGTAGGATGGACATTTTTATTGTATTAATTTTTCCAATCCATGAGCATGGGAGGTCTTTCCATCTTCTGGTATCTTCTTCAACCTCCTTCTTCATGGATTTAAGATTTTCATTGTAGTGATCTTTGGTGTTTTGGTTAGGTTTTTTTCCAAGGGTATTTTTTTGAGGCTATTGTGAATGGGATGGTCTCCTTTTAGTCCTCTGTTTGTATGTTTTTGGTGTAAAGAAAGACTACTGATTTTTCTAGGTTAATTTTGTATCCAGCTACTTTACTGAAACTCTTGGTTGTTTCTTGGAGTTTCTCGGTGGAGTTTTTTTGCATCCCTTAGATACACTATCTTATCATCTGCAAAAAGGGATAGTTTAATTTCATCTTTTCCAATTAGTAATCTTTTAATTTTCCTTTTCTTGTCTTATTGCTGTAGCAAGTGTTTCAAGCACTATATTGAAGAGGAGCAGAGATGGAGCAGCTTTGCAGGGTTCCTGATTTTAAGGGGAATGCTTCTGACTTTTCCTCATTTAGGATGATGTTGAGTGTGGGTTTCTTGTATATGGCTGTGATTATGTTGAGAAATGTTCCCTCCAGTCCAGTTCCCTCTAGGACTTTAAGCATGAAGGGATGCTGGATTTTGTAGAAGGCTTTTTCTGCATGGATTGAGATAACCATGTGGTTTTTGTCTTTCAGCCCATTTATGTGTTTTATGAAATTTACTGATTTGCATATGTTGACCCATCCCTGCATCTATGGATAAATCCAACTTGGTCATGGTGAATGATTTTTTTGATGTGTCCCTGTATGCAGTTTGCAAGTATTTTGCTGAGAATTTTTACATCTATGTTCATTAATGAAATGGGCCTATAATATTCTTGTTTTGGTTGAATCTTTGCCTGGTTTGGATATTAGAGTGATACTGGCTTTGTAGAATGAATTTGAGAGATTTCCCTCTGTTTCTATTCTTTTGAACAATTTGAGTAATAGTGGTTGTATGTCCTCTTTAAAGGTTTTATAGAACTCTGCCGTAAATCCATCCGGGCCTGTGATTTTTATAGTTGGGAGGTTTTGAATTACCATTTCGAATTCCTCATATGTTATGGGTCTGTTTTCACTCTCAATACCTTCTTGAGTAAGCTTTGGTGAATTCCAGGATCTCATATATTCATCCATTTCTCTGAGTTCTTCAAATTTAGTAGAGTATAGGTTTTTAAAATATTCTTGTATTATTGTCTGAATCTTTTTGACGTCTGTCATGATGTTTCCCTTTTCATTTTGAATTCTACCAATTTGGAGCTGCTCTTTCTTTCTTCTGGTTAACTGGGCTAGAGGCCTATCTATCTTGTTTTTCCTTTGGAAGAACCCTATTTTGGATTTATTGATTCTTTTATCATTTTCTTTGTTTCTATTTCATCGATCTCTATCCTAATTTTTGTTATTTCCTCTTGTCTTTGGGTTTAAGATTCAGTTTTGTTGCCTCTTGTGGTGGTTTGAATGAGTGTCCCCCATAGGCTTTAAGTATTCAGACATTTTGTCTCCAGTTGGCGGCACTGTTTTTGGAGGTCTTAGAAGGTGTAGCCATGCTAGAGGAAGTATGTCACTGGGGGCAGGCTTAGTAGGTTTAACAAGACTTGTGGTCTCCAGTTGCGCTCTCTCTGCTTCCTGTGCTCATTGCGAGATGTGACCCTTGGTTTGGTGTTCCAGTCTCCAGCCGCCATGCCTCCCACCACAATGGACTCTAATTCCCTGGAACCGTCAATCATAACTTCAAATAAACTCTTCCTTTTATAAGTTTCTTGGTCATAGTGTTTTATCACAGCAACAGAAAAGTGACTAATACACCTCTCAAGTGCTTTCAGCTGCAGTGTTTGAGCATTTATTTGTGCTCTTTTTTTCAAATGTAGGCACTTAGTATTATAAATTTCCCTCTTAGGACTGTGTTTAAAGTATCCCATAGGTTTTGTTTTGTTGTATTGTGATTTTATTTAGTTCTAGGAATACTTTTATTTATTTCCTTATTTCTTTCTTGACCCACTCATTATTTAGGAGTGTGTTGTTTACTCTACATGTGTTCCTATAGACAGTGGGGCTTATTCTGGTGTTGATACTGAGTTTTGTTGCACTGTGGTCTGATAGAATGCATTGGATTATTCAGATCCTTTTATATTTGTTGAGGATTTTTCTGTATCCCAGTATGTGGTCAATTTTGGAGAATGTTCCATGGGATGATGAGTAGAAAGTATATTCTCTGGTGTTTGAGTGGAATATTCAGTAGATATCTGTGAGGTCAACTTGGTGTATTGTATTGTTCAGTTCAGATATCTCTCTGTTTATTCTTTGTCTAGTTGAACTGTCCAAAGGGCTCAGTGGAGTATTAAAGTCCCTTACTATTAGTGTACTGGGATTAATCTGTGTCTTGAGGTCCTGCAGAATTTGCTTATAAAGTTTGTTGCACCAGAGTTTGGTGCATATATATTCATGATTATGAAATGTTCACGGTTAATTGTTCCTTTGATAAGGATGTAGTGGCCCTCTTTGTCTCTTCTGATTAGATTTATTTTGAAGTCTATTTTGTCTGATATTAGAATAGCAACTCCTGCTTTCTTTTTGGTACCATTTGCCTGAAATATTTTTTCCATCCTTTCAACTTAAGTTGATGCCTATCCTTGAGGGTGAGATGTGTTTCTTGTAGGCAGCATATAGATGGGTTTTGTTTCCTAATCCATTCTCCCAATCTGCGTCTTTGATTGGAGAGTTTAGTCATTAATATTTAAAGTTATTATTGAGAGATGTGTGTTGCTTCCTTTCACTTTATTGTCTGGTTTAAGTTAGTATTTTTGCAGTTATACTGTTATCAATTATTCTTTCTAGCTGCTTGGGGACAGTTGCTCCTTTCCTCTGACCTTTGAATTGCTTTGGGTATTTTCTGAAGGGTTGGTTTCCTGGACATGAATTCTTTCATCTTGTTAATGTCATGAAAGATTTTTCTTTCTCTTTCAACTATAATCAACATTTTTGCTGAGTATAGTAATCTGGGTTGGTATCTATAGTCGTTTAGCACTGGTAATACTTTTGTCCATGTTCTTCTGGCTTTCATTGTTTGCATCAAAAAGTCAGCTGTAATTCTGATGGGTTTCCCTTTATATGTAACTTGTTTTTCTCTTGAGGCCTTCAGTATTTTGTCTTTGTTTCGGGCATCTAATGTTTTAACTATGATATGGTGTGGGGAATTCCTTTTCTGATCTTGTCTGTTTGGTGTTCTATGTGCTTCTTGTATTTGTATGGGTTTGTCATTTTTCAGTTTGGGGAGATTTTCTTCTGTTATACTGTTGAAGATCTGATCAATACCATTCTCCTTCCTCTATCCCTGGGATGCAGAAGTTTGGTCTTTTCCATAGTGTCCCACATTTTCTAGTTCTTCTATCTTTTCTTCCCAACTTGATATTCTATTTTTGCTTCACCAAATCTGTTACTGAGGCTTTCTCCCCTCCTTTCCTGCTGATTGGATGTGTGTTTGATTTCCTTTTTCATTTCATCCTGTGATTTCTTTAGTATTTCCATTTCCTCTGGAGCTTGTCTTTCTCTCCCTCTAGATCCTTGAGTCTCTGCTTGATTTCCTGTTTCATTTCAGCCTGGGATCTTTTTGGTGTTTCTACTTCCTTTCAGCACGTTTGTTCTTCTCTCCCTCCTTCCAGGGTTTGTCATTCTCTCCTGTCAGTTCTTTGATTTATTCTTTACATTCCTTGATTTCTTTGAGTATGTCTATGATTGTTCTTTTAAAATCTGTCTCCTGGGTTACCTCCAGGGAGAACTCAGTGGAGTCTGCCATAGGACTGGTAGAATTTGGCAGGGATTTATTGTTTGCTTTTCCCATGGTGTTGATTTTTGGATGTGACTTTGGCATGTGGATTTGATTTGTTGATTGTAATCTGATATGAAATTGGAGTGTTTCTTCATTGGTTTGAAGGGCTGTTCCTCTAGGATAACTGAGGAATGGCAGGTTTGCTGTCTCTTCTTTTACCTTATGATCCATCTCTATAGCTGTTTCCACAAGGATGGCCACTCTGGGTGGGGCTGGGGGGGAGGTTGGCCCACATGTCGATCCCCTGTGTACAGTCCCTACCACAGCTGCAGTCAGCAAGGAGTCCTGGCGACATGCGCAGAGTTGCCTGTACACTCACAGGTCTGAGCAGGAAGTTGAGCCACTGCCGGTCCCCTGCATACATCCCTACCTCCATCTCCGCTGTAGTCCACGAGTCACACAGAGGTGGGCAGAGTTGCCCACACACTCACAGGTCCGAGCAGGAAGTTGAGCCGCTGCTGGACCCCTGTGCACAGTTCCTACCTCAGCTGCAGTCACCAGGGAGTCACATAGAGTTTCCAATACCCTTACAGGTCCAAGCAGGAAGCTGAGCTGCTGCTGACCTTCCTGTGCACATTCCCTAACTCTGCTGTAGTCCATGAGTCCTGCAGAGGTGTGCGGAGCTGCCCACACCCTTACAGGTTGGAGCAGGAAATTCAAAGGATAATTTTAGAATTATGTGAGATGTATTATTCTACTAGCTCTAAAACTCCTGTGGTAGTATTTTCAGATTTCCCACCCCACTTCTTCCCCCAAGTGACCTAAGAGAACAAGGTTTTAGAATTTTGGTTTAAGAAAAGCAAATGAAGGGCTGCAGAGATGACTCAGCACCTAAGGGCACTGGCTACCCTTGCAGAGGACCCAGGCTTAATGTCCAGCACGGAGATGGTAGTTAACAACCATCCATAACTCTCCTTCAAAGGGAATGTGACACCTTCTCCTGGCCTCTGTGTGTAGGTATTCTTTTGGCAGATGCACTTAAAAGCAGTTACCTGACAGCCTTGACCCCTGCTGTTTCTCACAGACCTGTGAAAGCCTAGACTGTCCTTTGATCTCTCAGGAAAGAACTTTGATCTGGATTTTACCCTGAGGTTCCCTTGTCCCAACTACCTGCCCCAGCCCCCAATTGTGTGTACATGTCCTAGCCCATGCCTGGGTTAGTATAAAAGCCTTGAGTTCCAACATTAAAGTTGAGTCTGTTCCCTTGGGCTTTCTCAGAGTCCCTGTCTGTATGTATGTCTGTATGTCTGTCTGTCTGTATCTTTCTATTTCATCGGGTAAAATCCCTGGTGGTCCCTCCCCTCTCCTTGCCAGAGCTAAGCTTAGAGACTGCTGGCCTGCAGGCAGGGGACAGTCTTGGAGCTAAGCCAAGGAGAGAACAACAAATAGCCTGTGGATGTCAGCCACGTGTGTATAAAGGACTATTCAGACAAAGATAAACTCCAACATCTGTGGGGATTGCATGACAAAGGTGCAGTTCCATTCAGGCAGGCAATAAACTCAAACACAAAAATAAAAATAGCAATTTTTTAAAGAAAATAAACAAAACAGAAAGCAGATTAGCATGCTTACTTTTGACAATTTCTGCCTGGCTAATCTAGATCATGAGGCATGGAAATTGCATTTTCTTTTTCCTGTGCTGAAACTCAGTCTCAGAGAGAAAGCAATTTTGCCTGGTAAAGCTACATGTGTGTAAGATTGGATTTGTCTCTGAAAAACTCCTCCTACCCCTAAGAAATAATGTAAAATAATCAAGGTACTATATATATCCCAAGTGGAAATTCAAAGAAGAAAATTACAGACTTTTGTATTAAAAATCATTAAATTTGATTGTTACTGTAGCTCATTGTTAGGGTACTTTCCTAACCCACATGAAGTCTTAGGTTAAATCCCTAGTATTGGGGGGGGTAAGATTTAAGGGCTTTTTATTTCTTCTTCGTGAAGAAGTGAAACACTGTCAAGGCTGTTTGTGGGAAGATCCTGTTTGAATTAGGGGCTAGTTCTCAGCTAGCACCCCTCAGGGCACAATGTGGGAGTCATAGGATTCCTCTGACCCTGCCCTAAGAGGGAGCAAGCAATGTGGCCCAGGCACATGATGCTAGGTGGAGCAGCAGTATATAGTGGCACAAAACTGTATATCTGTGATTGGCTCTGGGAGTTGACATTGTTATTTTGTTTATAAAAGTGACTCGCAGCAGGCAATAAATTGAATTCTCCATTACCGTCATTACACAGGATTCCCAATCCATAATTTTGCACATATACCGACCAAAGCAGGCCTGGATTTCAAGTGTTGGTGGCTAGTGGGTTGGACAGGGGTCTATCAGATCACCAACCTGGTAAGCTAGAATTTTCTGGTAAGCTAGGTTGGACAGAAGCATGGGGTTGAGTGGAGACCAGTCAAGTCACCAACCTGTGGCTAGTGGATTGGATTGGGGGTCTATCAGATCACCAACTTGGTAAGCTAGCATGGGGTTGGACAGAGACCATTCAGGACACTAACCTCTGGAGTGACTTGTGAGTGGTTGTAGTCTGAAGATAGGCTATCATCCATCAGCCTGAAATTCCTGTCCAGAGACCAGCAGTGTTTGGGCAGGTGGGAAAGCAAGGCCAGATGGGAGGTGTTCCCCTGCCTCCGCTAAGGACCTGAGTTGGAATACCTCAAAGGTTGGGTTACTAAAGTAACAAACTGATCTCTGCACTGAGGAGCCAGTTCCCCACAGTGACCACAGGTGGCCACTCTGCTCCCCTTCCCCTAGCAGGACTGTGCTGTACATGCTCATAGCAAGAGAAGGTTCCTACAACTGTTGCCCTCTTGAAACTTCACTCTTTAAAATGGCTGTATGAAAAGGAAAACAAGATGTGCAGATTTATGACAGCCTTATTCAAGAAAGAAAGAACTACACTACTGAAAAATAAATGCAAGGAAAGTTTTGTATCATTAAGTTAGCTGAGTAGCATAGTGTACTGATTCTTCTTTATAGACCTCAGCTGGCTACTGTAGCAGCTTATGATATAGGTATTAGTCTGTGTAAGCTTGTGCTGTCTTTGTGCATGTAAATGCCATCAGAGGTGATGTACATTTGTCCCAATTCATGTCGTGTCTGTATGCATGTTACCCACTCCTGTCTTACTCTAGATATTTATTCATTAAATTTTCTTACATCTTGCATAGAATTTCCACTTTAAATTGTGTTTCATTAAAATGCTACTTTGGGGAGTGTAAGAGCACTTTTCTAATCATGTGTATTATTAATATTATAGTAGTATCAGTAACTAATATTACACTAGGTGAACTATTATCTGAATGTATTCGAAAAACTGAAGTTCTTAGGAAGTTAGAATGATGTGTTTGAAAGTTTTAATTGAAATCAGCTCATTTTATGTCAGAAGAGAAAAGGGCTTCAGAAGGGGGTGAGTTCATTTCCTGTAGGGCACAGTGCTGTCAGGATGTCACTGTGTCACTTACTGTTGCCTGCCCAATTTCCACTTTACCATACTATAAATGTAGATATCACAAAAATTGGCCCAGGTTAAAGCAGAGACGCATATTAAGTGATTGACAGGTGACAAGGCTGGCGTTTACCTCCTGCCCACCCTCCTTTTATGAGCGTATAATAGTGAAAGCCTACATTTGTTTGTAGTTTAAACTTAATTGTGTCTGTCTGATATGAAATGAGATTTTTAAAGAAACTATATATTTATAAACAGAGTTTATAAATATGTGGAGGACTGCCTGGGTAACAGATCCTCCCAACCCAATGACAGAAAAATAAGGCAGGCACCCCCATAGTGTCCTTAAACTATTTTGTATAAAATACATTTTTAAAGGCACAGGAAAGGCTAGAGTAGAGATGCAATAATGTCTATAGGTCAACTTTCCTTTCCAGCCAGTGGGTTAGTTGATTTCTAAAGATATGTTCTGCTTCACGGGAAAGGAATTACCAAGTAATGACTCATTTAAAGAGCAGAGGAGCGATCTCTGGTCGTGAAACCGCTGGAAAAGGAAGGAACCACTGATGGAACAGACTGATGGGGTGGTTCAATCCGGATGGAAAAGCCTCCACTACAATATCCATATAAAATGAAATAATTTACGGTAGATGGATGTATTTGAACATACATGACAATTATTCTCACTTTTATTGTGATATAAACATTTTAATAACAAACCTGGCAAAGAACTGAAGATAGTTTGGAATGGAAGAAGTGGAAATGGCCAATAAAAAGAGGAAAAGACACAGCCATGACCAACAAAGGAGACAGAAAAGGGGGAACAGCATTCCCTTCTTTTCCATGATACCACTGGAGTAGTTTCTGAGGGTGTAGAACATGGGGGTTGGTGAGTGCTTGTAGGAGTGCCCGTTTATAGGGGTGTACACTGTGTAGCTCTGCAGAGGTAACCTTCACCGTATATGCCAGAAACCTCCCGATTTCGCTTTCCTTCTATTAAGGAGTCTTATTTCTAGTAATATTTCATATAACAAAATCACATCTGAAGGCCTGGAGAGATAGTCCAGCAGTTAAGAGCAGGTACTGCTGTTGCAGAGGACCCAAGCTCTGTTCTGAGAACTAGAGGAATTCGCTCACAACCACCTGTAACTCCAGTTCCAGGTGATCTGACTCCTCTGACCTCCATGGTGCCTGAATTCACATGCACATGTTACTCCTATATATATATATAATATAATATAATTTTAATGAAATTATATCTTAATCACAAGGCTTTTAATCACAGCAAGGCACTGAAGGACATTTGGGGACACAAATTAGACTCTATAGGCTTTGTTATACATGTAAAATAGAATACATTGAATTGGATGGAGAGAAATAAGGAAAGATCCATCGAATATATTGTACCATCAATATAATTAATCAATATAATAAATATAATCAGATAATATTGTATGAAAATCACAAAAGTTCAACTAAAATGTTTAAAGAGAGAGAAAGAAAAATAAGATTGAAAAAGCCCACCTACTCAATATTAAATTGATCTACATGATAAAATTTAATCTTGGTATAAAAGGGAAATTAAGTAGCCCAAGTTTCAGCAACATGTATCAGGTGATTAAACAGCAGTAAACAAGATAATGTATGTGTGAAAGTTGTGTACACGGTTACACCTGGCGGGGGGGTAGAGTTTATTATTACATTTATTTTGCTTTTTTATATTATAATCTGTACAAATATTATCGTGAGAACTAGTTTCTTAGGTATTTCAAATATGTAGTGGTCCTTCTTGAAAGCTTAAAAATATAAAAATATGAAAGAAACTACTAATAATAGGGGGTGTATGTATATATAGTTTCACCTATTGAAGTTAATGCTGTCACATGGGGCTGGGCAACTCACAGACACTTGTTCTCTGAGCTTGACCAGCTGTGGAGCTGTAGTAGTCTCCATCTGCAAAAATTCAATTTGCAAAGTATTTTTAAGTTAATGCATGTGTTTACCAGCAAGTGGCAGCACCAAACAATAGAGATTCAGACATACAAGCAAAACATCAGTGCTGAACAGTAGGGAAGAAGACCTTCTTGATATGCAGAGCCTTGTGTGACCACAGCAAGCCCTCTATGCCTCATCTTTTGCCCTGTAGTCAAGCAGTCCTGTGATGGCGAGGACAGCCTGGACACACACCCTTGAAGGGGTTTTTAGAGTTTTCAGAGGGAAAGTAGAATCTGTTTTCTTCATGCTTTTGTATTTAGCTTATCATTAGTAATTAATAAAAATTGTTTGTGTATTAAAAACACACCGAGGGACCTGGAGAGATGGCTCAGCAGTTAAGAGAGCTGACTGCTCCTGCAGAGGACCTGTGTTTGATTTCCAGCACCCACATGGCTGCTAACAACTGAACGTAACTCCAGTTCCAGGGGATCCAATGTGCTCTTCTGACCTCTTTGAGCACTGCACAACATGGGTGCACTTACACACATGCAGGAATTACACACATACACATAAAATAAAATAATTAAAAAGTAAGTAAATGACATGCATACCAAATCCAAAATCTTGAGTATTCAGATCCTCTTAGCACAGCCTAGAGACAGTATTTTCAACAAGCATTCCTTTTAATCAGAAATGATTAATTCAGAAAATCAAAGTGTTTTTGAAAGACTAGCAATTGAGAGAATATTATGACACACACACTTACTATAGTATGGAGTTTGTTATTTTATAGCTCACTTGTAATTCAGTGAGTGATCATATGTTTGGATATTTGTAGGCAGTAACTGCTGACTGCCTGACGTTGATGCCCACATCTCTCCTTCTGGCTTTAAGGAATGTTGGGTTAAATGACAGAAAATGCTTGTCCTCTCTGAGAGTTACTTTAGAATGAAGCAAAATGATGTTTCTTCTTACTTTTGAAGATTGTGTTGATTTTCATTAAGGAACATTTTTTACTTTATTTCCCTTTGTAATTTCTCTGACCTGAGCTGAGAATTCTAGTAGAATAGTGAGTTGAGTCTGGGCTAGCATCAGTTGCTTTGGAACTTCTCATCAGCTGACCCTTGCTTCCATTACATTGTCAGTACTTACCAGGTCACTCTGGATCAAATTCTGTGCACATCAGACTTCTGCCATCCACATTTCCTCCAGGACACAAGGAGAGCAATGATGCCTAATAGAATGCCTTCTAGAAGCTATAATGTTTATATTTATTACCCATTACCAATGTTTTCAAGAAATACATTTGGAATAAAAATAAGTTTAGTCCAAAAGGGTTAATTAAAGACAGGTCACAAATCCTCTAAATGTTGTAGTGTTGGAAGTTGCACCAGCTGTCTGGCTTCTGTCATCAGGCATTGACCTCTCTTTCCGCTGGTGCACTGGCTTTTCAGTCCCATCTCTCTGTTCTCTGGAGATGTTTCCTGCCCATGACCCTCAGTGAATCACACACAGTTGCAAGGGGCTGTTCTGCAAAGCTTGAGTCAGCTGTGTTGCAGCCTGCTCCAAGCGTGGACTCCCATCAGGCAAGGAGAAAAGGTCCAATGCTCACACCCAGCCAATGCGGCACAATAATGTGCTGTGTAACGCCCCCAGCATCACATCCAGACTCCTCTCCTGGTCTGGCTGCAGTAACACTGGCCTTCACACCCTCACACACGTTTTCTGCTAAAGCTCTTACCCCGGTCTCCTTGCTCCCATAGTCTCAGGTGTCAGTGCAGGGATACACATGCTTCCATTCCAGTGAGATCTGTCCCACCGGTCTTCTCCATTGCATATATCACTGTCTGATACTTGATTTAAGTCTATACTTTCTTCGTGCCTCTACTGTCTGTTTCACTATAATCCTACCTGCAAAAATGCATGTTTTTAGTTTAGATTGTTGCTGTATCTTAATACCTAGAATAGTAGCCTGTATGAACAGACAGGAAATACCTTTGATTTACACAACTGAATAGATAAATACAGTCCAGGTGTAGTACATCCCAGTCCACTGGTTAATGTAACAGGTGTGAAGGGGGTTTAGAGTCTCATCATTGGCCAGAGTGTATTCAGTGGTGAGGCCTGCTAGATCTTCACTTTATACACACCTTACTGTCTCCATTCTTCATTTCTAAGTTGCATAATCAGGTCTGGCTCCATTGCTGAGCTGGTGAAAGCACCTGCCTAGTAAACTGAGATGATTGTGTTTACTTAGTTTATCATATTAAGCTGTTAGACTATGGGCAATTATGCCTGGAGTACTTGTTATTTGAGACTTTTTAATTTTCCAGTTGTTCAAATTTCTTTTGATCAACAGCCATTGTCATAAAAGGAAGTTTGGAGAACAGGGGCTAGAATCCTAGGCTTTAAAAGACTAATGACTGGTTTACAAACCCGGATCAGCCACAGTAAAACTTTGGTAAGTGAGTTGAACTCTCTGCATCTCACTTTTCCCTGTGTCTGTACCATACAGAAACTGCCAGAAGGGCTATGGGGATGTTGAGAATGGTGCTGCGCCTGTCCGGTGCTTTCTGATTCTTATGTAAACAGTCTGCCTGGGAGTGAAGTATGCAGAACTCAACCATCACTGCACTCCATTGCCAGTGTGGCCGGCGCAGGAAGCAGAGTGATCCCATTTCATCCACACAGAGGAAGCCCAAAGGATGAGGCTGTCAACTTTCCTAGCCCATCCCCAGGGATGGACTTCTGAAAGTTCCGTAATCTTCCAAAACACACTACCAACTGGGATTAAATGTTCAAACACACGAGTCTGCTCATTCAAACCACCACAATCTCATTCTGTCACTTGCCAAAAAGTAAATGTCGTGCTCTGATGACCACCTGCTTGTTCGCAGGCAGCGTGGAGGCTTCCTACACCTCCACCAGCAGTGCCTCTGTCATTCCGGAGGCCTCACCTACAAAGCTGCCAGGTGGAAAGTTTCCATCAAAGCCTGCTGCGGTGATGCCGCTTCATCGCCACATGGTGTTGCTGTTGCAGACATCTCCTTTCCAGTGCACCTGCCACTCTGCTGTGTGCCTGTTCCTGCCAGCTTCCGGCGCCGTGCTAGGATTCCAGTTCTGCAGATCTGTGACTCATCTCCAGTCTTTTCCTCATCCCAGACTAAGGAGTTTACGTCCTGAGGGGCCTCCAGTGCCAAGGGCAGGCTGTATTGGTAATGATCCTCCTCTCCATCCTGAGGAGACTCTCTGACATGGCTTTACTGGCGGACACCAGGACCCTTTAGCGAAGTAAGTCCTCTCTGTCCAATGAGTCCTGACTCTCGATTGCCTGCTTTCTCAAGAAGATCCAAGTCTGCACACAAGAGAATAAAACAGTGTTTTGTAAGCACACAGGGTCATGCACACTCAATCAGAGACACGTGTACATACATGTACTGCTTCTCCCCAGCCTACTGTCCTGCCCTTCCTCAGCGCCCTGTGTCCCGAGCCTCGCCTGCAGCTGTCTTGGTTAGACAAGGCTGGCATTCCCTAGGCCCAAGCAGCATATGGTGCTGCAGTCGAGCAAGAGGAAGGGGTTGCACATTCGCTGAGCTCTCTAGGAGTAAAAATGACAAAAGAGGCTCCCAGGGTCTCCATGGCCCAACCCCCTCCCCAAACGAGCTTCAGCCAGCACCAAACAGCAAATGTACTGATTGTGTGAAGAATACACACACACACACACACACACACACACACACACACACACACGTATGATTCTGATCCTGATTCTGACCTCTGCATACCTGTGTGCCACACTTTATCTCAGTTTTCGATAGCTAATAATAATCTCATTTTTGGATAGCTAATAATCTCATTTTTGGATAGCTAATAACCTGGTAAGAGGACTTAGTGTCCTCTGCCCTGAGGATCTGATGTCTTCACTTTTTTCTTAAAATAACACCCTCATTTACTCTCTTGTTCACTGGACTTTTCTTATTTCTCTTCTTTATTTTAAACTGTTCTTTGTATTTTTATTATTTGTTTTATGTTTATGACTGTTTTGCCTGCATGTACATAGTATGTCATGTGCCTTGGATTCCTATAGAATTGGAAGGTTGTTAGCCACCATGTGGGTCCCAGGAACCCAACGGGGTCCTGTGCCAGTGCTCTGAACCACCAGCCTCTCTTTCCGGGCCTCTCATTTCTCTTCTGAAGTGCAGCCTTTTTTGGTTGACTGGCACTTGATCTTGCCACTGTTAATATCTTAATTTTTTCCTTGTCTCTTGCAATTCAGAGCTTGCTGTTCTGGTTGGAATTCTCGCCAAGCCCCCCACCCCGCCCCAACACACACACACACACACACACACACACACACACACACACACTTCCTAATCTGCATCCTCTAGGTACTCTACACAATTGTCTCAAACAATTTGTTTGCTATCTCAAGCCCTTATAGGAAATGTGTGCATATCATCCTTCCAGGTATTTCAGCTCTGAAGGTCTGGGGAGCTCATATAATAAATGGACTGTGCCTTTCCCGACTTCCCTTCCCTCTATGATCCTTCCTTTACATACAGAATCACAGTGTTCATTACTAAAACGCATAATCACATTTAGGCCAAATGATCTAATTGCATAAATTTTCTTCTGGAGTTCCTGGCACAGGCGCCATTTCCTAGCAAACCTATTATAACTCATGGCTGCTTCCAAATTCTGTGCGTTGGCCCGGAGTTCTTTGTTTCACAGCCTGGAAAAGCAAAGTTGAGAGATTTTACAGTTTTAGATAAATCAGCAATTGTTTTTCTTCCCTTGGCCATTTCTTATTGTAAAGGAAGAGGCATCCTTCAAGACTGAAATGAAATATTCATCATCTACTTGTGAAAAAAATGGTCTCTGCTTATGTTGCTTAGTCTCAGAAGAACATGCAGGTTGAGTTTGCATGATTCCCCTTTACGGAGAACATTTAGATTCAGAGAACTTGTCTAAGATTAACCAGCTCAGGAGACAGCCCCACTCCGTCCTGTAACTGCCGTGGCCAATGAGTGCCTTGACTCCTCTAAGACACTAAGAAATCATGTTTGCTTCTCCACAGAAACTATGACTTGGTACAGCCCCTTGAAGCATCTGTTATTTTTAGCAGCCTATGGAATAATGTTCAATGGCTGGAGTTGCAAACTTTGATTCCTCATTAATAAAAAAATAAGAAGGAAGTAATTATAAAAACTTCATTACGTGAAAATAGCAAATTCGCCAGCAGTCCATTCAGTCTCTGTGTCTAAGGATAGTCACCAGCACCTTCTGTCTAATGGGCACCCGGTGCCGCCATGCACTGTTGTGTTCGGGGAATGTACAGCCGTGGGCATTGTTTATTAGGACAGTCAATAAGCATAGTTCAAATGATAGCAGAAATAGGCACATAATTTGGGCAATGTTCTTTTTTTATTCATTTGCATGACCTCAAAAACAATTCAAGAATTGTTATCCAGTGACCTGTGTTGTTTATTCGCAATGAATTTCTGATTGTGCTGACAAGGAAATTAACTTGATTGTGCATCTGTCCATTCATTCTAGAAGAGATTACTGAGCAAGCACTGTGCAGTAAGCACTGTTCCAGATGGTGGACTAAGCCAGTATGGGCCCTTCTTAGCCCACCACATCATCCTTCCCTTCCAGTTCTGTCTTCGCTGCCAGCTGCCTGGCACACTCCACTCTGTTTCTCATTCTTACACACAAATAAAGTATGAGGATTCATTAAAAAATGGAAGCTGGGCATGGTGGCACAGGCCTTTAATACCAGCACTGGAAAAGCAGAGAGGCAGGGGAATCTTTATGAGATCAAGGCCAGCCTGATCTACATAGCAAGGTCAAGACCACCAGGGCTAAGCTAGATCCTGCCTTAAATTTGTTTTTAATGGGGAGGGGTGAATGGAGAGTTTGCCCAGAAGTTAAGAACACTGGCTGTTCTTGTAGAAGACCTGGCTTTGTTCCCATCATCCACATGGCAGCTAACAACCATCCATAACTCCAGTTCCAGGGACTCTGACACCCTCTTCTGACCTCCGTGAGCATTGAATGACATGGGTTCACTTACATACCTGCATGCAATACATTCATACACTTAACATAAAAATAATAACCAAAATACTTTAAAAAAACCTGAAAAAGTTGGAGAATCATGATTCAGTGCCCTTGAGGTCCTGGTAGGGGCATCTGTCACCCCAGTACACTGAGGACATTGACTCAGTATTACATGTCAACAATGAGAAGACATCTTCATTTATGAAGGTTCACATGAATACTTCAGAGGGTTTTTTGTTATGTGTGTACCAGAAAGACAAAGCATATGACTTGTCCTGGACATTCATCTGACTTGAATCAGTGCTCTCTAGTCATAATTAAATTTATAAGTTGAATCCAACTGGCTTTACTGAAGTGGTAATTGTTCTAAACTTTAAACTAAGTATAAGAAAAGAAAAATAGAGCATGTGAAATACAGAATCATAATCACCCATGAACTACTATAAATGTAATCAATGACGGAGGCAGAGGCAGGTGGATCTTTGTGAGTTGAAGGCCAGCCTGGTCTACAGAGTGAGTTCCAGGACAGCTGGGGCTACAGGGAGACCCTGTCTCGAAAAGACAAAAAAAAAAAAAAAAAAAAAAAATGTAATCAATGACATCATTCATTGGTTTAGTTAGGTACCGCTTAATGTATAAATAGATACTAGATAAACATAAAGATCTACACACCTACAAAAATAATGTAAAGTATATACAAAATAAAATTATTTAAATCTTTTTTGTTCTTTTTTAGTTTTTTCCTTTTTTTTTTTTTTTTTGGTACTTTTGAGGTAGGGTCTCCCTTTTAGTAACAGCTGTCCTGGAGCTCGCTCTGTAGACCAGGTTAACCTTGAACTCACAGGGATCCACCCACCTCTACCTCCCGAGTGCTGGGATTAAAGGCGTGCGCCACCACGCCCGGTTTATTTAAATCTTTTACTTATTGTAAAGAGTATATTGCCCGCATGTAGGTGCACCCATGTTGTGCAATGCCAGCAGAGGACAGAAGAGGGCAGCAGATCCCCTGAAACTGGAGTAACGAGGGGTGTAGGCTCCCATGGGGGTACCGGGAATTGAATCCGGGTCCTCTGCAAGAACAGCCAGTGCTCATAATTGCTGAGCCTTCTCTCCTTCCCCATAAAATAAAAATATTTTAAAAATAAGAGCATAATTCTAAATCCTCTTCTCCTCTCTGGAAGGAGTGTTGCTCCACAAATAGCCTGTCACACGCAGCCTCTAAGTGTTTGAAATATTGCTCATTCATACTGAGATGAGCTGTAAAAATAAGGCACAAACCCGACTCCTAAAGACCTAGTCCTAATATATAGATCTTCTTAGTAACATTTTTTTCATGATGTTAATTGTTGAAAAAACATTTTAGACATACTGCTTTACAAACGTTTTATGATTAGGGGTCAGGCTTTATTTTCCTATACCCCACAGCAAGTTTTCTTGGCACCGTTTCTTGAAGAGCCTGGTCATTTTCCAACATGACATCTTTGTTTGTGCAGAGTTATGTGGATTATTGCTGAGATCTTTGTTGTTTCCCTGGTCTACTTGATCTAAGACCAGTACCATGCTGACTTGTTTAGTTCTGTCTGATGTCCTGAGAGCAGCTGTTATGAGGCCTCATGATTCGTTCTTTTTGCCATGGTTTCTTTGCTATTCAGAGTCTTCGATACTTCCGTGTGAATTTTAGGGCTGTGTTTTCTGTTTTTCTGGAATCGGACATTGAAAGTTTGACTGGGAACTATATGGAATGTGGAGACTAATTTGTGTAGTTTGGACATTTTTACAATATTACTTATTCCATTCTAAGAAAATGAGATGTCGGGCTGGAGAGATGGCTTAGCATTTAAGAGCGCCAACTGCTCTTGCAGAGAACCCGGGTTCGATCTCCAGCACCCACATGGCGGCTGAGAATGGTCTTTAACTCCAGTTCCAGGGGAATCCAACACCGTCTTCTGACCTCCAGCATTGCATGACATGGGTGCACAAACCTACACGCAGACAGTACATTCATACACATAAAAAATTAATTTAAAAAACGAAAATGAGATGTCTTTCCATTTTTTGTGTCTTCTTCAATTACTTTCATCAACGTTGTATTGGTTTTGTTATTTCCTTTATTTGTTTGTAGCTCTTATGAATGGAATGTTTTATGTCAATTTTGTAGTTTTATTTTGTTCCTCCAAATTTACTCCACTTACCAGTTCTAATTTTTCATGAAACTATTAATAAACCATAATTTTATAAGCTTTATTTGATCTGTAATTATACATCAAATGGACAAGGAGTTGAAGGGCTAACCATGACTTTTTATTATTCCCCCTGTTAGCCATTAAACCATTTCTAATTTGAAAAGTAAGGAATGAAAACTGAATTTTTCTTTAACTGATACTGTCTTTCTCTCTCTCTTCCTACTGAAATAAATTTGGAAAGTATAAAGATATGAGAAACAAATAATAGGTGTTATTCCATTAATAGGTACACTCGATTTTATGATAGATTGCTTTTCAGGAGTTTCTGGATTTTTGATACTTTCTTTTATTTTTTTATAAAACAGTTATTATTGTGGGGGGGGGGACACAGAAGCCACGGTGCTGGAGTGGATGTCACAGGAAAACATTTGGAATCACTTCTCTCCTTCCACACTGATGTGGGTTCTGCGGATTTAACTCAAATCATCAACCTGCACAGAAAGTGCTGGTACCCCAGAGTCATCTCACTGGCTCCTGTGACTCTAGTCTTACCTTTAATGATAATATTATATACTTAGTCTTCATCCTTTATATTTTAACTAAACTTTTATGTCTTGTTTGATTACAAATATACCATACTGTGACTATTATAAAGGCTGTATAGAAGTCTAGAGAGCAAATATTGCCTTCATAGGTTGAATTCAGATTTGAAAATTTAAAAGTAACCATTTTCTCTAGATTTTAGGTCATCTCTCTCTCTCTCTCTCTCTCTCTCTCTCTCTATATATATATATATATATATATAGTATATATTTATATACATATATATATATATTTATATTAGTGAACAAGTATTTATGTGTACTTAAGAAAAACCTAGAGAGAATATATACCAAACCCTCCTGACTGTCATGATTCAAATGAGATATTATATTGAAAACAATACAGGAAGTGCCACAGCCTCTTCTCTTGGCCTGTCTTTATAGCCAGGTATTATGAGTCTGAAGAGCTAGTTGATTTCATAATATGTGCAATTCTTTTAGCATCATAGCAAATATATCAGACTCATAAACACTAGAATAGTGATATAGTAGTGACTTTTGTTACTGTGATGAGTTTCTGATGAAGGAAATGTTCCTTTAGGGGGTCTCAGTTTGGGGGTATAGCCCATCGTGGTGTCAGAGGTATGGCTGCAGGATTGTGGGATGCCCGTCACACTGAGGCTGAAAGTGAGGAGGAAGACAGGAGAAGAACTGGGACCAGCCTATCTGACCTCAAGACTATCCGTAATGACTCACTTTCTCCCTTGGCATTGCATTTTAAAGGTTCCAGAAGATTCCAAAATGAGCCCCACACACTGTGGAGCAAGTGTTCAAACATGTGAGCTTTTGGGGGCATTTCAGAAACAAATGCCTTCCAATTAGTAGTTGATCAATGAGTAAAATCAATATGATTGTTTGATTGAGATGTCCTCGGTCACTTTGTGCTTGTCATGTCTGGAAACCTATGGCAGCGAGCTCCATGACCATTTTGTGGCTAGCCTTGAGCGTGTTCAAATTTAACATTTTGGCTTACTGATGCCAGAAAGAAACTGAGCCACCATTTCAGTCTGCCTGCTTCTCTTGCAGATGAAAGAGCTGGCAAGGGACAGCTCAGGACACCACAAAAATCGCAGGTGATTATGGACCCATGCTTTCTGGCTCTGTGCTTCTCAATGCTGCCAAGGGAGGACAATGTTTTTAATAAGGTCTATCTCCAAAGCCCTATTTTCGTTTTTTGTCTAACAATTATCAAATATTACTTTAATGAGAACATGTATCTAATTCAGGACTATGCTTAAGCCAATGTTTTCATTGTTGACAATCAGAAGCATGACTTTGTGAGTCGGGTGCTTAGTGTTTTCAAACATTTTGTTAGCCCAGTCATTACGAGAGTGTTTCTCAGGCTTTATTATTGTCAAAATTGGTTCACTAATGACTGAATAGATGATCACTGTGTGAGCCAACAGGTTATACTCCTCATGGACTTTGGGTAAATATGGGATCTGGAAATCAGATACCAAGAAAGAGAGCTTGGGTAGTGAAGGTGGCAGGTGAGCTGTTCTCTTCACAGGTGACTGAGCACAGAACCGTGTTCTGAGTGAGGACACCATTTTTCATATTTGTATGCAGTCACTCAGAGCATATTACTTTTAGTAGAAGCGGAGCTGAATAGAATAATTCAGAACTTATCATCTTTACCTATTTTCCAGTTTAGCACCAACAGAGTACTTATTTCAGTGAATAAAGGAGAGGAAAGAACAAGAAATAAGAATGCCACTAAGTGCTTTAAAGCAAGGCGCAACTGAAGGTTGAGGATTTTAGTCTCTGTTGGAATTCCACTCTTGTTGCCCCACAGCAAAGTTCAGACAGCTAGGAAATGGTGGAAGAACACAGATACAAAGATTTGGATAACTGGCTTGTCACCACAGGTCTACTGTGTGACTGTAGTGATCAGTGTACCTATGCTGACTTCCAACAGCTCTGAGGTTGGCTCCAACCTCCAGATTGCTAGCTGTTTCTTTCCTGAAAGTTCAGTCAGGAATGGTTTTTTTAGAACTCAGCATTAAAATTATATCAAGCATAGACTCAGAGATAGCAATCTATTGATTGACTACTAATATCTATGAAAAGTAACATGATTATTGTCCTTGGACAGAACTGTCTTAGAGATATTTTGAATGAAAGGATCCATGATTTGGATGTCCTACAATCATAAAACTAGAACTATTGCACTTGTGTAATTTTTACCATTAGTAATATATTAACATTATTTTGTTATTTATAAATAATTTATATAAGACAGCTGATGTAGATGAAAGAGTTTATAATAGATTAAGTTTGGGGAAATGTGAAAATTAAAACATCTATTAACTGGGAAAATTATTCAAGGCAAGCGTTATTACCTTGCTTTCAAATTTGACTGGAACTTTATTATTTTTAATCTTGAGAAGCTAAGAACTAGCATTATACATCAGATTGTTTGATTTATTGGGAAGCTTTGCATGTGAAAACCCAGTTCTTTATATTTTCTAAGGCAGCTACCCCTCCTCCCACAGTACTCTATGAGCCTATCATATTTTATAAGGCCAGTGTTAATGCATGAATGATCCTAAAAGTGGGCACATGGTGAGGTCTGTTCTGTAACAGAAGCCATGCAGAGTGCTCTATACCCAGCTAAATTCTGAAATAAACTTAAAAGGATGACATTGTATTTTACCATGACTTAGAGATTAGGACACCAAGGCATAGAGAAGTCACAGCATACAGAGCTTCCAGAGAGCTCTTCCCCTGCCCAGATTCTCTGCTGACAACAGTGATGGGTGCCCTTTGATGGATCTCTCCATACCACGCCCTATGAAGCATTTGATAAGCAATTTTATTCATGCCTGCTTTATAGATGCTAAGACTGATCTTCAGGGTGCCCAAGACAAGTTATATGAGTTGTTGGGGTGCCCAAGACATGAGTCCATATCCCAGCCAACAAGCCACACTGCTGTAAACTCCAAGGCCAAAGTCCACGGTCCATTCACCACTTAATGCATCTTCCAATGTCCTTTTTTGTTAAAATGGAATGAACAGCATGCGTGTATTAAAACCTGGATTCCATTTGGAAGTATTAATTTATAGAAATGACAGATAACAGAAGGACAGAAAGTACATTTTAAATACACACATGCCAAAGTCCTGCAGAAAATCTGCATGTGCTTACCTGCCACACTTAAGTCAAAGCTACATCCTCGCTTCCTCAGAGAGGTGCTTGCACACAAGCTTTCCAGTACATCCTCCTCCCACACATGTACAGTTACTCTCCAACCATTGTTGGCTTATTATTTTCAGACATTTATCGCTACTGGCACTAACCTCCCTTACCAGAAATAATTTCATGAGAACAGAGCTTGCCAGCTTATTTCCCCCTGGATCCCTAGCACCTAGACCAGGACCCAGGACACAAAGACATCTTAATATTTTTATTGAGTGAATATTTTTATTCTTCTTATTGAAAACAACAATAGGCCCAACACTGTACTGGCTATTTTCTGGCATTCTTGACATTGTGTTAAATTTATTTTTTTAATTTAGTTCTTAAGTTAAAATTAGGGATATGTTTCTCTTATATGGATTTTGCAAATGAGTATCCTTTAAGGTCATATTATATGCAAAAGGACATGTGCCTGATTGCTAACAGTGTAACTTAACTCTTCTTCTTTGTGGAGATTCCATTTCTAGACCCAATCCAGAAGTCCTGAACAATTCTATTTACTGCTTATTTTCTCAGGATATCATTTATGGGCCTGATTGCCACCTCTTCAGACATTCAAATTCAACTAGCATTTATTGAACCAAAGTATAGATTATGTGACAAGCATCCCTGGTCCTGTCTTACAAATTGGAAGTCTGAATGAGTCATGTTTGTATCTGTCACAGTCATGGACCCAAACCTCAAACCTAAGACTATTGGCTTCAAGTCTTCTGCTGTGTTAAAAAAAAAAAAAAGAGCAAAACCCTTCCATCAGAGAACTTGGTGTACCAGCTATGCATTTCCTGACCAATGCTTTCAAAACATATATTAGCTTTCCATTAATGTGAAAAGCTACCCAAGAAATAAGTTTACATGGAGGAGATCTTTATTTGGGCTGTTGGTTCCAGAGGTTTCCATCCTGAATTTGAAACCTCAGGTCCTCTGAACTTCTAGTGAGAGAGAATATCAAAAAGGAGACGCATGAAGGAGACCCTCTCATTTCGTGGCTGTCCCAGGGCCCACCCCAGGCCATGCACCTTGAGACTTAACTTCCTTCTATCAGGCTTGCCTTCTACTGGTTCACCACACTTGTAGAACCACCTGAACCTAGTGCCTGGGCCTTCAGCCTATGGGCTTCTGGGACATATAAACAATAAACCATAGCAAACTATAGACAGGGAGGAAGAAATATGTTATGGCAAAATTAGTCATTCCATTCTATTGGGACAGATAACATTTGAACTTAGCATTTTGAAAGCTATTTCATTCAAATCTACAGATGTGTTTGTTTTCTTATTGGAAAAAAAATTACATATGCAAAAAGATGTGCTGACTGATTTTATTTTAATTTCTTTCTCGTGGCTTTTACATTTCCTTTTCTCCGAATGCCAGTTGACAAACTTCTCAAGCTCCCATTGATCCACGTTCAAGATAAGTAATTTCAGCCAAACTTCAGAACTGTTACAGCTGATTTGTGCCTTTCTCAAAGTGATCAGAAACATGGGTTTGGATTTTCTACATAGGAGAGGCTCCAGTGTAGACAGAGTGCTTACAATACTGACTCGTGTTTTAAATGTTTCCTGTCTGGAAGTATGAAAGAGAAAACACATCAACTAACACAAAACTGAAACAAATAATCTAAAATTACAAACTGGCCAAATAGACTTCCACAGAATATATTGTGTTTCTCTAAAAATTGGGAAAGACAGTATTGAAGCCTGGCTGACGCTGTTGCATGCGAGTTATTATTTCAGTGATTGGTGGATTGGAGCATGGTATGATGTTATCCAGTGTTTGGCTCATCTAGCCACGTGTGCTGCTTTCCAACCCCCAGTTACCCTCAGAGGCCAGTAGAGGCCATGGGATCCCCTGAAGCTGGAGTTAGAAATGGTTGTAGCCTGCCTGTTCCTGTGTTGGGAGTGGAACCCTTGCTCCAGCCCTTGTGCTAGTTTTTTAAAAAGTATATTTAAAATTAACTTCTGTATATTTTTACCTGCCTTCCCTAACTACATCAGACACAAACGGTTTGTTAGGGAACTGTTTGAAGGTTATGACTGATAAACCAGATCCTGATGACATGGCTGATGAGTCAGGTTGTTTCTTTTCCTTTAGAGTTAGACCAGATATTCAGTATGTGGGCTTAGAAGATGGATAGAATCATCAAAGAAGCAGGGGAGGTCCTGCAGACATAGTCTTCTTCACTTACAGGGTGCCATTAAAGACTGGAATAAAGAAAGCAGTATGCCTTGCTGTGGCCTGCAGCTTGCAGATATCATTGGTGGTTACAATGCTCAGTACAAAGTGTTGGAAGTGTCTCTTGAACTTATTATAACAAGTTCAAAATGCTTATAGTCTCAGTTCATCATACATGGGGAAACAATGAATTCTTTTTTTCACAAAATTATTTTTTATTGTTATTAAACTTTTTCCATAAGTCTTACATCATTTCTGAATCAAATCTAGAGTTACTTCCCTTTCCATGCTCCCCACCACACCTGAGTCCCTGTACTCTGCCATACATGTCCTGCATCTTTTCCTGAGTCTTTCCAGAGTTTTTTCCCAGTTCTTTGTTGTTATTGTTCTCTCCTACTTGTATTGCTTCAGTATATATACATATATACATCCCATATATACATACATACATACCCATATCACCTGAATTAGAGGATTTTTTTTTTTTTTCTAAAAGATGTCATGTTTTCCTTAAGGAAGTGCTCAAAGTCTCCTCCCTGGCAAGCCCAAACAGCCATCAATCCTGCACCTATGATCCACACTGGGGTCTTTCCCTCCCATAGTCCCCCAAATGAAGTCCAGTAAACACATGTCCTGTCTTGGTCCCCCTGCATTGGCCTCCATGATACAGCTGAGGCAATCCAACAATGGCAGTCCATATTCTGATGAGGCTGAATTCCCATTAGCTGCTTAGTTCACAAGCTGGGTATCTCAGCAGTCCTCAGTCCACATTGGAAGGTTAAAAATTAAAAAAAAAAAAAAAAAGCTGTATCTCATGTCCTTGAGGAGTGCCTAAAACAGTGGCATTCACAGAGCAGATGTACCTGCCTGTAAGATTTGAAGACAGGCCAAACAACAGTGCTCTCTTTTTTCTTTTTACTAAGATCTCAAGTTTTGTGTCTGCATTACTGTTTCTTTGGTCTTATTGATTATTTATTTCTGGTTGTGCTTTCCTTCTGGATGCTTAAGGTCACCCAGTTAGCCCAGATTAACCAAGGTTTTGTTTTGTTGAGGTCAGTTGAGGATCTGGTCCTCAAGGGTCTCTTGGGGTTTTTTTTTGGGGGGGGTCCTTGCTCCTTTCAGCTCCTTATCTACCAGTTCCATCTACTTGAGGACAAAATCAGGTCTTGCTAGACCAGGCTTCCTTTTCTGAAGCATGAGCAGACTTTCCTTTTTATAGACTGGTCACTGGATGAAGTCCCTTTAGTAGCTCTCCAAGACCTCCCTGAATAGGAAGACTGGTGACCCACCTCTGCAGAACTTTTCAAGCGATGCCCCCCCATGCATAATCCCCTAACACTTGGTTGACCTCTGAGGGCAAGGAACATAGTTATCCCCCAGGTTCCTTGGCCAAATTGGTATGGACATCAGGTATGGTTGTAAGCACCCAGAAAGGCTAAGTTGCACCAGCCGGTTACATTGCAGCTATATTAACATCGTATCCTTTGGAAACAAACTGTATGTTATTTCCATGTCATATTTCTTGATTCACATCTTTCCATTTTAATCCCATATTACTCTAAAAGATGCACACATACCCTCCATCATATACTAAAAGTCTAAGGTCTGAAAATAAGTGTTAGGTCAGCTCTAGAACCTATGTAGGGATTCCCAATACAAGAGCACAGTTGTCTTTAGATCATGAGGAATATAACATTAACATTGCCCAGTTTGTCTTACACCTAGGTACTTGATACAAGCATCCACAGACAAGGGATACCATTTGTCTTTTGTTTTTCTGGGACTGTGTTACTTCATTTAGCATAAAATCTTCCAGTTCCATCCATTTACCTGCAAATTTTATGTTTTATCTTTTCTTTACTTCTGCATAGTACTCCATTGTGTAGATATGCCACATTTTCTGTATCCACTCATCGGTTGAGGGGCACTTGGGTTGGTTCCAGCTCTTCTCTATTGTGAAAAGAGCCACAATAAACATGGCTATACATGTATGTCTGTGGTAGGAAGAGTCTGATGGATATATACCCAGAAGTGGTATGGCTGGGTCAGGTGGTAGGTTCACTTTGAGTCTTTTAAGAGTTCTCCATAGCTTTTGGGGCTGGAGAGATGGCCTAGCGGTTAAGAGCGCCGACTGCTCTTGCAGAGGATCCGGGTTCGATCCCCAGCACCTACATGGCGGCTGAGAACCGTCTGAAACTCCAATTCCAGGAGAACCCCAGCTCCAGGGGAATCCGACACCCACTTCTGACCTCCGCGGCATTGCACGACACGGGTGCACAGACTTGCATGCAGACAGTACATTCGTACACATACAGAAATAAATAAAAATTAATTAAAAAAAATAAAAAAAAAAGAGTTCTCCATACTGCTTTCCATAGTGGTTGTACAAGTTTGCATTCCCACCAGCAGTGGATGAGTGTTCCCCTTTCCCTACACCCTCTCCACCATTTGGTATCATTTGTTTTCTTGATCCTAGCCAGCCTTATCAGGGTGAGATGATATCTTAAAGTGGTTTTAATTTACATTTCCTTAATTATTAGCGATGTTGAACACTTTTTAAGATGTTTCTCAGCCATCTCTTTCCTAGGTAGTGAATTCTCTGCTCAGCTCTTTACTCCATCTTTTGAGTAAGTCATTTGTTTTCTTACTTCTTTGTTTTTTGAGTAGTTTATGTATTCTGGAAGTTAATGATCCATCAGATAATCAGCAATGAAGGCTGTCTCCCACTCTGTGGGTTTTCTCTTCAGTTCCCTGATTGTTTCTTTTGCTGTACAGAAACTTTTGAGTTTAATAAGGTCCCACTTGTCAATTGTTGACCTTATTTCCTGTGTAGCTGCTGTCTGATTTAGAAATTCTTTTCCTACACCTATGTCTTGTAAGTTGCTGCCAACTTTTTCATCTAATACCTTCAGGGTTTTGAGTTTCAAAATGAGGTCTTTGATCCATTTGGAGTTGGTTTCTGTACAGGGTGAGTGGTAGGGGTTTAATTTCATTCTTCTACAAGTGGTGATCCAGTTTTGCCAGCACCATTTGCTGAAGATGCTGCCTTTCCTCCATTGAGTCTTTTTGGCCTCCTTGAAGGTGGCTGTGCTCAAGTTTGGATCTTTGGTTTTGTTCCATTGATCTACAGGTCTGTTTTTCTGCCAGTACCAGGCTGTTTTTATGACTATATCCCTGTAGTATAGTTTGATGTCTGGTATAGACATTCCCCCTGTATTGCTGTTTTCACTCAGGGTTGCTTTGGCTATTCAGGGTCTTTTGTTGTTTTATATGAATTTAAGAAATTTTTTTCCAAGCCTGTGAAGAATGTCCTGGGGATTTGAATTGGAATTGCATTGAATTGGTATATTAATTTGGGTAGAATGGACATTTTTACTATATTAATTTTTCCAATCCATGAGCATAGGAGATCTTTCCATCTTCTGATGTCTTCTTCAATCTCCTTCTTCAGGAGATTATAATTTTTGTTGTAGAGATATTTGGTGTCTTCGGTTAGGTTTATTCCTAGGTATTTATCGTTTTTGAGGATATTTTGAGTGGGAAGGTCTCCTTGTATTCCTTCTTCAGTTGCTTGTTGTTGGTGTAAAGAAAGGCTACTGATTTTTTCTAGGTTAATTTTGTAACCCACCACTTTACTGAAACTCCCAATTGTTTCTAGGAGTTTTCTGGTGGAGTTTTTAGCATCCCTTAGGTAAACTATCATATTGTCTACAAAAAGGGATAGTTTTACTTCTTCTTTCCCAATTAGTATTCCTTTTATTTCCTTTTTTTGCCTTATTGCCCTAGCCAGTATTTCAAGCACTATATTGAAGAAGAGTGGTGACAAGGGGCAGCCTTGTTGGGTTCCTACCTTTATGGGGAATCCTTCTAACTTTTTTCCATTTAGGATGATGCTGGCTGTGGGTTTCTTGTATATGGCTTTGATTATGTTGAGGAATGATCCTTCCAGTCCAATTCCCTCTAGCACTTTAATCATGAAGGAATGCTGTATTTTGTCAAAGGCTTTTTCTGCATCAATTGAGATGATCCTGTGTTTTTTGTCTTTCAGTCCATTTATGTGTTTTATGATATTTACTGATTTTTGTATGTTGAACTGTCCTTGCATCTCTGGTATGAATCCAACTTGATCATGGTGGATGATGTTTTTGATATGGGTCTGTATAATGTTTGCAATTATTTTGTTGAGAATTTTTGCATCTGAATTCATTAATGAGATGGGTCTGTTGTTCTCTTTTTTGATTGCATCCTTGCCTGGTTTTGGTATTAGAGTGATGCTGGCCTCATAGAAGGAATTTGGGTGATTTCCCTCTGCTTGTATCTTTCTGAACAGTTTGAGTAATAATGGTTGTAAATCATCTTTAAATATTTTATAGAATTCTGCTGAGAAACCATCTGGTCCTGGGCTTTTTTTAATTGGGAGGTCTCTTATTACATTTTCAATTTCTTCATATATTATGGGTCTGTTTAAGCTGTCAATCTCTTCTTTGTTTAGCTTTGGCAATTCCCTGGATTGCAGATATTCATCCATTTCTCTTAGGTTTTCAAATTTGGTAGAGTATAGGTTTTTGAAGTACTCCCATATGATTGTCTGGATCTTTTCATTGTCTGTTGTGATATTTCCCCTTTCATCACAAATTGGAGTTGCTCTTTCTTTCTTTTGTTTAACTGGGCTAGAGATCTGTCTATTTTGTTTATTCTCTGAAAGAACCAACTTTTGGATTCGTTGATTTTTTTTTATATTGTTTTCTTTGTTTCTATTTCATTGATTTCTGCTCTGATTTTTGCTATTTCTTCCTGTCTGTTGCATTTAGGGTTCATTTACTGTTGTCTTTCAAGTGTTTATAGCTGCAGTGATAGCTCATTTATTTGTGCTCTTTCTGTTTTTTTAAATGTGGGCACCCAGGGCTATAAACTTCCCTCTTAGGACTGCTTTTAAAGTGTCCCCTAGATTTTGTTGTGTTGTACTGTCATTGTCGTTTAGTTGCAGGAATGCATTTCTTTCTTTTCTGTGTCCAAGTATGTGGTCAATTTTGGAGAATGTTCTGTGGGGTGCTGAGTAGAAAGTATATTCTCTAGTGTTTGGCTGGAATATTGGGAAGATGTCTGTGAGGTCCATTTGCTGTATTGTATTGTTCAGTTCAGATGTCTCTCTGCTTAATATTTGCCTGGTTGATCTGTCCAATGGACTCAGTGGGGTATTGAAGTCCCCTACTATGAGTATGCTGGGGTTAATCTGTGCCTTGAGGGCCTGTAGAGTTCTATTTATAAAGATTGGTGTACTGGAGTTTGGTGCATATATATTCATGATTGTGAAGTCTCTACGGTTAATTTTCCCTGTGATAAGGATGTAATGGCCCTCTTTGTCTCTTCTAATTGCTTCTACTTTGAAGTCTATTTTGCCTGATATTAAAATAGCAAGTCCTGCTTTCTTTTTGGTACCATTTGCTTGGAATATTTTTTTCCATCCTTTCACTTTAAGTTGGTGCCTATCCTTGAGTGTGAGATGGGTTTCTTGCAGACAGCATACAGATGGATTCTGTTTCCTAGTCCATCCTCCCAGTCTATGCCTTTTGATTCTGGAGTTTAGTTTATTAATATTTAATATTATAATTGAGAGATATGTGTTGCTTCCTTTCACCTTATTATCCATTTGCATTTTTAGTCTAGGTTTCTACTTCTGCATTTCTGCTTTTATTAGTTTCTCTTTCAAGGTGTCTGGGGGTAGTTGCTCCCCTCCTCTGTCTTTTGAATTGCTTCAAGTATTCTTTCAAGTATTCTGGACATGTTTTCTTTCATCTTGTTTACATGGAAGATTTTTGTCTTTCCTTCAACTAGAATTGACATTTCTGCTGGGTATAAAAACCTGGGTTGGCATTTATAGAATTCTATAACTTCACTAGAGATTTCTTTCTTTATTTATTTTTATTGATGCTTTGTGTATTTCATATATCATTTTCCAATTCAGTTCAGGCATATTTCCCTTTCCCTCCCCCCCAACCCACCCTACCCTATCTCAGATCATGCATTCTGCCATAAATGTCCTGCATCTTTCTCTCAGTTTTTTTTTTCATTTTTTAGCAATAAGTGATAATTTATGAGTACAAGCATCCTTCATGTAAAACCAATTTGCAGGCTGTTGTGCCCAAACCCCCACAGCCTCACCTTCCAGCGGGGGGGGGGGGCGCTTGTATGTTCAATCAAGTTGATCAAATGAGTGTCCAGACTATATTGCTGTAGTTTCACCATTCACCCAAATTGCAGCCCTTACATTCTACCACACCCCCTCTTCCACAGATTGTTCCCTAGGCTTAGAAAAAGGGCACAGGTGGATGAGAAGCAAAACAGTCTACTTTATCTGGAGCTGTTGTCTTGGACTCTGGTCAATTCTGGCTGTTTCCTTTCATGGGCTGACAGTTTGTCCAGGAATAACCTTTCGATCCTACTAATGAAGCGCAAGCAATTAGCTATATAGGTATTTAAACAGCACTAATACCATTAGAGGATGGTATTTAAACAGCACTAATACCATTAGAGGATGTAAGCTTGTGGCATCAGCCATGGGTTATGGTTAGGAGATGTTATAAACCACACGAAGACCCTGCCATACTTAACAGAAGAAAATGTAAATCATGAATTAACATACCATCCAAACATCTGTGTCTATACCAAAGAAACCTACCATAACAATTAGTACTGTTTAAATACCTATATATCTAATTGTGTGTGCTTCATTAGTAGGATTGAAAGGCTATATATTATACTGTTTAATACCTAAATATCTAATTGCATGTACTTCATTAGTAGGATCGAGAGGTTATGCCTGGACAAGCTGGCAGCCCATGAAAGAAAACAGCCAGAACTGACTAGAGACCAAGACATCAGCTCCAGAGAAAGTAGAGTGTTTTGCTTCTCATCCACCTGTGCCCCTTTTCTAAGCCTAGGGAACAATCTGCGGAAGAGGGGGCGTGGTAGAATGTAAGGGCTGCAATTGGGGTTAAGGGTGAAACTACAACAATATAGACTGGACACTCATTTGATCAACTTGATTGAACATACAAGCCCCCCCTGCTGGATGGTGGGACCCATGAGCTGTGTGGGTTTGGGCACAACTGCTTGCAAATTGGTTTTACATGAAGGATGCTTGTACTCACAAATTATCACTTATTGTTAAAAAAATGAAAACAAAAAAGCAGAGAAAGATGCAGAAAACTTATGGCAGAATGCATGATCTGGGATGGGTAGGGGTGGTGTGGGGGGAAGGGAAGGGGATATATGCCTGAACTGAATTGGAAAATGATGTATGAAATACACAAAGCATCAATAAAAAATATGTCAAAACAAACAAACAAACAAACAAAACCCAGCACTAATAGTTATGGTAGGTTACTTTGGTATAGACTCACTAGAGATTTCTTAACAAACTCTAGTCTTAACACCAAGTTTGTAGCAGACCACATACTCAGAGAATTACTATGCCTATCATTTTTTTACCTTTCCCTAAATTTTGGTTTATTTCACTTGATGCTTATGACTTGAGTATCTTGGGCATCAATCAGTCTTCTCCAAAATGCAAGCAGTGTATGAAGATGCTGAGGGCACACAATGCAAATATGGAGTTGCAGAGTCCTCAGTGACTTTCTGAGCCCTGGTATGTCCAGTTTAATGGTGGATTCAGTCAACAACAGCTGAACTAGTTGAATAAAGTTCTTATGTTCTCTGACAGAAACCAGTAAAAGGTGGTGACTGTGAGGCATCTTCCCATTTACCCAGCAGGCTCTGACAGTGTTTGTCTGTCTTGGAAATACACAGATGTCCTGGCCTTCATATGGTTTCACAAGTGTGTGATGTGTTTCCTGACTGGTCACACTCATGACAGTGGCTACTCTGAGGACCTTTTTGGCATGCACCATGTCAACCTTGAAGGAGTTATTGAAACTGCTCCAGACCGCCAAGTTTTGGCACAGTTCATGACAAAATGAGCAGAAAGGGAGAGGCAGAGTTCAGACAGAATTATGAAGTGTACAAAGAAACGATCTTCCCATATATAGTCTGGTTATCTTGTTTGTCTTTGTATAATGAGAATGATGTTGATTTGTATTTTACACAATCACACAAAAAGTCAGAAAAAAATTATCAATTGCATTGCTTAATATTCTGTTTGTATACATTTTATATAGAATTTGTGGTTTTAATGTGTGTTAGTGAAGATAAAAAATTGAGAAATGTTTTTTGATAATATATCCAAATACCAAAAGTTAAAAAACAAAACATACTAGGAAGGAGCCTGTGACATGGGCGTAGAGTCCTGATACAAGACTGTGTTTGGCCCAACTAGATTTTTTTTCTTCCCTCAAGAAGGATGTGCTCATGTTAACTATCTAGAGGAAAGTAATAAAACCCAAGCAAACTTTTCTGTCTAAAAAATTGGGAAGAACAAAGAGAAATAAAAACTTATGTTTCCAACTAGAAATTGTATTTTGGTATTCCTTTGAATTGGACCAGAAGTTTTAGCTGCTCAAGCAAACATTGTGACTCTAAAAAGGAAGAGAGTCTCATAAAATTAAAGATGTGCTGCATTCCCTGGGCTGTCTTGGAGGTGGTAAAGCCATTTATAGCATCTAATAAAAATCTTTTAGAGAAAATGCAATTTATTGTTTCAATTCAGGCATATCATAATGAAAGATCATTATTAATCTATCAGAAAACTTAGATTTCGTGAGCATCCAGATTTCTAAGATCACAGAAGGGCTGGAACATTGGTACTTTTTTTTTCCTATTAGTATAAATTCCAATGGAAGTTTTCGGTAATTATATACTCGATATTAATAATATTTTTATTAAATGCCATTGATTATGTCTACTTTTTAAAACAGATTTGACCAATTGGTAGCTTTCTCAACGGTGCAGAATTCACTAGTTGTATCTAAATGAATACTTGGAGCCTGGCAAGGCAGCCCATTGGGTGAGAGCCCTGGTCACCAACGCTGAGAACTTGAGTGCCATCCCTGGGACCCTCATAGTAGAAGGAGAGCAGTGATGTCCACGTGTTGTCCTCTGACCTGTACATGTGTGCTGTGGACTCCATGTACCCACACATGTACACATGTACAATAAGTCAATGTAATAAACATTTTTAAAATAAATAAATTCAGCTATACCTACTTCCCAGTCTAATCATTTCAGTAGTTAAACACATTGGAATGTCTCTGATATTAGAAACCATTGCTATTGGCTGGGCACAGCTGCTCATCCTTCAGTGCTCAGAGCCCATTCCCTCTGCCACTCTCAGGGGATAGTTAATAGGTGAACAAGTGAATAAGTGAACCAGTTTTATTCACCTTCTTGCTTAGGACTTACCAGAAACATACGAATAAACAAGTCTCTTAGTCTCTTATTATATTAGTACTTTTCTGTTACTGTGATAACAACGCCCACCAAACCAACTTATATAAGGAAGTTTATTTGAGCTTATGGTTCCATAGGGGCAAGCGTCCATCCTGGGCCAGAGGAAAGGTGGCAGAAGTGGCCAAGCAGAAAGAGGATCGCTCACATCTTCATGCAGGCACAGGAAGCAGAACGTGACTGGAAAGCCAGCAAGGCCTACGAACTCTCAAAGTCCGCCCCCAGTGACCCGGTGACAAAGCCCACCTACAGTGACATACTACCCCCAGCAAGCACATATGTTCTAGAACCTCTCAAAATATCACCAGGACTATGTGTCCAAGTACTTGGAGTCAATGGGGGCTTTCTCATTCAAACCACAACAGTTATCCAACTTAAATCTGTGCTGGACACTTTACATTTCTTACAGCTATATTTTCTGTCAAGAACCTTGAAAGTAACTGTCTATTCTCACTTTATAGATGGAAAACCAAGGCTGAAGTCATGAACACTTAATGACAGAGATGAAATTGACATGAGTGCTTACCTCTAACGCGTTCTAGTCCCCTTCCTTTCCCTCAGTGTCACTTTGGTGTTGACGTTCTATGATAGGCCACCCTCCTACGGTTCACTCTGGAGATTTTAGGGTGGGGTCCGGAATGTGCATGTCCTCTTTCCCTGTTCACTGTTGCTCCTTCTTAAATGTCTTATCCACATCTTATCATATCAAGGGTTTAAGCAAACTTCAGCTGCAATGGCTGTGTCAAGTGAACCAATTTAGAGAAGTGATCACCTGGCCAGACTTTCTGTTCTAAAAGTCCTGGGCTTCACTGTGTATGAGCGGGATAACCCCGGGCACAGCGCTCATCAGACCCACTTTCCCACCTGTAAAAGTGAGACAACGCACATACTTACTGCTCGTATTTTTATGAATTATTTCACTTGACTAACATGTATGTAGCACATTTGCCAGATACTCATTAGTGAGTTAAACAAACTTCTGTGGGAGATATCAGGCCTAACATGTATAAGCTTCTGGGTTTAGTTCCCACCACCATTTTAAAAATTGCTTCTTCCCAAATAGTTTATATTCCAGTAAGAGAAGACAGATAAAGAACTAATGGTAAAGACCTTCCCAGTATTTCAAGGGTAGAGCAAGAGAGAGACATGTGTCACAGGTAGGTGTAGGAATGATAACTCAGGTTTACGCATGTTTGTGTTCATGGAGTGAGTGAGCATGCCTTAGCACATGTTTAGAAGTTAGAGAACAGCATTCAGCTGCCATCCCTTCCTTGCCTTCCACCTAATTTGATGCAGGGCCCTTTACCTGCTGTGTAACCAGGCTAGTGTGGAAGGTCTACTGTTTCCGTGGTAGCCCAGATTTCCGTATGGACATGCTGGAATTACAGACTCTCTGGTTAGCATCTTCAGCTTTTACATGGTTCAGGAGATATGATTCATGTCTATAGGCTTTTGTATCAAGTGCTTCTACCAGTGAACTGTCCCTCCATCACAAGAGAGATGTTTGCTGTAGTTGTTGTTTGATTCTGTCTCCCGGTTGCCCCAGCTGGCTTGGAATTCACTATGTAGACCAGGCTGGCCTCAATATCAGAGTTCCACTTGCCTCGTGAGGGATGGGATTAAAGGCATGTGCTATCACACCCTGCCTGAGAGGTATTTTATATAAGTAGAAATTGTTTCCTTTGTATAGTGTCAAAGGATTGACAAATGTGGAAAAAATACAATTGAGAGACATATGAAAAACAGCAGGAGAACAATCACATGTTTCCTGCTCTGGGAAGATGTGAGCCCATGACGGACACTCTCTAATTCACTGATATGAGAACTCCCAAGAGCAGGGCACATTTCTGCATCATCAGTACACACATGCCCGAGTAGATCTAGTATAGCTAAGCTATGGCTTGGAGTTTCTTCCTATTTGCTGATGGCTATGGCAGGATGGTAAGCAGGTGCAGCAAAGTGCCTGAGGGTGGCACTCAGATCTGTGTCCTGGAGTCGCCTGCCCCACAGCCTCCAAATGACATCCAAGGCCTAAACCAAGAGGCTTTGGGGATCAGGACTGGTTTCACAGTTCTGAAAAGTCATGATGCTTCTATAACTAATTTCCTTGAAAGCAGCTATAAGTATCAGCACGGCATAGGTCCTGAGACCAGAGGACGTGGCCAGGGGCCTGAAATCCTCTGGAAGGCAACGTATGAAGAAGCATTACAGCATTTGCCTACAAGGCCTGGTGCAACTCAAATATTCAATTCTGATTTGATATTAGCTTATTAGGAACATTCCTTAGAGGCCAGTAAGAATTGTGCTTACATTCATGTTCAGCAATCATTTATTGGTGAATGTGTAGGTACCAAACTGTTTGTTTGCAAGATCTGGGGCTTGGTACATCCTAGGTTCCAAGTTCAAATGTCAGGAAGGAAATCAGAGACTTCATGCTGATTAAATGCAGCATTCATTATGAGGTCTCTACTCTTCTATTTGGTGATATAACATTGAGGTGACTGCCCTTCAAACACCATGAAAAGCACTTAATGCTCCCTGAATCTGACCAGGCTGAATGATTTATAAGCCTGTCTCTTAAGAGAATTGGCTCTGATTTACTTAGTGGACATTTTTCTAGAATCTCTGCTACTGTGAAAATCCATTGTAGGTTAGATTCTTGGAATCATATCACACTTTGCTACACCCAATTTGATTATAGATCTTTTAAACACTGTAACATGACAGATATTTAACTACATTTCCAATTCAGTTTTGCTAAATCACAAACATCACTGAAAGTCTGAAAACCAGCAATGAACTTCTAATGCCCCCAGAAAGGCAAAAGGCTTAGAAAAAATAATAAAGTAAAGAAACCTTCTAATTGCCACAGGACATTTTATGGTCAATAAAGTATTCAATATTCTATGCAGCAGGGATATTTCAAGTGAGAGTCAAATAAAAATAACTGCATGTGATGTTAACAATTGAAAGTTTCTTTGCTCAGCAGGAGATAAAAAATAGTCTCAACTGTTTGCAGCTTGGCATATTTGGTGAATTGCCCACATAGAAAGAATGTGTGGATTGACTCTGGCTAAAACAAACCACCTCAACAAATTCCTGGCAGTACACTACAAAAGGAAGCTGCCGCCTCATTCTGATTGGTTTGTGATTACTTGAAGTTCTTTCAAATCTACCACCTTCCCCTACTCCAACCCTAGTGGCTTTTCTTCCCAGGAAGGAATAAAACTTTGTTTCTTTCCTGTTTCCCTTCCTCCCTAATCTCCATGTATCCATCTCCTGTCTGTCAGAAGCATACTCATATTCTAAATCGAGGTTTCCATGCTGTTCAATGTTACTTCCTTCACAAAGATGAACAGATATGGAAAAGTATAAATAAATAAATCTTTGTGAAATTTCATATCAAGCACCTAGCAGCCAAAGGGAGTTAGTGGAAGCCAGATAAGTATAATTTCATCTTTGGTTTGAAAGAGAAAGGGGTTAGTTAGTACCACTGTCAGAATAATAGAGATGTTTTTCTCTTTATAATTTGTCATACTTTTACTTGAACTTCCTGTAGTTATAGTTAATTCATTTCTCTCATGTGGCTTTGCATATAATTATGCATTATCCATCAAATATTTTGTAAATACTTATCTTCTCCAAGCGTCTCCTATGAGGGTGTGTGGGTATTGTATATATAGAGAGACAGGAGTTACACACCAGGCATCTTCCTCTGAATCTATCTTATCTTTTTGAAACAAAAGTCTCTCACTGAACCTAGACATTGCCAATCAGCTAGACTGATGGACAGGAAGCACCCAGATCCACCTTCCTGGGCCCCCTCCATGCTAAGATTACAAACACATGGCACAGAGCCTAGCTTTTCCACTGGACTCGGTATCCAAACTCAGGTTCCCATGCCTGTACAGGGGCACTTTAACCACTAGGCCATCTCTAAGTCTCTTTATCCTCATTGCTCCATTTGGTTTTCTGTCCATATGTTCAGCATCCTCAATTGCAATTTTGTGTCAACTTACATAGATCTAGGCATTTCAGCTACAGTTACAAAACTTGGACACATTACCTGGCAGACACACATGTCTCTTTTTGAGATAAAAATAATACATATACTTACCTACAGGCATTTCTTATGGATTTTAAACACACAAATAAGAGAAGATGAATAGTATATTTACTTTCTTGTCAAAAATTTGCCCATCTTGTCTTATCTATTAATATCTGGGAACATATTTGAAAACAATACTAGGCCTAATGCTTATCTCCTGCTAATTATTAAGCATCATTTCCACTTAACAGGAACAAGCTTATGCAGAAATCTCCTGTTGCATGTCATTAGCACACTAGCACTGTTCATCCCAATTCCTTAATATAAGTCTACAGTCAACCCACATGTCTATATTCATATTTTCTCAAGAAATTTATATGCATTTATTTCAAGACATAAGGAAAGTCTTTGCATGGCATGTGAGGATGTTTCTGAGTCTCATTCAATGTCTATCATCTGCCCTTCCTCTCTTGTGTTTGGGTCATTGGTTTGTTTGAGAAACCAGAACTTTGATCTGCATTATGTCATATGCCCTGGATTAGAGTGCCTGCTTCCTCTAGGTGCCTACACCTAGATCTCGTCTGCCTACTGCCTCTGTGGAGGGTCTGTTCAATCATGTTATCTTCAGTCATGCGAGGTCTGGTCAATGACCCTGTCACCAGTAATGACGTGAGGAAAATCATTCCATTGTGTTCACCATACTTTGGAGAAGAGTGCTTCTGTGTTTACTTTTAAGTAGAAAATAAGACTCCACTTCCTCCAAAGCACAGTCTGCAACTCTTGTTGAGCTTGCTGTTAAGGTGAGTCCACTTAACTGTTTCCTGATGGTGTTTGAATTTGGGAGTCAGGTTGAATGGTTACTACCATTTAGAGTACTAGCATCAGGACTCCAATGTCTGGGTCCTTTACCCTACAGTGTAAAATTTTTCTTCAATGTCAAGCACTTGAAAAACACAGTTGGAAGGGATAGTAGATTATGAGCTTTGTCAAGACAGACAGCCCTATGGTCCAGAACAATTCTGGTACATCACAGATGTACAGGAGAGTTGAGAAGCATGTACATAGAACATATAGATTATTCAATACTGGGTCTCACTTGGAAGTAAATGAGAATATTGTTTTTATTCAAAACACACCAATATTTCACTAATTTAATAGTCAAAGCAAACCCCACTAGGCCTAACCACTGAGTTCTGACTCACAAACTGGTGTCAGTCCTGGGGGATGAGAAGTATGGTGGAGCTGGACTTAAACACTGGGTTTTACCTCCCACCAAAGCAATTAAATTCCTTGGGCTCCGAAATAGTGAAGAATATTCTCCTTAAAATTACTTTTTACTTCTAAACTCTCTGTTCCTTGTCAGATCATATCATGCAGCCCCAGAATGTGTCCTTGAAGTCTGAAATCTCCGGCAGGTGATTTCTGCCTTCTGCTTGCATGATATATTACTGCACTTGGTGTTCTTTGATGAGTCAACAGATTTTCTGTAAATGAAATTGATGTCATAGGTACTTTGGAATTTACAAAATGTACTAATAAACACTGTACATATTATTTTATTTCTAAGCTATTTTATACAATAATTTTATGCACAGTAAACAGTAAAAGAAAAAGATTCAAACAACCTTCTAGATATTATAGAATGGGGAATAGGATTGAATTACATTGATTGAAAAATGCTTTTTTTTAACTTTACTATTTTTTTGATGCTTTGTGTATTTCATACATCATTTTCCAATTCAGTTCAGGCATATTTCCCCTTCCCTTCCCCCCATCCCACCCCACCCCATTCCAGATCATGCATCTTCCATAACTGTCCTGTATCTTTCTCTCAGTTTTTTTTTCCATTTTTTAGCAATAGGTGATAATTTATGAGTACAAGCATCCTTTATGTAAAACCAATTGGCAAGCAGTTGTGCCCAAATCCACACAGCCCCTTGGTCCCACCATCCAGCAGGGGGGGGGGCTTGTATGTTCAATCAAGTTGATCAAATGAGTGTCCAGCCTATATTGCTGTAGGTTCACCGTTCACCCCAATCGCAGCCCTTACATTCTACCATGCCCCCTCTTCTGCAGATTTTTTCCTGGGCTTAGACAAGGGGCACAGGTGGATGAGAAGCAAAACAGTCTACTTTCTCTGGAGCTGTTGTCTTGGACTCTGGTCACTTCTGGCTGGAATAACCTTTCAATCCTACTAATGAAGCACAAGCAATTAGATATATAGGTATTTAAACAGTATTAATTGTTATCATAGGTTACTTTTTTATTTGTTTATTTTTAAGGGATTCCACAATATAATGACACAGTTGTTTGCAGATAACATTGATGTTACTCAGTTTGTCATACAATTAGGTAATTGGTGCATTTTGCAAGCATCTATGTCCAAATTTTGAACAACCCAAGGTTCCCATAGTCCAGTTCGAGAAGCTTGTATACACAGGCATGTTGATAAATTAGGAGTCCAGACTATATTCCTGTAGTCTCATGATTCACCCCTATCTCTCCACAGCCCTTATATTCTACCACACCTCCTCTTCCACAGTATGTTCTCTGGGCTTTGGGAAAGGGGCACAACTGGGTGAGAAGAAAACAGTCTAATTTCTTTGGAGTTGTGATTTTGGACTCTAGTCTGTTCAGGTTGTTTCCCTTCATGGGTTGACAGCTTTTCCAGTGATACCTTTTTAGTCATACTAACAAAGCACAAACTATTGGATGTATAGGCATTTAAGCAGTACTAATTATTATGTCAAGCTAAGCTGTGAGCATAGACACAGATGCTTGGATGGTATGCTAATCAGCAAACTGTGGCTTCTCTATAAAGGGTGACAAGTTCTTATTGTGGCTTATAACATCTCCTAACCACTAGAGGACATAAGATTATGGCATCCACTGTGAGTTATTTCTCCAAGGAGAGAGCTAATAGCTAATTAGATTTGGGATATATATAGACACTTGGCTGCCACTGTTGCACTGTACCTCCAGGCTGGTGAACTGATATTGACAGAGGAGTCTTGCTTGTCTCAGGGAGACCAATATTTTGCTGTATTGCTTTAGTGGCCTTTGGTAACGCTCTCTGGCATTTCAGAGACCAGTTGTATGCTACCAAGTGACATCTCATAACATTTTTTTATGCTCACACCAGGTCTTCGACAACAGGGACTTACTGCCTTTCTCCTTGCATATATCCCACTTATAGGCAAAAGGCCTTTATAATTTGGGAGGGGTGGGTTTGAATCCCCTAGCCAACATCTCCTAGGCAGAATAATTCATTGCTGATGTCAGAGCTTTCCTGTAGTAATATATTTTGCTTAATTACAAAACTTATAAACACTTTACTATTGAATTTGGCTCTAGATAGAGAATTATCCTTTCACAGTTCCTATGCCTATCAGTCAATTAAAAAACGGGTAGTTATGCCTGTTTTATAGGAAATTACCATGGTAACAATTGGCTCTAATTTACAGTTAGGGAGTGGTTTCGTTACCATCTTGTTTTTCTTTTTCCTATAAAGGGGAGAGGTAGGAAGGTTTCTCAGTATCTGGAAGGTAAACTTCATTAGGGCCCATTATAAACAGTTAACCCCAATAGTATTCAAAGAGATGCTCAGTGTCTGTGACTCAGACTGCCTGAAAAATGTTTTTAACAGTGCTTTTTATGACTAAACACTGTAGAGTTCAGAGTATATTCAAGGCCTCAAACTGGCTGAGACACTAGGATTTTAAGTATGAAATATTAAGTAATAAGAGTTATAATCAAAGGATATAAAAGGGAAGAGTTGGGCCTTCAGAGACAGGACATACAACCAGGATCTTGGGTGGTTGTGCTCCAAACTCTGTCTTCTCCTTTTCTTTACTGAGTTGGCACAAATGTCAGAGGATCCCAGAGCTCAGTGTGGCATGGAGAGTGGTAGGTGGAGATGGGGATGCAGAAAGAATTAGTTGATAAAAGGTCCTATTAGATGAATATAGCAATGATTCATCTGGAATGAATCTGAACTACTGAGTAAAAATGGGCTTAAACACTGTCAGTGATCAAGCTCTTTTCTACTGTTTAATGAGCATCTGCATAGTGCGGCCTGTTGCTGAGTGGAGAGAGGGCTATGGAGAGAGGGTTGTGGTCCTTTAGGCGTGGGAGTTAGCATTAATTAGTACATGCCAAAGTGGTCTTCAATTTGCAAGTGAAAGAAAGCCTGGGAACAATGAAAGCCATCAGGGTAGTGATCCACGGAGAGGCAGCACTGACCAATGACCACAGTCTGTTCTGTAGACCTGGTCCTGACAGACTCCTCAGAGATGAAGTTTTGGAGGAAATGTTTCTTGTCCTTTTGCTTTGTTTAGAACACCCTATCTAGGCAAGTCATCTATTTCCTACTGAAAATGAGAATGGAGAATGAGTCTCACATTCTGCTCTGGGTACCCCTTCTATTTAAAATTAAAAACATGTTTGGATAACACCAATTCCAAGAGATGACCTTTGAAATAATTTGCCTCATTAATATTTTTATTACACAGAGAGATTTATAGTCGAATCATAAATGCAACTTCCTAAAGGCTTTAACTAGAAGTTACTTGAAAAACTGAGTAATGCATTTTAGTAATTTCTCTTAAATGTTTTCAAAGCAGTATTGTACAATGGTTATTACTTAAGTAACAACAATCTGCTTTCTTTCCATTGAGGTTAACCATCTACTTTTCTCAAGTAGGATGGGGAAAGCTGTAGAAGCCCAGCTTCTGGACAGCAGTGATGGCAGTATTTATCTCTAACTTGCTAACTGTTCTAATCAGAAACACTTTGCTGTCTGCCCATGGGAAGGGTCATCTGTTGGTTTTCTTATTCCCTTGAGATGCGTGAAAGTACTAAAATGATTATTAAAACAGAGCACCATTTCTCCAAATAACTCTAGCCTACTACCTTTAACACATTTCCAATAATCCACTGTTGATGTAACAATGATTCACGTCAGGGTCCAAAGCTGATCCTTGGAGGTCATCCTGTTGCGCCCATTTGGCAACAAATCGATTCTGTGTTAGAGACAGAACTGAGATGTATGTGAAATATGGCCTTGTCTACATTTCTTTCATGTTTTCTATTTCCATATTACATGAATTGACTTGACAATAACTTGAAGGCATACAATAACAAACATAATTAGTTCTGCCTAATTTACAGCTGATTTAGTGCTTATTACAGACAGTGTTTTTGGTCTTATGGACAACCCTGTTCAGCTGACCCATAACAATGTCTGTCTTCTGAGACGGTTACCTGGAGAGGGTCAGGGTTCATCATGGAGAGTTAAACAGTGGACACAGAACACAAGGCCTGGCCTCCAGTTCCTTCCATTGCAGCCTCAGCTTCTGTAATTTATGCTCCTGTTTCTGTTGTAGGTCAGGTGGTGATTGTGGTCTAGGGTTGCTGTAGTGCATTACTAAAGGCAGAGGGACTTCACAGAACAAATTTTGCTCCCAATATTACAGAGGTCAGAAGTCCAAAATCAAAGTGTTGGCAAAATCAAACTCCTTCTGATGACTTTCAAGGCTAACCCTTCCGTGCCCCTTCCAGTGGCTTCCACTCTTCCTTGATCTGTGACATTACTCCAACTTCTGCGTCTAGCTTCACATGGCTTCTTCTGAGTGCTTTTTCCTGTTTCCCATAAGGGCTCTTTCATTGGACTTGGGGTCCACTTTGATTCAGGAGAATTTCACTTTGGTGTTTAACATAATGACATTTCCACACACACAGTTACGTATGTATGTGCATGTGCCTACCGCAGAACTAGTGTAGAAGGCAGAGGATGACTTGCAGAAGTAGGATCTCTCCTTCTACCATGTTGGCCGCAGGGATGAACCACAGTGCTCAGGCTTTGCACAAAGCACCTCTCCCTGCTGAGTCATCTCCCTGTCCCACATTCTACTAGCTATGGTGGTACAGTTTTTGTAATTACACTTGGTTATAGCTGGAAGCTATGGGTGAGGATTGCTATTCTTTGCTCAGTGTTTCCCTCATAGTCACCAAGCAATAGAGCAGACATGTTACTGAGCTATCCACATAACTGCTTCTGAGGGACACCTGTGCCCTTCAGGATCATGTGATAGATGTTCTCAGAGTGATACAGAATAGAAGATGATGTCACCAGGTTCCCTGAAAGGTGACTATGATCAACTATCAATTTCGAGATTCTCCTGAGAGGGACAGCATTTTTCACAGTGATGGGGAAGAATATGTTGGGGTTGCAGTGTGTGTTGAGTAATGGTTCTCTTACCAGTGTAAATGTATAAAATGTGTACGTCAGAGTGGAAGACAATAGTTTAATATACTTAACAGACTGAAATTAAAAATTTTATACAGCTCATCAAAGTTATTTATATCAAAATTGTTATTATAGAATAATCAGAATATATTATATACCTGTAGGAAAATGCCAAGAATGAACTTAAATAATAACAATTATATAAACTGGAAAATAATATAAAATATTTAAATCAAGCTAGTTAAAATATTTGTCAACACCAAGAAATTATTCTTTCCGATTATAATATCGACTACTAGGCTAGGGTTGCAGCTCAGAGGAACAGCACTCAGCTAGCTTAAGCATAGCCATGGGCTTGAAGCCAACACAGCAAATATTACATGTCGCTCCATGGAAATTAAGAATTACAATATGAGAAAGAAGTATTTCACAATTCTGTTATCCTGATAAACATCCTTTATTTGCTTATTCTGAGTATCTTTTTAATATGTACCTTTGCATCATCAGATTTAAAAAATAAAATTGTAGAAGTTTTATGGCTTTCAGTCTTCATAAGCATCATGTGAATGAGAGGAACGCTTGTGAAATGTAAAGTTTATATAAGAATCTCCCACTGTGAGCATTTGGATTGGCTCAGCTTCTTAATACTATAACTGATACTCAAATGAATAATGTTGCAGGAAATACTCTCTCCCCCGAAGTAAACATGCTGGCTTCTGCATGTGCTTTATATCTTTTTGTATTTTTCAGTATTCTGGGGGATTTGTATTTTCATAATCTCGATGTATATTGCAAGTTTGATTCCCACAATGCTTTGTCAGTTTACATTCCTGCTGGTATTTTTCAATATTTTCAGTCAAGGTAAATCTTGTCAACATTAAAATGCTAACAGCATTAAAAAGGATTTTTTTTTAAATGGTGACTATTTGGTGAGAAAAAAATGACCGTTTTATGTAAATTTTAAATTATGTCGTGTGTGTGTGTGCGTGTGTGTACACTTGCATGTGTTTGTGTGAATATTTGCAGGTATTGAGGCAAAAGTGTGTACAACTTCATTTACACATGTATGCTTCAGCATATGAGCATGTGGAGGGCTAAGGTTGATGCTGATGCCTTCCTCAGTTGCTCTCTACTTTAGTTACTGAGGAGGGGTCTCTTGCTGAACTTGGAGATAGCCCCTTGCCCTTGGCTTTCCATCTCTTCCTCTGAATGCAGGACTATGTGTAGGCATCCGTGCCCGTCCAGGTCTCCATGTAGGTGCTGCAGAACTCCAGTCTAACTCTCAAGTGCCTGTTAGCACCTTAACCTCTGAGGCATCTCCCCAGAAACTTAGGGCTTTAGTTCCTTTACAAATCACCTGTGCCTTTTATGGACTGGACTGTCTCTTCCTCTCATTTGTGTGTGGACTTCTGAACTCTACAGTCTCAGAGCATCAAGATAAGACCTTAAAATGGTGATTAAAATAAAATGGGCTCCTGTGGGGTTGTCCCTAATGAAGTTTGACTGAGGGGAGACCAGGTAAGACACAGGAAAAGGTGAACATTTACAAGCAAAGAAAGAAATGCTTCATGAGAAACCAAACCTGACAATACCTTGATCTCCAGAAATGGCACTCCTAGTATTTGCCAGTGCAATACGTTTTCCAGTTTACTTTTTCATAGAAAGCAATTTTAGAGATTTTCTTAGTAATTAGAAATTCTTTTTAAGTTAAATGTACTTTAAATGCCTTCTGGTACTGTTGCAGTGATGATGTTTATACATTTAGTTTTTTTCTATTCGCCTCACAAGGTGTATATTTCTCTTTTCCTTTCCTTTGTGCTTTTTTCCTTGCACTTAAAGCCTTAGAAAGTCCCTTTGCCCTTCAGAGAGTTGTTACATTGAGGATACATTTGCTGGTGCTTTTTTTCTGTTATTTGACACTGACATACGTAATACAACTTCTTTCTATCTTAAAGAATGCAGACTCAAAAGAAGTAGGTCAATTTTTAATGTACTTAGTATAAAGCCTTCTTGAAGATGCTGAAACCTAGGCCAATATTCAGTTATCTTCACTTACAATCATTTAGTTAATGCGACAACTACTTAATATTTACCATTTCCTTTCAAAAGCCTCATTGTGAAAATGGAATGATAGCTTCGTTTTTCAGCCTTCTATTTTATTGATACCAATTGTTATGAAGACAAAGATCTTAGAGTGCACTGCGGATACTATGCTCTGAAATATCTTAAATGTCCTGGAAATGCTACTGGAAGTACCATGCAAGAAGCATTGTTTCTCTGTGTTTTCATTTGTGATTCTTATGCTAAACCAATTAAAATCATCTTTATAGATGTTTCCTTCCAAGGTTTACATATCATTTTGTCTTTGAAGATCTTTTTAGAACTTGTTTGGGAATCTTTTAAGTTTTTTTTAATTTTTTTAAAAATTTTTATTTATTTTTGCATGTATATGAATGTACTGTCTGCATGTAGGTTTGTGCACCCATGTCTTGCAATGCCATGGAGGTCAGAAGAGGGTCTCGGATTCCCCTGGAACTGGAGTTCTCCTGGAATTGGAGTTATAGACAGTTCTCAGCTGCCATGTAGGTGCTGGGGATCAAACCCGGGTCCTCTGCAAGAGCAGTTGGTGCTCTCAACTGCTAGGCTATCTCTCCAGCCCATGGAATCTTTTAAGTTTTAATAGCCTTTTGCTTTTCTTCATTTAGTTTCCTCTCAATCCCATCAAAATGCAAAACTATAAGGCACCATTTGGCACTGCTTTGTTGGTGGTATTCATCTAAAATATTGACAACTCAGGATTGTTAAAAGCTTACTGGGAAAGTGCTTTACAACAGGCCTGAGGGTCTGAGTTGATCAGGGAACCCATGTGGTAGACAGAAAGAAACAGCTCTCATGTGCTGTACAATGATCGCCACACAATATCTTTAAAATCCTTTTTACTGATTTTTGTGCATTTCATACCAAACATCGTAACCATCTTTATGCCCCTTCAACATCCTCACCCCCCCTGATTTCATGCATTCTGTCATATGTGTGAAGGCCTATTGAGTCACATTTATGTACCTAGATGTTCCTCAGTATAAGTTCAGCCTATCTACAGTCACTCTGTTAAAGAAGATCAGCTCATCATAAAATGTGTATAATAAATGGGTTGCAAATTCAAAGAAAAAAGATAAAAGAAAGAAGATAAACTCTCCCTCATCCAACAGTCATCAGGTGCCAATAGATTTTCAGGTAAGCTTGGGGTCTGCTGCCCATCTTCCCAGTTCTCTGCTGGGTTTTGTCTGACTGATTTGCAGGGGTCTTACATCGCCATTGCTGCAGACTCATATGAGGTAGTTACCAGGGACTTAGAAGACTGTTTCCTTATGATCAGGCAGCCACCATGGCTCTTAGTATCTTCCTGCCCACCTCTTCCACAATGGTCCCTGAGCCATGGGTGGGTTTAACACAGGAGTCCTGTCCAGGGACACGTTGTCTGTGGTCTCTTGTTCTCTACATTTTTATCAGTTGTGGCCGTCTGTGTGCACCACACTCTGTTGCATGAGAAAACGTCACTGGATGGAGACTATTACTATTTTCCACTGTTCCCACACAGAGAATAAGTGTCTGAAAAATACCCAGCCCCAAGTGACAAATCGTCACTGGGACCTCTTCACCTAAAGTTCTTAGAACATAGCAGAATAGGGGGCGAGAGAATACTAAAAATCTTTTGTTCACTTATGATATAAAATATTATGACCACTGTGGACATATTCCCAAGTTGAACTACTTCGGGTCCATATGAATGCATAGAAAATGTGGTTTCCAAAATTTATAGCATTTTGATTCACTTTCTATAAGTAGTGAAGAATGTATTTCCTTTTTGTTTTTGCATTTAAAATGTACTGATGTGTGAGATATTTTGATAGGATTTATTCAACAAGTGTTTCATGAGCATCTGTCACTATCCTGATCCTGTGGTGAAGTTTGAGAATGCAATTCTACTTTGTAAAGTCTCGATGCTGAGCACTCAATTGGATAGGTTGTTGTATTCGTGCAGAGCCTCAGGGATCCCTGCCACCCCAGCCTCCTTCTCTTTACTTCTTGAGGAATAGCTCTGGGAAGCAGCTATTCAAGAGTTCCAATATTTTAGCAGGTAGCATAGTCATACCGGATAAACCACTTGGTTGTGCTTAGATAAATGAAAACATATCAAACAAATAGTCATCTCTGGATGAAAGTGGAAAAGCAGACAGGAAAAGATGGAAGAAGCAAATGCCAGGACCAAAAGGTGTCCAGTGGACGCTGGCGGATTGCAAAGGTCAGTACTGTCTGAGATGAAGATGTGGAGCAGAGCATGGAGGTGCTGTGAGACAGCAATCCTGGCCTCCGATGCATCTTGAGAGTATGCCCCTCTGTGTTCTTTCTAACTGACTCCTCACCTAAACTGGTGGATCAAGGAGATTACCGCGGTCATATTTCTAATCATATTACACCCCACAATGACTTTATATCTGTAGGACCCCAGCAGTCCCATGGTGGTTTGTGGGTGTATTTGACCATGCCCTGGGAAGAGCAGACCACAGCGGGGCATGCTGCCACCCTTCATCATCATAACAAGAGTCCCAGAGGCCATCATCCTTGGGCGACAAGAGCAGTTGCCTCAGGAGTCGGCCACACCCTTCAGCAGGAAATGACCAGCAGCTAAAACTGACTGAACTTTACTTGGTGGGCATGTTTGTGTAAGCAAACCTGTGCACCCGGGGTCGGGGTCCCAAGGTTGTACCAAAATTGGACACAGATGCTTGCTAATTAGGTTCACATGGACATTGCTTAAGCATGCCCGTTCAGGGCAGACAAAGGAAAATGACCACCACTACTGTCACACTCTCTGAGCTTGTGGGGTCAAAACCAGGAGGAGATGTGGGACAGCAGCCCAGACTCATGCATCTCGAGAGTATGCAAGCCAACAAGGTACTTAGCACACTAGGTGGAGCAAAAGACACAGCACATGCCTTGCTTTCTGCAAACAGGCAATCAGAAGTCAGGAGTCAGCTTGCTTGTCAGCACACTCCTTCTCTGAATAGGCCCCACCAGCTGGAATGATATGTGATGGTGTGGGGGGGTCTAAGATTGGCCACTGGAAGGTGATGTCACACAATGTAAGGGCTGCCCATCCCAGGCCTATGTAAGCTGCTTGGGATGTTACTGGAGTTACCCCGTGCCACCCTCTTCAGCCTGTTCAACTGCAGGGTCAGTGGCCCCGCAAAGTACTTGTGGTATAGTGAGTGGTGACAGTATTATGTTTTCAAAAATGACGCTGCCTTTATTTTATAATATAATAAAATATAATTAATATAATATATTTAATTTAATATAATATAAATAATATAATATAATGTCTATGTAATTGGGTGGGTGTAGAAAGGGGCTGTAGTTTGAGGAGGGAATCTAAATATTATCAGAATATATTGTATGAAATTCACAAAAATTCAGTTAAAATTTAGCATAAGTTACTCTCATAATTGTTGGCCAGGAGTTAATTATGAGGTAAAGCTAGCTTGGAAATCATAGTTGGTCTTATACTTGACAGGATATACCATCAAGTTTGGCAGGAGAAGGTCATCAACACATTTATAGCCAAGGTCAGTCCTTAACTAGGTATTATTATTTGAGGTGACATAGTGTTCCTTAGCAGCAGTGGAGCTGCTGATGACTGACAGACTCCTCCAACACTTGATTGTCATGGAGATCCTCATCAAGCCTTTATGTTCCTGTGTTAGATTTGTAGAAAAGCTGTAGCCATGTCTGACTCATGGTGTACTGAGGCAAAGCTCCACTGTGTAATATCCATTCCTGTGGCTGGGCTTTGTCACATATCCAGTATTCCATTAAAGGTAGATGGATATAATTTCGCATTTAGAATACTGTTACAGCTAAAAAGAAAACTGTGTTAATATAGAATCACTTTTGAATCTTCTCCTTTTGATGGAGCAGAACTATTAACATAACTGGTTCGCTTAGATCACTCACATTGAATTATAGTATTCTTTTAAAAATGAAATAAACAGAATACATGTGTCCTCCTGAAAAACAGTTGTGCCCAGGTATCAGGTTGCAGATAAATCAACTCTCACTCCCATAGTGCCCACATGCTAGTCCTCAGAACTTGAGTGTCACCTTATGTGGCAGCAGAGATGAGGAAGATGTAACTAAGTTAATAATCCTGAGGAGACCTGATCCTACACTACCTGAGCATATCCTCTCTAATCAGAAGATTCTATAAATTAGAAGATGGACACAGGAATCTCAATATCATGGAAACAGAATTTGGTGAAGACTCCATCACCAGGTTGATTTTGAGTGAGGAAATGATCTTGAACCAAGGAAGTCTTTGGGAAGCTAGAAAGGTAAGACATCAGATCTTCTCCAACACCAAGGCAATAAATCTTTAACCCACGAGACTTCGGGGAACATTCAAATTCAATTCTACTGGGTGTGCATCTGGGTTATGTGTATGTCTTATATATCTTTATGTATAAATCTAGGCCAGACAGGCTGATGCATGCCTTTAATCCCAGCACTCAGGAGGCAGAGGCAGTCAGATCCCTGAGACAGAGGCCAACCTGGTCTACATAGCCAGTTCCAGGCCAGCTGTGGTTACAGGGACAGACTGTCTCAAACAACAGCAACAACAACAACAATGAAAAGTAATTGTGTCAAATATCAAAATTTCTCACACTCTTTCTTTTCTCCTCACATGTATATAATTTAGCTCTTCTTCTTTGAAACTGCATAAGGGTCAGGAACTAGATTTTGTTGTATGGACTACATGTCTGCATCAATGCTCTGAAGACTGACTGGCAGATGTACCATTACCTTGGCAATTTATGATTGTCCCTGTCTGGCCCTAAATCTCACTTAATTTAGTAATTCCATCCTGACAATGTTACAAATAATTGGAATTTGAGATACTGATTAATGAGTTGAATGCCGGCTTCCCAGGGTATCATGAGAACATAATTGTCAGGTGGATTGTGGGATTCCTCAGCCTGCCTCTTTAATCACAGTTGAGAATTGAATAGGGAATGAAGTCACTGTCAACAGTGTCATTTGGTAAACACAGAATCAATCTGAATGGAATTAGATATCATCAGCTCTCACCGCAACATCAATCTACAGTACTGGCCAAACTTCTGCACTCCACCCTGCTCACTGCTCAGGAGATCATCAAAATCATGTTACATCTGTGAAAACAGTCTTCAAGTTATTCAATACTTTCATTTACTAGGTAAATAACATCATTTCAACATGATAAAAGTTTCATGTTTATGGAGAAGAAACAGTTTTTAAGTTATCTTTTATTTTGTTAATACTATTGGAAAGGAGTTGTTCTTGCATTTTTATAATCTAGTATTTTGACAGTATTTGGTCTATAATGCTATCTCTGTGCATATCTTTGTTTTATTGTTTTATTCTCTTCCTACAATCATTTATCTAAGAATAAGGCTTTTCAGTGATAATGTGTGTTCATTCAGAGTCCCTGGCATTCTGTTGTCAGGTTTAAAAATCTCTAAAGTACTGGATTTCCCTGGAACCTGTGCTTTAAAATCTCACTTGGAACATCCTACTTAAGCCAGCAAAGGAGTCCTCTCTAGCTGAGATAGAAGCAGGGCAGTCCCTGGGTGTCTGGGGCAGGCAGCATGAGTGTGATCTCAACCCTTCCTAATGCCAACTTTAATTTGGTCAGTTGTTTCCAACAGACCTAATTCCTTCTCTGGTTTAGTCTTTTATGTGGCTGGTAACTTATTTCATGGCATCATGGAATACCAAGGTTGTTTAAAAAAGATGAATTTATACAAACAATGTTGCTGGAAGCACACTGAATCCTTGTGTCATCATCCCTCAACTTTTTTCCATTGTGTTCTCAGCCAACTTATTTTTTCAGCCAGTATTCACTCAGTACCATTTCTGTAAAATAAGCTTTACTTCAGAGCAATGTAAAACTCTGGACGTATATATCATCTCAGCTCTCAATATGCCTGGCCTTCAGTGCTGGGACTCAGGCTTGCCCCTTGGTGTTTGTCTAAGGAAACAACAGATTGGTGGCATTTACATAGATGAATTTTTCCACTAGGATTTTTTCATTCATAATTTTATTTCATTTTCAAGATGTATGATAAAACTAAAATTGTCCTTATCTGAGAAAATGGAAGCTTAATGAATTTAACTAATTTCCCTCAGGCACATATGTGGTGTAGCCTATCTACTTTACAATCATTTGATATTCATCTTTCAAAAGGTGCACCCAATATAATCAAAGCCTCTTGAGTACTGGGTCGTCATATCACCCAATTTTCCATGTATATTATTTCCTAACTTATGTCATATGATAATTATTGTTGGCAAGATAGAAACCAAACCACATTTAAAAATGGAGGGAAAGAGAAGACATAGGCAAGAGTGTGGAAGAGAGGGAAGAAAAGATGGGGAAGGCAGGGAAGGAGGATAAGAAGGGGAACGAGAGGAGGCTTGTTGGATGGGGGTAATGTTTGCCTCTAACCTTTATACTAACTCCTATACATTCAGTTTAAAGCTAGATTACTTATAATAGCTCCACTTTGAATGCTATGTGGAGTTGCTACACTGTACATACAAAGTAATAGTGAGGGGAAAAGGCTGTATTTGTTTAGTACACACTGTTTTCTTCCAAATGTTTTCTGTCCAGGATGGGTGGAGTCTGAGAGTACACACTCCATAAAGGGCTCTCTGTAGAGGATACTATGTATACATGTATATGTTTATATATGCATGTGTGTATATACATTCGCACATGTATGTCCTTCTGATTTTGAATCTTTGCTTGCTCATGGTTACTCAAGTATTTGGAATATCATTTATGTGATTGGAATACTTTTGGGTCAAATCCATATGCAAAATTAAAACCAATTACTTTGCTGATGGAATGAATATGGAAGCAAATCAAATTGGATTATCCTGCTGCCTTCTAGACACCATATTTGCTTTTGATGTGAATCAGCCACTAGACGCTTTGTTTAAATGTTTTTATTTATTCATTTTTTCTCCTTTTCATAATGGCAGATTTTAATGAGGGAAGTGGAAAATTGGCTATGACATAAAGCATGTACTTCAAAAGAGTATTTGAGACAACCAGAAACAAATTTTGGACAGAACTCCATTTTAACAACTATAATTTTCTCTCCATATCACAATGGTGAAAAAAAAAAAAGCATGTGTAATGTTTTTAGGACATTGAAATATACTAAGAATAGTCAAAAGCTGTCATATATCTATGGTAAGCATTATTTTCCACATAAATAATGTAAATACTTCTTTCAGAAACAGTTAAATAACCCTGCCTAAATTTTTTGAAATTAAAAAGATAAAGTAGTTAAGAGCTTAAAAAGTATTCTTTTAGATACATTGATTCAGTTTCGAACTTTGAACATAGCTTTGAGTTTGTATCTTATTCTAATGGCAGTGGTGTACATCTGTATTAATGTAACAAATATTTAAGACATATTAGGGAGCAAATTAAATATCATGGAATCAGTTAACTCATCCTCAAACCCAAGAGAGAAATCACTTGACAATTAAAATCACTGCTGCCCATTTTAACCAGTAGGGTTCAAGTCGTTGCTCTGCAGCTGTTAATATTTGTATTCTTTGATGTATTTCTCTACCTCATTAATTAACTCTGTTATTCCTTAATACACTAAGGAAATGAATTTTTATTTAAAATTTTTTTATTAATTTTATTTATTTCTGTATGTGTATGAATGTACTGTCTGCATGTAGGTTTGTGCACCCATGTTGTGCAATGCCACGGAGGTCAGAAGAGGGTGTCGGATTCCCCTGGAATTGGAGTTCTCCTGGAATTGGAGTTTCAGACGGTTCTCGGCAGCCATGTGGGTGCTGGGGATCGAACCCGGGTCCTCTGCAAGAGTGGTTGGCGCTCTTAACCGGTAGGCCATCTCTCCAGCCCAGGAAATGAATTTTTGACCAGTGAAGACATGCACCAGACTAAGATATATATGATTCTAATTGAAGTGTAATAGGCAAGTTGATGAGGAGAGTGAGCCTCTAATGATAAACACAATGTATAATGTAATGTCAACTGGCACACTTCTTTATGACAAGCATTCATTTTAGTGCATCTGTCTATAACAAGGATGAATGTCATAGAATTATGTATCAACAGGTTTTAGAAGATAACTGTTGAAACAAACATTGGAATGTTGGTTTGGGAAAGCATACACAGTACATTCCAGAAAGCCCCATCTCAGTTTAGAAAACAGACTTAGTGATTCAACTTTTTATTATTAAATAATTTAACCTAAATGCTGTGATTAATCTTGTTAATGATGTGTAATGGGTAATATATGAATGAGTATTGTCAAAGTGGCTGGGTCAGAAAAGACTAGGTCTAATAACAGACTGAAATGGTGAACCTCTGCTCGAAACAGTCAACTTCTGCATCCAGAATTTTGATAGAGACTGAGAAAAGGATGAAGAACATGTTTGGGTCATGATGATTTTAATCCTTAATTGTTTCTCACTAAAATGCACAGCCAGCAATTTCTCTATAATTTTCATGAAAATATACGCATTCCATAACCAGAAGATAATATCAATTTCATTTATTTTTCCCTTTTTATTGAGTAGCAGATTATCATAAATGTTGACTACATATTACTCTCCCAAATATGCAGCATAGATGATATATGCTACTGGATATTGAAGAGAGAAGAGGCAGGACAGGTTGGTGGCCAGACCGAAGGATGTACATTGTGTTGGATAATGGCTATGACAGGTTGCTGATTTAACTGACTCTGAAGATTTGGTGGAGTTAGAGAAATGAATATCAGAGAATGCAGAGTGGAGGCTTGAATTAATTTGCAAGTAATACCATGAAATAAATATCAAATACATTCTTATGTTTCTCAACTATTAATGTTAGAGTCTTTGCAATGCCCCTAGTTCCATAAAGAAATGATTCTTAGAATTAATGATTGGATATCACTTTTAGAGTTTAATTTCATTTTGTCTAAATTATTAAATGATAAACTTTGTGTGTTTATTTTTACTTATTTACTTTGGGTATGTGTGTTTATTCTTTTTTGTGTTAATTATAATTTTTTTTTTTTGCTTTTCGAGATTATTGTGGATGAGAATAAATGGAGAATTTTATTTTCCCTCCAATTGCTTTTAGTGAGGAAAGGGTTGTGTGGTTTTTATGTAGACACTGTGTTCATCTGCATTTCATATTTTTTAAATCAAAATCAGCATTTAAGGGGCTGGAGAGATGGCTCAACAGTTAAGAGCAGTGGCTGCTCTTGCAGAGGACCCAGGTTCAATTCCCAGCATCCACATAGTGGCTAACAGCTGTCTTTAACTCTAGTTCCAGGGGATCCACTGCCTTCTTCTGAACTCCTCAGCATCGCACGACACAGGTGCACTTACACACATGCAGGCAATGCACTCATACACAGAAAATAAAAATAATACATAAAATATTTTTAAAGGAAAAAAATAAAACGTGAGTTTCTTCAAAAAATCAACACCTAAGGATGTGAGTTTTTATTTTTAAGTACTACATGAGCCAGAGCTGTGGTCCCCTCATGAGCCAGAGCTGTGGTCCCCTCCATGAGCTGAAGCTGTGGTCCCCCCATGAGCTGATGTTGTGGTCCCCTCCATGAGCTGAAGCTGTGGTCCCCCATGAGCTGAAGCTGTGGTCCCCTCCATGAGCTGAAGCTGTGGTCCCCCTATGAGCTGAAGCTGTGGTCCCCCCATGAGCTGAAGCTGTGGTCCCCTCCATGAGCTGAAGCTGTGGTCCCCCCATGAGCTGAAGCTGTGGTCCCCCCATGAGCTGAAGCTGTGGTCCCCCCATGAGCTGAAGCTGTGGTCCCCCCATGAGCTGAAGCTGTGGTCCCCCATGAGCTGAAGCTTTGGTCCCCTCCATGAGCTGAAGCTGTGGTCCCCCTATGAGCTGAAGCTGTGGTCCCCCATGAGCTGAAGCTGTGGTCCCCTCCAATGAGCCAGAGCTGTGGTCCCTTCCATGAGCTGATGCTGTGGTTCCCGCATGAGCCTGAGTTTTGTTTCCTCTGTGAGTCTCTGGTCCTTCTGTGAGCTTGGAGCTGTGGCTCCAAACCATGAGGTATGGTTCCACATTCCCATGGTGGTGCAGTCATGGTGTAGTTCATGGAGGGATGGAGGACATCCCATGTTGGGAAGCAGTTTCAGCCTTCTCTGAGTGACTACACCTCCAACCCTCTTACCCTGCGTTGGACTTACACTGTGGAGAGGGAGGTTTCTAGGCTTAGGTGGACTATTCTCATGAATGGAATTCCGCACCCTTGATGGGCAGGTATGGTCTCAGGAACTACAGGCCTTGCTGTTGAGCGTTTCCCATTCCCAGGCAACAAGAGGGTTTCCATTCTTTCCCTATTACTCTTCAACCAGTCTATTTTTTCACCTGTGCCCTACAGAGGTGAAAATCATAGTCTGGAAAGTTAAAAAAAAAAATAAAAAGAAGAAGAATTCAGTTACAATGAATAATGTCCGGGTTACCGTAATATACTGGGCAATAATGTGAGATGCTTCTGACTCAGGAGCAAGGAGAGCCATGTTTCACGTCTTGGAGGGAATGAAATTATAGAGGCAAACCCATGTATCTGCACACTGCTGAGCAGCAGAGATGAGCACAGAGGCTGGTCCTCCAAGACGCCTGCTCAGGCATGGCTTCGGGTGTCCCAGCTTTCACACTAGCCTTAGCGTTTACGTAAACAACTGCATGACTCGGACACTTACTTGTTAGCATTACTATAATGTTCTTCCTGCCCAATGGCATTGGGGCGAGGGATTGGTTAACTAGGAAAGCTGTTTTATATTGAGTTCAGAAGTTCTGAAATGTAGCTTCTATTATCTTGCATCTTCATTGGATCATGACTTCAACAAGTATTTTGGCCAATCAAATAAAATAGGTGGAGTAATGAGAGGTGAGGGGCCTATGAGTCCCTAAAATCCATGAGAAAATACTAAGAAATGCCAGAAAACTCCTGCTCTGTTCTCAGGCAAGATTGAGGACCTTTGATTAGGAGGACCATATTAGGAGGACATCACTGCTTCGGTGTGACACGTAAGGCTGGTAAATGACAATGCCTGCAGGTGAGAAGACCTCATGGTTTATTTTTGACTCAAGGCAGATCATCCAACAGCTGTGGGCCTTGGCGTCCATCAATCAAATAAAAATATTGGAACAACAGAGAAGTGGAAAACTGAGATATAATCTTAATTAAAGTCAGAATCAGGAAAACCAAGGAGAAAATTCTGATCTAGCTGAACATGTTTAGCAAATCAAGTATTAGTTACTCACATATGTGAAGGGCAAGATTTTAATGACCACTCCACACCAACCTCTAGAGATGGGAGAACAAATTCCATAAAACTAAGGCTAGTCAGACAAATGTTCAGAACTGCTTCTAGTGTCATAAGATCATGTTTAGCCTTGAAATGTAGTTGAAGTGCCATTGAACATACTAAGAAGGGGAGAAATAATGGATTTTGCTCGAGGTTTCACTTAGGAAGTTTTACAATAATTGGAACTTGATATATGAGTTTGATTTGTGATAATGAAGAGGTAACTGTGGGTGGGTGTAGGTCAAAGTTAACTATGTGCCGAGCATCCATTAATCCATTAGTTTAACCCCAGCACTGTAAGAGGAGGGAGGGAGGGAGGGAGGGAGGGAGGGAGGGAGGGAGAGAGAGAGAGAGAGAGAATTCCATGATCCCACTGGTCCTAAATTTCTGGAAAACTTATTATGTTGATTATAACTACAACACAAATATTAGTTCCAGATCAAGAAAGTTGTTAAACCAGGCATACAGTGATTTATCCCTTTATTTCTAATACTTAAGATGGGGGGGGCGGATCATGAATTCAAGGCCAGCCTTGGCTACATAGTAAGTTTGAGGCCAGGTTGATCTCCATGATAACTTGTCTCAACAAAAAAATCAAAACAATAAAAGTCAGGCTGAATCAATATATTTCCTGGATTTGATAATGGGGATATTAAAAATGTTTCCCAGAAGAATGTTTGAGGCCATCAGCCATCCCTGTAGAGACAGGGAGGATGGCTCAAAGGGTGCTGAGATGTAACCAGAAGTAGGAGGGAAAGTTAGTTGGCTCTTTTTGTGGCTTTTGTGAGAGATTAATAGGGATGTGAGATATGTTGGGTTAAACCATCCTAGAGTGATGAATAATGTCTACAAATTTCAGTGGTTGACAACATATTTATTTATATATCAATATGAAAAAGAATACAAGTAGAGGTTTAGGTAGTAACTGCTCATCATCATCATCTTCATTGTGGGTTCGGCTACCTTGTTCCCAGTCAATGAACATAACAAACTGCATACAGTCTGCTCAAGTTTGAGTCTGGGAAAGGATCATTACATCTTTCCTCACGTTATTGTAAAAAATCAAATCCTCTGGCTACAATATACTTCCACCTGAACACTGAAACCCTGCAGAGCCTCAAAATGAAAAGTAGAATATAGGTGAGCAGGTTCTTATGACTATGATGACAGATTTCCTGGAGGTAGAGGGAGAGAATCCAGAACATTAGAGATGCCTCTGGCTAGGGGTTCTACTTATGCAGGCTAGTTCTCAATCTCTTCCAGATAGCTTTCTTTGACAGAGAGTAGCAAGATTAAATGTCCTGAGTCATATGTTAACACATGATTGGTAATAGGTTCTATATAGAAAGCACAACTCTGCTGGTGATTTTGCTAATTTACTTAGTGTAAATAATTCCACTAAGTAGAATTTCAGGATACCAGTATGACATCAGTAAAGGGAGTTGATGGTAGACAATAGAAGCTGTGCCACAGGGTTATGTGACATCCCACCGTGACTCACATCTGAAGGAAACGATACCAAGTGCTTACATAATGATGTGATGTAGTAAAATCATTGGCATGGGGTAGAGTTCAAAGCATTTACAACTTTTGTGTTAAATATTGTATATTTAATTGCAACTTTGTCTCATTTAATTTTTAATAATGGCCATGTTCAGTGACCGGCTTATAGCATTTCTGAAAATTCAGCAAACCTAAGCTCCCCCCAGCCCACTACTGGTCCCTGATTCTCCAGAGTAGCCTTACATTCTTCTCCCTATCATGGCTCTTATCAGATTTTAAGTATTCATTTTACTATCTGTCTTGTCTTCTGGAAGATAAGATCACCAAGGAAAAGGAAATGTGTCAGTGTTGAATTCGCTAAGGTTTTCTTAACATGGTGTTTGAAACACCAAAGATATTCAGCAAGTCCCAGTTGAGATAGAAAAAAATAATGTGTATTTTTCACAAAATAAACAAATTGTGGTTCCTTTGCTACTTATGCTTATTTCAAGGGGCAAAGTAAGTCTGTTCAATAAAGAAAGAACCGCTCCTGACTACTGTTCCTCTGTGCATCTAACTTTACCTGCAAATCCTTAGCTGTTAAAAAAATGTCCTAGAGTCTGGCTTTGTTGAAAGGTTCTGCCTGGTCAAGCTGGCAGCCCATGAAAGAAAACAGCCAGAATTGACTACAAGACAACAGCTCCAGAGAAAGTAGACTGTTTTGCATCTCATCCACGTATGCCCCTTTTCTGTGGAAGAGGAGGCGCGGTAGAATGTAAGGGCTGCGATTGGGGTGAAAGGTGAAATTACAACAATATAGACTGGACACTCATTTGATCAACTTCATTGAACATACAAGCCCCCCCCCCCCCCCCTGCTGGATGGTGGGACCCATGAGCTGTATGGGTTTGGGCACAACTGCTCGCAAATTGGTTTGACATGAAGGATGCTTGTACTCACAAATTATCACTTATCGTTAAAAAAAAAATGAAAACAAAACAACAACAAAAAAACCAAGAAAGATGCAGAAAAGCTACGGCAGAATGCATGATCTGGGATGGGTAGGGGTGGGGCGGGGTGAAGGGAAGGGGATTTACGCCTGAACTGAATTGGAAAAAGATGTATGAAATACACAAAGCATCAATAAAAAAAAGATGTCCTAGAGTCTGGCTTTGTGTCTTTGGATGAATGCCAATGTCTATGAAAAAATGTCTCCAGTCCTATATATATCCAAGGCATAGGTTGTAGCTCTTGAAAATTCTGTTGTACTTTTAAAACCTTATTTTGTGAATTTATTATTGTATGGAAAACCTAAGTACAGCTACTTACATTTTTTTAACTGCCGATTGAGACAACTTACCATAAACAATTGTGTCCTACCCTTTACTGTGAACCTCTCACCCAATGCAACACTGGCTATTTCACAGTGACCCAGGTCATTTAAAAGTTAGAATTGTCTATTTTACATCTAACCTTAATGAACCTGAAATACTTTTCTGAAGTTTCATCTAGATCTTCTGTGTTTTCATTTTAATGAGTTAGCTGGATCTGTGGTATAGCTAGCAATATCATTACATTACACTTTGAAATCACTGTGTGGAAACCTCATTGTACTGTAGGGCTTTTTTTTTAGATTTTTTAGTTTAACTCAGGATCTGACACTGACTTATAATTGTCATTACAATATACATTGAGCTGACAGACTACTTCAGGGATAATGGAGTCTTTTATTCAAGAGTCAGAATGTATCATGTGATGCATTCCAGACTCTTGGTATAGCTAGGTGATTATAATTCTTATCTAAATTGTTTACTTGCCAGGTTTCTTTGGAAACCCAATGTAATTTGGACAGATGAGACTCCTAGTTGGCAATTAAATTTCCTTAACAACATTTTGGAGAATGTACATAAAAGGTAATAATAGCTTCTCCCAGCACCCTGTCCTGCAGTATGTCACAGCCACAGATTCTGATCACGTCTGACACTTATTATTTAAGTCATATATTACTAAAAGCAGAGGCTTCTGCAAGGTCTTCCCCAAAGCTACTTCCTCCAACTGCAGAGAGTCAAAGATTGATTATGTCTGCTATTTTCCATAGATGTCATACACATTTATGGGAAAGACCAAGTTTGGTGAAGCAAGAATTGTTAAATGGGAAATATGAAATTAACTCTCTCCCTATCAGGGGAGAACTTATTCTGTATTCTCCAGGATACTAATGTACCTACCCCTTATGGGATTTTCCTGCCACCCCCACTAACTAAAAAAATCCCTGTTTCTCCAACAGCTAGACATGCTAACTCAGGACCAAGTACTTTCTCAGGCGATTAAGGATTCTAAAATGTTCAAAACCATTGTTCTGGAACCCCTTTTATCTAAATAGTAAGAAGAAAATTATTGATTTGTAATTATTATATTTATTACTCCCCAGGAGTATGTGTTGATTTCAGGGTCCTACCAAATAGAATTCAGCTGCACTATGGGTTAAAACATGCATCTCTACATGGAGAGCCCATAGAATATTAACCTTTTGTCATAGTGTGTGTGTGTGTATGTGCGTGTGTGCGCACATGCACACACATGCATGTGTACACAAGGTTTTGAGTCTCTGGATGCAATATATACTTCTTTTCAAACATTTTTAACACATGATAATGTAGTTCAAAACCTCTAGGAAATCCCACCTAGTAGTATGTGTGTATGGAGTTTCACATTTTTTTCAATCTGCTATTTTCTAAATGCAGTTCCAGTATTTATGTTAGTCAAGGTCTTATAGAGAGTCAGAAACCACACAGCAATTTGAGGAGAAATTTTATGTGAATAGTTGATTAATTAAATTGGGAGATTTAAATAATAAAAATTGGGACTGTTTATAAAACTAAGAAGTTATAAAGGATAAGTCATAGTAGATAGGAATAATCCCCACAGACTCTTGTAATACCCAAAATACTAATTTTTCCAAAGTTGAGATATACACTTCCCCTATCAGAGCAGGGACAGTTGCTCAAAGGGGGCCTGTTTCTATCAAAACATATCATTTTCAATATCATTATATTCTTTAAGTAATTTTTATTTTGTGTTGCTTATTTATATGATTTTAATATAATACTTTTATTGATATTTTGTATATTTCATACATAATTTTTCAGTTCAATTTAGACATATTCCCCTTTTCCTGCCCCCCGAACACACCCCACCCCAGATCATGCATTCTGCCATACATGTCCTGCATCTTTCTCTCAGTCTTTTAAAGATTTTTCTCTGCAGAGGTTTATTATTTTGGGCAGAATTTAACTATATCAATCAGTTCTTTGACCTAGCCCTTATGTTGTTGTTGTTCCCTCCAATTTGTATTGCTCCATATTATGCCTACATAAACTTCACATATGTACCAGAATTTTGTCCTCTGGGAATAAACTGTATGTTAATTCCAAAATATGTTTAGGGATTCACATTTTTTTGCTTTAATTTTATATTACTCTAAAATATGAATACATACCTTCCACCCATATACAGTAATTATAATGTTTTAAAATAAGTGGTAGGTTAATTATAGGGCCCATTAAGAGATTCACATTATAAAGCACAGTTGCTTTCAGATAAAAAGAAATATAACAATAATGTAGCTCAGCTTGCCTTTCAATTGGGGGAGCATTCAAAAATTAGGGAAACTATTCACCATTTGATTTGGGGGGACTTTGTTACTTTACTTAGCATAATGACTTCAAGATCCATCCATTTACCTGCAAAGTTCATGATGTCATCTTTCTTTACCACTGAATAGTACTCCATTGTGTAGATGTACCACATTTTTTCTATCCACTTGTCAGTTGAGTGGCATTTGGTTTGGTTCCAGCTCTTCCCTACTGTGAAGAGAGCTACAAAAAACAACATACACTTGCATGTATCTTTGCAGTAGGATGAGTTATCTGGGTATATGTTCAGGAATGGTATGTCTGGGTCAGGTGGTAGGCTTATTTTGGATCTTTTAAGGGTTCTCCACACTGCTTTCCATAGTGGTTGTATGAGTTAACATTCCCACCAGCAGTGGATGAGTGTTCCCCTTTCCCCACAACCTCTCCAGCATTTGGTATCTTTTCTTTATCTTACCCAGTCTTATTGGGGTGAGATGATATCTTAGAGTGGGTTTAATTTGCATTTCCTTAATTATTAACAAAGTTGAACACTTTTTAAAATGTTTCTCAGCCATATTTAATTCCTCAGGTGTGAAGTCTCTGTTCAGCTCTTTACTCCATTTTTTGAGTGAGTCATTTGTTTTCTTACTTCTTTGTTTTTTGAATAGTTTATATACTCTGGATATTAATGCTCTGTCAGATGTATCACTGGTGAAGGTTTCCTCCCACTCTGTGGGTTTTATCTTCACTTCCTTGATTGTTTATTTAGCTGGACAGAAGCTTTTGAGTTTGATAAGGTCCCACTTATCAACTGTCGACCTTATTTCCTGCACATCCGTTGTTTGATTCAGAAAGTCTTTTCCTATGCTTATGTCTTGTAGGTTGCTACCAACATTATTTTCTATAACCTTCAGATTTTTGGGTTTCACTTTAAAGTCTTTGTTCTACTTGGAGTTGATTTTTGTACAGGGTGAGAGGTAGGGGTTTAATTTTGTTCTTCTACAAATGGTGATCCAGTTTTTACAGCATGATCTGCTGAAGATGCTCTCTTTCCTCCCTTGAGATTTTTTGTCCCCTTTATCAAAAATAAGGTGGCTAATATTTATGAGCTCAAGTTTGGATCTTCAATTTTGTTCCATTGGTCAACAGGTATGTTTTATGCCAGTACCAGGCTATCTTTAGGACTGTGGCCCTATAATATAGCTTGAAGTCTGGTAAGGTGATTCCCCCCATCTTGTATTTTTTACTCAAGATTGCTTTAGGTTTGGAGGTTCTTTGTTTTTCCATAAGAAGGATTTTTTTTCCAAGTCTGTGAAGAAACTCATGGGAGTTAAATTGGGATTGCATTGAATCTGTATATTAATTTGGGTAGAATGGACTTTTCACTATATTAATTTTTCCAATCCATGAGCATGTGAAGTTTTTCCATCTTTTAATGCCATCTTCAATCTTCTCCTTCAGGGCTTTAAATTTTTTGTTGTAGAGATCTTTGGTGACTTTGGTTAGGTTTGTTCCCAGTTTTTTTTTTTTTTTGAGGCTATTGTGAGTGGGGTGGTCTCCTTATATTCCTTCTCCAGTTGCTTGTTGTTGGTGTAAAGAAAGGCTACTCATTTTTCTAGGTTAATTTTGTATCATGCCACTTTACTGAAATACTTAATAGTTTCTAGGAGTTTTCTGATGGAGTTTTTAGCATCCCTCAGGTAAACTATCATAGTATCTGTAAGAAGGGATAGTTTGAGTTCCTCTTTTCCAATTAATATTCTATTAATTTCCTTTTCTTGCTTTATTGCCCTAGCAAGTGTTTCAAGCACTATACTGAAAAAGAGTGGTGATAGGTTGCAGCCTTGCTGGGTTCCCGCCTTTAAGGGAAATGCTTCTAATTTTTCTCCATTTAGGGTGATGTTTGCTGTGGGTTTGTTGTATATAGCTTTGATTATATAGAGGAATGTTCCCTTCAGTCCAGTTTCTCTAGAACTTTAAACATGAAGGCATGCTGGATTGTGTCAAAACCTTTTTCTGCATCAATTGAGTTGATCATGTCATTTTTGTCTTTCAGTCCATTTATGTGTTTTATAATATTTATTGATTTATGTATTTTAAAAATTTTTTTTTAATTTATTTCTGTATGCGTATGAATGTACTGTCTGCATGCAGGTCCGTGAACCCGTGTCGTGCAATGCCACAGAGGTCAGAAGAGGATGTTGGATTCCCCTGGAACTGGAGTTCTCCTGGAATTGGAGTTTCAGACGGTTCTCGGCTGCCATGTGGGTGCTGGGGATCGAACCCGGGTCCTCTGTAAGAGCGGTTGGTGCTCTTAACTGCTAGGCCATCTCTCCAGCCCTGATTTATGTATTTTAAACCATCCCTGCATCTCTAGTATGAATCCAACTTGGTCATGATGGATGAGCTTTCTGATGTGGGTCTGTATGCAATTTGAAAGTATTTTGTTGAGAATTTTTGCATCTTTGTTCATTAATGAGATGGGTCTATAGTTCTCTTTTTTGGTTGTGTCTTTACCTTTTTTTTTTTTTTTTGTATTAGATTGATGCCGGCTACATAGAAGGAATACAAACAGAATTACCTCTGTTTGTATCCTTCTGAACAGTTTGAGTAATAATGGTTTTAAATCCTCTTTAAATATTTTATAGAATTCTGCTTTGAAACAATCTGGGCCTGGGCTTTTTTGAGATGGGAAGTTTTTTATTACATCCTCAATTTCTTCAACTGTTATTGGTATGTTTAAACTGTCAATCTCTTCTTGGTTAAACTTTGTTGATTCTCAGAATTTCACATGTCTATCCATTTCTCTTAGGTTTTCAAATTTAGTAGAGTATAAGTTTTTGACATATTCTCCTATAATTGTCTGGATCTTTATCCGTTGTGATGTTTCCCTTTTCATTAGAAATACTATTAATTTGGAGTTGGTTTTTCTTTTGGTTAACTGGTCTAGAGGTCTGTCTATCTTGTTTATCCTTTCAAAGAACAAGCCTTTGGATTCATTGATTTTATTTGTATTGTTTTCTTTGATTCTATTTCATTGATTTCTGCTCTGATTTTTGTTATTTCTTCCTGTCTGTTGGGTTTAGGGTCCATTTGTTGTTGTCTCTCAAGAGTTTTTATTTGTAGTGTTAGATCATTTATTTGTTCCCTTTCTTTTTTTTTTTTTTAATGTGGGCACTTAGGGCTATAAATTTCCCTCTTAGGATTGCTTTTAAAGTATCCCACAGGTTTTGTTGTGTTTTATTTTCTTTTTCATTTAGTTCCATGAATATTTTTATTTCATTCTTTGTTTAGTCCTTGACCCATTCATTATTCAGGATTGTGTTGTTTAGTCTCCATGTGTTCTTGTAGCTAGTTGGGCTTATTCTGGTGTTAATGTTGAGATTTATTGCAGTGTTTATTGGTCTGATAGAATGCATGGAACAATTTGAATCCTTTTGTATTTGTTGATATTTCTTTTGTGTCCCAGTATGTGGTTGATTTTGGAGAATGTTCCATGGGTTGCTGAGTAGAAAGTATATTCTCTGGTGTTTGGGTGGAATATTCTGGAGATGTTCGTGAGGTCCATTTGTTGTATTGTATTGTTCAGTTCCAATGTGTCTCTATTTATTTTTGTCCAGTTAATCTATCCTAGGGGCTCAGTGGGGTATTGAAGTCCCCCACTGTTAGTGTGCTCCGATTAATCTGTCTTGAGGTCCTGCAGAATTGTGTTTATACATTTCAGTGCACCCGAGTTTGGTGCATAAACATTTAGGATTATGAAGTCTTCCTGGTTAATTATTCCTTTGATAATGATGTAATGGCCCTCTTTGTCTCTTTTGATTAACTTTACTCTGAAGCCTATTTTGTCTGCTATTAGAATCACAACTTCTTCTTGCTTTTTGGTATCATTTGCCTAGAATAATTTTTCTCCATCCTTTCACTTTAATTTGGTGTCTGTCCTTGAGGGTTAGCTGGGTTACCTATAGGCAGCATATAGATGGATTCTGTTTCCTAATCCATTCTCCCAGTCTATGTCTTTTGATTGGGGAGCTAAGAACATTAATATTTAAGGTTATTATTGAGAGATGTGTGTTGCTTCCTTTCAGCTTATTCTTGTTTGCATTCTTCTTCTAGGTTTGTATTTACACTGTTATGCTTTTATTAGTTTCTTTCTTTAGTTGCTTGGGGATAGTCTCTCTCCTTTTCCTCAGTTCCTTGAATTGCTTCAAGTATTTTCTGAAGTGTTGGTTTTTTTGACATGTATTCATTCATTTTGTTTATTTCATGAAATATTTCTTTCTCCTTCAACTATAATTGACATTTTTGCTGGATGTAGTAATCTGTGTGGCATCTAAAGTCGTTTAGCACTGGGAGTACTTTGGTACACTTTCTTCTAGCTTTCATAGTTTGCACTGAGAAGTCGGCTGTAATTCTGATGGGTTTCCCCTTATATTTAATTTGTTGTCTTTCTCTTATGGCTTTCAGTATTTTGTCTTTGTTTTGAGCATCTATTATTTTGACTATACAGGTGGGAAATTTCTTTTCTGGTCTTGTCTATTTGGTGTTCTATGTGCTTCTTGTATTTATATGGGTTTGTCTTTTTTTCAGTTTGGGGAAATTTTCTTCTATTATCCTGTGGAAGTTCTGATACATAGCATTGCCTTGCAATTCTTCTCCTTCCTCTATCCCTATGATGTAGAGATTTGGTCTTTTCATAGTATCATATATTTCCTGGTTGTTCCACTCTTGTGTTTTTTTTTAATTTTTCATAATCTTTACTTGAGCATTTTAGTTGTTTTGTGTTATTCTTCGGGTCTGATATTCTTTTTTCTGCTTCATCCATTCTGCTTCTAAGGCTTTTTCCCATCCTTTCCTGTTGATTGGATGAGTGTTCAATTTCCTTTTTCATGTCTTCCGGTGATTTCTTTATTATTTCCACTTCCTTGTGGAGCTTGTCATTCTCTTCTTATAGTTCCTTGCTTTGCTGGTCAGTTTCTTTTTTAATTTCAACCTGGGATCTCTTCAGTGTTTCTACTTCCTTCTGGAGTTTGTGTTTCTCTCCCTCTGGTTCTTTTTGGAGTTTTTCTTTCTCTCTTGTTTTTTTCAGAGTTTGTCATTCTCTCCTTCTAGTTCTTTCCAGAGTTTATCATTCTTTCTTTCTAGTTCCTTCTTGTGTTTTTCATTCTCTCCTCCTAGTTATCTGATTTGTTCTTTATATTCTTTGATTTCTTTGAATATGTCTATGATTGTTCTTCTAAAGTCCATGTCTTGGTTTCCTTCCAGTGAGATTTCCTTATAGGGATCTTCTATAAGACTGGTAGAATTCGGTGTGGATTTACTATGAGCTTTTCCCATGTTGTTGTTTTATTGTTGTGACTTTGGCATGTGGATTTTTTGTTTGATTGTATTCTGGTGTTAATCTCAAATGTTACTATGGAGGACCAGCTGGTCACTCACTGTGCTTCCTGCCAGTCAGTACCTCAATGCTGGCTGTGCAGCCTACAATCACTAACACTGTGCTCACTGGATCATCTGCATCACAACTCCACCAGCTTACTGGATCGTCTGCACCACAACTTGGGTGGGGGAGGCAGAAAATTTTCTCTCCCTCCCCCATGACCATGGCTGGGTGGCTCTGCCCCTGACCACACAGGAGGAGGGCGGTGGTGTCCTCCTGGTCACTGAGGCCCAGGCTGCTGCAGATCCAGGCTGCTGGTGCTGGCCGGTGCTTTTCTGGCCCACCTGAGCATTGTGATTTTTTTTTTTTTTGAGATATTATCTCCTAGTAGCCCCCTCTGGCTTGGAACTGGCTATGCAGACCAGGCTGGCCTCGATCTCTATGAGATCCACCTGACTTTGCCACCCAGTACTCTGATTAAAGGCATGAGCCACCATGCCCAGCTTTTCAGATAGTTTTGAGTGGCAGTAGGACAGAAATAGGTGGAAAATAGCGTGGGGTATTTTAAATTCCATTTCTCTCACTTATTTGAACCTAATCATACTTGACTCTGAGCTGACATTACTGGGAGAAATATAGCATTTTGCTTTTCTTTTTATTATTATTTTTATTTTATGTTGATGAGTGTATCACCTTCATGGATGCAAGTGTACCAGTGCCATGGAGGTCAGAAGACAGTGTCAGATTCCCCTAGAACTGTTATCCTCCATGTGTATGCTCTGAACCAAACCTGAGTCCCTTGCAAGAGCAGCCCATGCACTTAACTGCTGAGCCATCTCTCCAGCCCCAGAATTTGCTTCCCAATGCTACTGTCTTATTTCTCTTGGTTCCAGTCTTGAGAAGTGAACATAGTGAGGCCGTAATTGCACAGTCAGGAACTGGGGACACTAAGTCTGCACTGAGAGGGTGAACGGGTTATAAAGTCAGAATTTCCTTCTGGAATAAGCACACGTGGGCCTTAGTGAGTGGTAAGATGTCTCCAAACTCTAGCTATGGATGAAGCTCTGGGTTAAACTGCTGCTTGTTCTTCAATGACTGCTTTCATGTGAGCCAGGTTTAATATTTGAAGAATTATGGTAAGGATTAAATAAAGATATAGAGCTTTAGAATAACCAGAAAGAACATACTGGGTACAGAAAATGTTATTTTCTTTATGAATTGGCATTTAGTTCAATATATAAAGATGGAGCAATTATTTAGAACACTATTATATTATAGGATCTATATCTATTGTGAAGTTTTATACTATTTTTTCCAAGCAAATATCATCTAGAATATGAATCTGGAAGGTCTTTTTTTTAATTTTTTAAATTTAATTTTATTTATTTATGTATGTGTATAAATGTACTGTCTGCATGCAGGTTTGTGCACCCGTGTCGTGCAATGCCGCGGAGGTCAGAAGAGGGTCTCGGATTCCCCTGGAACTGGAGTTCTCCTGGATTTGGAGTTTCAGATGGTTTTTGGCCACCATGTGGGTGCTGGGGATCGAACCCGGGTCCTCTGTAAGAGCGGTCGGTGCTCTTAACCGCTAGGCCACCTCTCCAGCCCCCGAATCTGGAAGGTCTTTGAACTTAACAAGATATAACATAAAAGGGGCTCAATCAAAGGAGGATCATTATGATTCATATGTAGGTTTTCCAAGCAATTTCATTCCCAGGTTGATTATTATTATTATTATTATTATTATTATTATATTTATAAAGAAATAAAAGCATTAAATAACCTACTTCTGGCCTAAGTAGATATTAAGCTAAGATTATACAGTTAAATAACTTGGATACATAATTTGCATATGTACGAGATTGGAGGAGTAGCACAGTATATATAATAAACAGTAAGCGGTGGCTAGCTCCTAACTCTGGGGTCTCCTGCATACTCTAAGCTCTTCTCTACCTCTAAAGCATTTTATAATTTTTCTTACAGAAGTTCCACCTCTCTAGTGAGACTTTTTGGTTCCAGGGATATTTTTAGTTCACTGAAAATAGAGAAGATTCATTTCTTAGTAAAATGAAGTGATGACCTTATGTAGATAATCACATGATTAAATGACAAATTAAGTCCCTGGGAGCAGAGGCTGTATAAATGTTGCTAGGCAAATGGCCTCCCGCAATGATGGCCCAGAATTGTGGGTCTCTGGTTGGATTCTGAAGAGCAGTGCAAGTTAAGCTTCTGAGACTTCAGAATGCTAGGGTGAGATGCTGGATAGGTCATCTAAAGTATCTCAAGTTTAGAAAAACGCAGAGTAAACCATGACCGTGGTATTTATGAGACTATATTTTTCATAATATTATAATTTTACAGCTCATCAAAAATGGTTAGTAGTGAGCTGCTTTTCATATATGATCTCCCACTGTTACATGTCTCTCAGCTTCCCCGCCTCCTTCTTCTATCATTAGATTAGAAATATGCTTTCACTAAACCCAACAGATCTGCTGGATGATTTGTACATATTTCTCTCTCTCTCTTTCTCTCTCTCTCTCTCTCTCTCTCTCTCTCTCTCTCTCTCTCCTTTATCTATATGTGTTCACTTTCTTTACATAAGTGAAGAAGTTGAATATACTGGGAAGGTGATTTCAATCAATTAACACTGTCTAGCAATGGGACAGGCCTCCTGGCCTCCTGTCACTTGGAGGATTCAGTACTAAAGTGTTGTCAGTCATCAGTATGGCCTGTCATCAGTATGGACACACAGTACACATGAACAAATGAGGTGGTGTTTGCCCCTTTATGAGTTTGTGATTCTTAATAAATGCCCATTTTAGAGCAAATATAAATCACTCAATATTAGCTGAGCAAACATCCCAACAACATTGCATGGCTATTTGTGATTCTTACAGTTTCTTTGACTGAGTAATTATCACAGTATCGCAGTATGTTTAATTTTTAATTTTTCCCCCATGAAACCTGTTATACATTATTGGTTATTTTTTATTTTTATATAAAATATATTTATATGAGTTTTTGGCCTGCAAGTATGTAAGTGCACCCATGTTGTGCAATGCATGTGGAGGTCAGAAGAGGGCATTGGGTTCCCTGGAACTTGAGTTACAGATGGGTGCTAGCTGCCATGTGGGTGCTGGTAACCAAACCTGGTCCTCTGCAAGAGCGGCCTGGTGAGATATCTTTCCAGCTCCCAAGCAACATATATAAATGAATAATTAATAAGAAACAGGATTAAAGACTTTAAGATATGGGACATTTTCTTAATCATCTAAACTTAAGCCCTGTCTGGTTTTGAGTCACAAAATTAGATTGATTTCCTGTCTTAGGTAGCAAAATGCACATGTTATTAAAAGGCATTTTTGTCGTTATCTATACGAGGACATTTCAAATTCTTTCTTGAAAGTCACCTGTCCAAAAAGTGCAGCTCAGACACTATAGGCTGTGTACTAAGTGTTTTACTTTTCAGTGTTATAGCACAGAACACTGATTAGTAATGTACAATATCCTTATCCACATCAATGTTGATATTTTTTTTTATGTGATTCAGGTGCCTCTTGAGTGATGCATATTAAATATTGGGGGAGTGATGTGTCAGAGCCAGTTATCTGGCTTCTTTTTGTCCATAGCTTTGATTCATTCCTGTTGTCAAAACTGTCACCTACATAGTGGTGTGGCATATTCTCAGGCATAGCGTGCTTAAATCAACATCATCAAATTTGCTTTCAATATTGCCAAAGTGCTATGGGGAATTAAAATTACAAAATTAGAAGAAACTACTAAAAGGGAAACAAAGGTATTTTTGACATAGTCTTCTAGGAAGGTTGGGGTAACAAGAACAGATTTACCTGTCCTCACAAACTTGAAACAAAATTCAAAAAAGTGACTCTGTTTTTGTGGAAAATACTGGCATCAGGCAAGAAAGATGATGTCACTTCTGAGATGGGAGTGAAGCAAGATGACAGCATTTGCTTCAGGAAAGCATTCTAAGACAAGTCGTTCTAATTAAAGCCTAAGCTCTGTCTCATTCACTTCTTGTTCGGCATATTTATGAAGAACTTTTTTTGCCTTTTCGAGACAGGGTCTCCCTGTAGCCCCAGTTGCCCTAGAACTCACTCAGTAGACCAGGCTGGCCTTGAATTCACAAAGATCCGCCTGCCTCTGCCTCCCAAGTGCTAGGATTAAAGGTATGTGCCACCAAAGTACTTTTAAAACAGAAAATGTTTATAATATTCTACACAGTATATAAATGTGCTTTTATAAAAGATTCTAATGAAAACATTGACCTGTTATTAAATATACATGCATTTATATTCATGCATTTATAAACAAAGCCTTCACTCTAATTAGTTTCTTAATTAAGATCAGCTTGCCTTCCGCCTTCCCTTTGTGCTCTCTGTACACTGCTGCCAAGTAGGAAGCTCTCCTTGGAATTAGTTACAGCCATACCTATTTTTTAAAAAACAGTCTTCTCTAAATCCTCTTAATCCACAACACTATTGAACCTTATTTTATCCATTCACTCTCTGACATAATTAATTATTTAAAGTTATTCTTGTAGCTATATAGACCAAAACAACATTTTTACTCTGCTTTAATATGAGGTGCCACAGTAGAATTCCTGCCACAAGGTTCTTATATTTGCCCATAAGAATTTCTTGGAGAATATTAATATGCATCCAACAAATTATAATCTCTTGATTAGTACTGGGACCAGCAGATTTGTAGCAGTACCCATTGTAAATATTCACCTTTGTATTCCTTGTTCTTTTTAAATTTATGATAAGCCAGGCGAATTAATGCAAAAAGAGTCTCTTCAAGTGGGAGATAAGATGGGGTCTATTAGGGTGCTGGTGGCTAGGAATGGAGGACTAAGCTGGAATCAACAGAGGTTCCAGCTGAATCTGGATAAAGTTATACTCTTATTTAGCAAAACGGTATTGATGGGTTGCCCCTTAGGTGTTAGGCACTGTGGATAGTAACTCAGCACATGCCTTTGACACAAAAAAATCAAGTCTGCACACCTCGTGGAGGTTATAGTTTACAAAGGAGAGAAAGATGGGTCATAATATGCAAGGAACAAGTAAGTGTCTGTGTGCGTGATTGTGAGCATGTAAAAGTAGGTATGAGTCTATAAGTGTGAGTGTGAGCCACACTATAGAAAGCACTAGAGGAAAATAAAGCAAAGAGACAAAAAGGCTTATCTGAGTGTCCTTTAAAAGGGTCACTGTTTGCTGCACTAATGAGTGAATCAAAGGGACCAAGGCAGAAGACTTAATAGGTGAGTTTTCTGCATAAATAGGCAATAAATCTTGGAAATTTGGACCAAGATGACAGTATTAGGGAGTGTTTATTGATAACAAACTCGGTGGGTTTTTTTTTTTTTTTGATAATGAACTGTTTATTGGCAAATTAGATATGGAAAGGGAAAGACAAAATTCAGATAAACCGAGCACTGAACATCTAGGAAGAATGGTCTTGCCATTTTAAAAGTGGGAATGTGTGGACACAAAGGGACACCTGGAGTTTGGCTTTGGTTGTATTTGAGACATGCATTGCATGCCCAAAGGACTATGTTTATTAATGAGTCTAGGGGAGGGGACTCAGAGTCAACGTTTGTATTTAGAAATTGCCTATGTTTATAAGATGAGTTTGCCTGGATTGTGAGTATAGAAAGAGGAGAAAGCATGTTTGAGGTGGAGTAAAGATGGGAATCTAGGAGAGAGAGCAGTGTAGCCTCTGAGGAGGTAAATCAGCAGAAGGTTGTGTCCTGGAGGCCAGTGGGAAAAATGGCTAGGAGATATCCGGATTCTGTTGGTTACATTCTAGGATCTAGCTTCAGCAAAATGATGGGTAAAAGTAAATGAGATTTTAGACACAGCAGCTACACATTGAATGCATTTCAGCATTTGTGGTATTGACCAACAGACATGTTGAAGCAATAGCAATAATTAGATTGCAATATTTTTGTTTTGTGAAGCTCAAATATGATTATCATTCTCTAGATAGTTTGAGACTGTAGCAGTGAAGAATTAGATTTTATTTTTCATTTATAACTGGGTAGACTTTCCTGAAATACCAGGAAGAAAACTTAGAATTTAATACCAATGTTCTTTTGTATAGTTGGCATAAATCATGGTTAGTTCACTGACAGAAGAAATATATGTTGCTTACTTGTTTGTATCAGGCCTTGTGACAGCCACCATATAAATGATAGTGGTATATTGCTTACTGGCTTGTATCAGGCACTGGGACAGACTCTGTACTAATGGCAGTAATCAGGGTACATGCTCAGTGAACAATCAATGGGGTAGAAAGCAGTATTAAACAACTGATGTTGGTACAGCAAAATAAGTGATTTGTTTGTGAACAGGGGGAGGGGCGAGGTAAGGGTTCCCATATCAATGACACAGTTAGCAAATATTTCCTAAAACCAGGAGTCCAATGTTAACTCTAGACTCCTTATTCCTTGGGATGATTAGGATATATGCGTATTCTGAGTTCTGGTCTTGTGATGGTTTTCCAACTTGTGCTCCAGACTCTTCTCTAGTCTAGTAATAGTATTATTCACCCTCCTCTGCTAGCCAGGACTCATCTCTATGCCTAGACACTTCCATATTTAATGTTTCATATGCTGTTTCTGTAGCTGCTTGAAATACAGTTTATTAGTAAGCACACGGCTTACTTCTCTGAGAAAATGCAAAAGATGTTGGTCCTAGCTCTAGGAGATTTTCATTCCTTCTCCCAAAGCCCATCACTTCAGGGGTTCGGCTACCTTCTCATTAGAATGAGAAGCTGGAGAGGAGGACTGAGCATCCCCAGGCTGACTGTACCCTGGTGCCCTGGCTGGTTCGGTTTGGAGCAAAACATGAAAATTAATGAAGTTATGAAGCATGCCATTATTCCCATAGATTTCCTACTGTATAGTTTGGAGGTGTTATGCAAATGAACTTGATATCTATTTCCATATGTATTCTCTTAAGCCACATAGCATTTATTTGTTGTTGATTAAGAAAAGACACAATGTCAAATCAATGTTAGATACTATTGTTTCTTTCAAGAATCAGAATTTATTTGCTTCCCTTTAAAGAAGCATTTCCCTTTTAGTATAAGAGAGTCCTTATTAACAAGTCAATCTAGTTAATTCCATTTACTATGTCCCTAACTCATGTCAGGTTTCACTGGTAACTAGAAATCAATAGCAGTTGCTAAATGATAGAATTTACTGATTGCTGTTTAATAGATCAAAGGGGGATAAACACTGCAAAGAAAGTTGTTTTGGGGTCCCTTGTTCTCACTCACAGTGAAAATGAGATATAATATAAAAATGATGTCTTTTGTTTTACATATAGTCATACAAAGATTAGTGGACAGTCCTTGTTCCCAAGTGGAAATCAACCTGCCTATCAGAGGATAAAGTATTGTGTCTTTTACTCTGCCTGATGAGGCATGTCAGAGCAAATCTGTCAGTGTCCCCTGTCTCCTTAAATGAGCCTGGCTCATGCCTGGCTTCTTGTTTTCTCTTACCTTTTTACAGTAGGTATTTTATGGATAATTTCTGCAATGTCTGACTTTTAAGCCATACTCCAAGATGGCATCTCAGGATTATTATTCACAAATGGTGTGAATGTTGTGACAGCGAACCTGTGGGGACAAAGCAGGGAACTGAGCTGGAGCCTTTTCTTTTTATAGAAACTTAGTTTTGAAATATTTACCAAGAAGTCTGACTTTCTGGCTTTGTGTTTTGATGAAGAATTATTAGCTTAGAAGAAACGTATAAATCTGTGACAATAATATTCAGAATCAGAAGATAGTGAAAACAAAGATGTTAAACAAATATTATCCAAGCTTGGCAAGGTTTAAAGGCTAAATAAAGCAGAGTAAATGCAGAGTTAAAATATTTTGACATCTCATGAAGCTAAAACGTTTATAAAGCAGCTCCAGGAAAGGGATAAGGACTGACTAGAGGAGGATCAAACGATAAAGTAGGAAAGGAAAGCCATCGGACCACTGGTACAGAGTCCCATGGACAAAGGAAGCACACTCTGTTATTTCCTAGACCTCTTAATCAAAGATATAAGAATCCAAAGCAAATGTCCTTAAAGAGCTTCTGTAATGGGTTCACCAGGTAGGGGTGCTATGAGATGCAGCAGTTTGGAGTCACAGCTCATCTACATTTTTTTGAAAGGGTCTCCCTGGTTCCAACCTACCTACAAGTCAGTATGTGGACCAGGCTGGCCTCGATCTCATAGAGATTCACCTGCCTCTGCCTCCTGAGGGCTGGGATTAAAGACATGCAACACAAAGCCTAGCTCATCTACATTTTTTATATTTTATCAAACAATTGTCTACACATATTAAATGTCACCTACATGTCCAGTAACTCACATGAATTATTCTCAAGTTTTCATAACTCTTAGTAGTTATATTAATGATCCTGACACTGGAGAGACCTACAGGGCATTCTGGGAGTAAATAACTAATGAATTTGGAAACTGGATTTCAAAGTCTCATTTATCTACCTTTTTTTCTTTTTTGGGGGGGGGGTCTTTTTGAGACAGAGTCTCCCTGTAGCCCCAGCTGTCCTGGAACTCGCTCTGTAGACCAGGCTGGACTTGAACTCACAAAGATCCACCTGCCGCTGCCTCCCAAGTGCTAGGATTAAAGGCGCGCACCACCACTCCCAGCGTATCTACCTTTTCTTACTGGCACTCAGGAACTATTTTGGCATCTCATGCTATCAAGTCTCCATAATAGTCTGTTTTGTAGTGTATGATCACAGGGACAGAGATGCATTGATTCCAGATCATCAAAACATTGATTGATTTCCATCCTTCATGGAGATTCCATGTTGTTTTAGGATCTGTAGAGCATTCCTTCCCACCTATAAGGCCTTCATCCCTTCTATTTACCCTAAATACTATGCCAACTGCACTACTATTCCTAACTCTCCTCTAAAACATACGCACAGAAATGTTTGAATAAAACACTACACTACTCTCCCCTAAAGATTAAAAATATGGGTATGGCCCATTGAGGCCTTTACAATTTTACAGAGAGAAAAGGCTTTAAAACCAAACTCTATCCCTTTTGTTTCAAGACACTGACTTTTTGTCATGTTATCAACATTGAGGAACCTTCTCTCTCATTTTTTATTTCATCTTTTTGAAACAGGGTCTCTCTGCAGCCCCAGCTGGCCTGGAACTCAATATGTGGACCAGGCTGACCTTGAACTCATGGAGATCTGCCTGCCTCAGGCTCCCAAGTCCTAGGATTACTGGTATGTGCTGTGTGCCACCATACCTGGCTATGATGCCCCCTTTTATACATCAGATTTTGTTTTTTGGTCTTTTCAAGACAGGGTCTCCTTGTAGCCCCAGCTGTCCTGGAACTCACTCTGTAGACCAGGCTGGCCTTGAACTCACAAAGATCTGCCTGCCTCTGCCTCCCAAGTGCTAGGATTAAAGGCATACGCCATCATGCCTGGCTAACATCAGATTTTTTTCAGTGTATATATCACCATAATCATTAAAGTGTGTCTAATCATAAAATAGCATGAATATATTACCACAGGAGATAAACTTATTATAAACTGTAAATATGCACGGTAAGCAGCATGGGAGCATATTTATTTCATCAAGACTTCACAGAGCCACGTCAGGTCACATGGAGAGCAACTGGCATGAGACCCTGGAGCCTTCTGTCCTTTCTAGAGCTGCAGAAACAGAAGGGGCATGAGGCCTGCCAAGCTCGCAGTTATGATTCAGACTCACTTGTGATTTCTCCATTCACAACTGAAAATCCTAGCGATGGTCTAAATGGTACATGGAAATAAATCATCTTACGTTAACTAAAAATAAAAATGGTTTTGGCCTGGGAGAGAAACCTGCTTTACAGTTTCTTACCTTATCCGGCTCATTCATGAGTCTGCTCAGCAGCTGGTCTTCCTATCTACAGAATGTGGCTCTTCCTTGCTTTCTTTCCCAGTGACTGGCAAAAACTCTACTCATTTCCTGAGACAAATTTCAAACTCTTAGCAATGCCTACTCTGAACACATTTTCTGTGCTTTCCTTTTCCCCACCTCAGTTGCCAAAAATATAGATATAAAGCTCTGTGATTCTCTGAGACTGTTTCATCTCTCTCTCCAGTTGGGTTTATGAGAACCTAAATGCAGAGCTATAAAGTCATTTTTATAGCTTTCTTCAGCACCTAGCAGTAGATTGAATAAATGAATGATTTTTTCAGGAAACAGTTCTTGTTTGTGTGGGTGAAGGACAGAATAATGAGCCCAATGGAATAGTAATTTGATTGAATATGACTTTTATGTTTCTTAAAGGGTCCAAGATTTTTAGTGCAAATCAAAAAATGGATAACTTTTAAATAAAAGAATCTGTCTCACTTTACAGCATTGATGTATACCCATACATAAAACATATAAGCCCAGCATTGAGCCCTTCCAGAGATAAGCACTTCTGAAATGCAAAGTCATGTTTTATGAAAATGACTTGTCATTTGGAGGAAATTGACTTTAATACGGTCATGAGGATGACTTTATGTTACTTTATTATTACAGAAGAAGGAAAGAGTGGTGTAGGCCATATGAATAATAATTGCTGAGTTTATAGCTGGGCTTTGTTGGCACAGTAGCCAACATTAGAAGATGCATTGGAGTGGAATCTGTGGGCAAGAGCCCACACTGTGGTGAAGAAAAGTGTTTGATGATGAGACTGTGGGGAACTTTTGCATGACAGTTTTAGTGTGTTGTGAAGATCAAAAGCTTCAATTCCAATGTGTATTTGTCAACAGAAACAACTTTACTGCTAAATTATGATTTCTAATAACTGATTAAAAATGGAAACTAGCTGGATTATAACTGTCATGGAACTTGTATATCAGCAAAGATGATGGCTGGTTCAGTCTCCTTTTGGCTTGATGCCTTGACCCTTAGAGCGTTTTTTACTAATTTTCTATTTAAAATGTCATTCTTGAAATTTGGAAAACAATAAAGCACAAAGAAGAAACTATAAACTACCGTAAGTCCTCCAAATGCTGATATATCCATTGGTTATCTTTTAGTGTAGAAAAGTCAAGAAATTTGGCTGGTGTTGCACAGCCCAGAAAGGCAGGGTTGTAAGGGAAGTCTGGATGATCTTAACTGGTATCTGAATTTTAAATTATCAATCTGTACCGGAAAAGTGCTGTGTCCACAAACGTTGTCTTAAGCTCACTGGATGGCTTAATCAAATTATAAAGTCAAGCACTATGTTATGTAAGTGATGTGACTGCTTTCAATTACACCTTGTGTGATACAGCATAATAATCTGACAATAGATTGATAATCACGGATCCATTCTCCATATTTAAAATAAATCATAATGATGACACTTTCCAGTATTTGAATATGAAAACCAAGATGATAGAGTCTGATTTTGTTCTCTAAGATCTTATTTTTCTATTTATTTTTACCTGCTGCATTTTCTATAGAAAATATTTTATGTGGTTTAAGTGCAGCTGTTCTCATGCACATTTTCTGAGGTTAAAGAGGAATGGAAACTTATTTAACTGCAACCTTAAGGATGAGAAGTTCTGCTCATCCATCCCTATCTGGTGAATAAACCGATGATAACAGATGTAGGGAAGATAAGAAGTGACTGGCTCTTCTTGATTGCCTTTTCCCTTATCTGATACAAAGGCTTCTTTTCTTTGCTGCTGATGACAGTGGAAAGACAGTCAAGATCCACTGCTGTACCACAGCATGGATTTCTAGGCTGCACAGCAACAGTGGGATTCATTCATTTACTCATTCGCTGCTTGTTGAACTTTTATTTTAATTAGCTGCATTTAACTAACACAAAACTTGGCCTGATGAAGGACCATACTTCCCTACTTAGGCCGCTAGTCAATGACAGCTCCCCAGGTTTGTACCATGGGAGAGTATTAGAAAGCTTTTCTCCCCGTAGGATCTCCATGCCGCGTCTGTTAGTAACAGCTGAGGTAGCAGCAGGCAGATAATAAATTTAAATCGATTCTTTATATTTCTTTATGTTCCTCTGAGACAAAATGACTTCATTGCAGAATTCCTGGGAGCCCAAGATAATTAGGTCTCCCTATGTTTTCTTAACTTCCCAACTTTCTAAGTTTCATCCTGTGCATTGAGCCTTGTATTCCTGAGATTTCAAGAATCAGTTACCTCTAATGAATAGCAACTCGAGGGTCATCACTACTGATGGGTTACTTTTTCAAAGATCAGTTGTTAGAGTGGCAGATGTGTTCTGAAGCCTGATATGAGTCTGGACTGTCTTGCTGGTAAAGACATTGCTGCTGAGTGTTGTCACCTTAAGAATGACAAGTGTAATGTAATTATTGATTATAGTGAAGGAAACTGGAATTCAAAAAAGACAGTTGTCACTAAGGTGAAAATGCACTAATACTGGCAAAATATGTATTTGAGGATTCAGCAAGGCCATTTTAAAATTTATTTATTATTTTTATTTTTGTTTATGAGTGCATTGCCTACATGTGTGTAAGTGCACCTGTGCCATGCAGTGCCCACAGAGGTCAGAAGAGGGCTTGGGATTCCCCTGGAACTGGAGTTGTTAGCTGCCATGTGGGTTCTGTAAATCAAAAGCAGGTCATCCATGAGAGCAGCCAGTGCTCCTAACTGGTGAGCTATGTCTCCAGCCCTCAGCAAGGTCTTTTGTAAGTAACTTCTCTCATTGAAATAATAACTTAGATTTCCCATTTATCCATTGGTTATGGTCTTGTCTTCTGAAATGATTCCTTACCCCATGTTAGATTGTCAATAAAAGGTAATGTTCCTGGACAGGTGCGATCATGAGTTTCTCCATGTAACAGGAAAGAATTTGTGAAATATTAGCAAACTAGACATGAATTGCAGTATACAATTTTCAATGTATTCACTTTTGAAAAGGCATTGGTAGCTTGTATTATATTTTCTTCCATTTAAGAATTTAATATTACTTGGGTTAAACATGTAATTGCCAGGGCTGGAGAGAGATGGTTAAGAGCACTGACTGTTCTTGCAGAGGACCTGGGTTTAATTCCCAGAACCCACATAGCAGCTAAGAACTATCCTTACTCCAGGTCCAGGGGAATTCCACATGCTCTTCTGCCCTCTATGGCAGTGCGCAACACAGATGTACTTACAAACATGCAGGCGATATACTCATACACATAAAATAAAAATAATCAAATTTGAAAAGTGTATAATTGCCAATATTTGCCTATAAAATGACAGTTGCATGTGATCTGTCTCAATGAGGTTAAAGATAAGTAAACCAATGAATATTTTATTTAGGCAACATGTATTCTATGTAAGTACATTTTATATAATAGTCAAGCTTACCTCCTTAGGCATTATAACTTCTACAGTTAATGCCTTCTTCCTTTTCAGGGTATACACATTCCTCTATTGAAGGATCAAAGAGAGTTGTTACATTGTTATAATGCTATAGTCTCAGAAACTATGAAATCAGGGGCATATTTCTGAAAACATGTACCTATCTTTCTCTTTTTTTGACCCACTATTAAACTGCCTTCTCTTCTTTATGCTTCAAGTGTCAACATTATGTCAGGATAGTAGTAGATTCAGAAGAGAGGAAACAAGGAGATAACACTTGAGGTGACCAGTGAGCTGAGCACACATACAAGACTAGTGTGTGAGCAGGTCATGCATTAACATTAAGAGACAATCACTAGTCATTGATCCATAATAGGAGCCCAAACTGGGAATGGGAATCATGCTGAAGATGATCTACTAAGCAGGAATGGCAGGTAATATATGTGGTAGTAATCAAGGCTTGACATCAGAAAACATAGGCATCAGAACCACTTTGAAAGGGCTAACATGTAAATACTCAAAACTGCTCATTCCCGTAAAGAAAAAATAGCATGTGGCTGAGATCTCCTGAGGCCAGCAGAAGGTACCAGGGCACAGGCTGAAGAGCCCCCACCCCCCGAAATGGGATTACGAAGGCATCTGAAGGAGGCAAGCAAAGCAAGCCTTCAGCACAGTGAAGAGGCATTAAGGACTCACATTGGAATACAGGCAAGGAGAAGCCCATATGCCAGGAACACGAAGAAGAGACAACACAGGAAAGGGGCAGGATAATCCACCACCAAGCTGTACCAACCCCATGGAAGACTCCTGCAGTGCAATCCCTCTGGGGATGCCCCAGGAGACAGATATCAGGAACACAATTGGGAACATATTTAAAGAACTACAAGATTATAAAGAACAAATCAAAGAACTAAGAAAAGAGAATGAAGAACTCAAGAAGGACCTAGAGAGAGAGAACAACAAACTCTGGAAAGAAGTAGAAACACTGAAAAGATCCCATGCTGAAAAAGATAAGGAAACCAACCAGCGAAGCAAAGAACCACAAGAAGAGATTCCAAAAAGAAGTAGAAATACTAAAGAAATCAGAAGAGGAAATGAAAAAGGAAATAAAACACTCATCCAATCAAGAGGAAAGGAGTGGAAAAAGCCTCAGAAGCAGAATGGAGGAAGCAGAACAAAGAATATCAGACCTGGAAGATAACACAGAAAAACTAAAAACCTCAAGGAAAGATTATGAAAAGTTTAAAAATACACAGAAGTGGAACAACCAGGAACTGTGGGGCACTATGAAATGATCAAACCTCTGCATCATAGGAATAGAAGAAGGAGAAGAATCACAAGAAAATGGTATTGATCAGATCTTCAACAGAATAATAGATGAAAACTTCCCCAAACTAAAAAAAGACAAACCAATACAAATATAAGAAGCACATAGAACTCCAAACAGATATGATCAGAAAAGAAATTCTCTATGCCACATCATAGTTAAAATGCTAGACACCCAAAACAAAGACAAAATCCTTAAAGCCACAGAGAAAAACAAGTGACCTATAAGGGGAAACCTATCAGAATTACAACTGACTTCTCAACAAAAACAATGAAAGCAAGAAGAACCTGGAGCAAAGCATTCCCAGTGTTAAGGGACAATAGATGCCAACCCAGGTTACTATACCCAGCAAAAATGTCGATTATAATTGAAGGAGAGAGAAAAACCTTCCATGATATAAACAAGTTGAAAGAATACATTTCCGGAAAACCAACCCTTCAGAGAATACTTGAAGCAATTCAAAGGACAGAAGAAAGGAGCAACCATCCCCAGGCACCTAGAAGAGAGAAATCAATAAAAGCATAACTGCAGAAGTAGAAACTTAAACCCAAACCACAAATGGAAAATAAGGCAAAAGGAAGCAACACAAACCTATCAGTCATAACCTTAAATATTAATGGACTAAATTCCCCAGTCAAAAGACATAGACTGGGAGATTGGATTAGGAAACAGAATCCATCAATANCTGAGCACATACAATTTCAGCCATCTTATATTTGACAAGGGGGCCAAGAAGCCACAATGGAGAAAAGACAGCATCTTCAGCAAGAGGTGTTGGCAAAACTGGATCACCACTTGTAGAAGAATGAAATTAAACCCCTACCTCTCACCCTGTACAAAAGTCAACTCCAGATGGATCAAAGACCTCAACGTGAAACCCCAAACTCTGAAGGTGATAGAAGAAAAAGCTGGCAGCAGACTACAAGACATAGGCATAGGAAAAGACTTCCTAAATCAGACAGCAGCTGCGCAAGACTTAAGGTCGACAGTTGAGAAATGGGACCTTATTAAACTCAGAAGCTTCTGTACATCAAAAGAAACAATCAAGGAAGTGAATAGAAATCCCACAGAGTGGGAGGAAACCTTCACTGCAGATACATCTGACAAAGCACTGATCTCCAGAATATATAAAATACTCCAAAAACAAAAAAGAAAGAAAACAAATGAACCACTCAATAGATGGAGTAAAGAGTTGAACAGAGACTTCACAAGTGAGGAGTTAGAAATGGCTGAGAAATACCTCAAGAAGTGTTCAACATCACTAATCATTAAGGAAATGCAATTCAAAACCACTTTAAGATATCATCTTACTCCAATAAGACTGGCTAGGATCAAGAAAACAAATGATACCAAGTGCTGGAGAGGATGTGGGGAAAGGGAAACACTCATCCACTGCTGGTGGGAATGTAAATTCGTGCAGCCACTATGGAAAGCAGTGTGGAGAACCCTTGGAAGACTTGGAATGAACTTGCCACCCGACCCAGCCATACCACTCTGAGGCATGTACCTCCAAGACTCACCCCACCACAGAGATACATGCACGGCCATGTTTATTTCAGCTCTCTTCACAATAGCAAAGAGCTGGAACCAACCCAAATGCCCCTCAACTGATGAGTGGATAGAGAAAATGTGGTATATCTACACAATGGAATTCTATGCAGCAGTAAAGAAAGATGACATCATGAGCTTTGCAGGAAAATGGCTGGAGCTAGAGGACCTCATGCTGAGTGAAGTAACACAGTCCTAGAAAAACAAACGAAGAATGGTATCCCTCATCTGTGGATGCTAGTGCCAATTACCCAGTTGTATTTCCTGTGCATGACCCCTTGAGCTTTTGTCCAAAGCAGTTGGGAGTGATGCATCTTGGAAACAACAACAACAACAGCAGCAGAAAGGACTGCATCAAAGAACTGACTGAAACAGTGAACTTCTGCTAAAAACAGTCAACTTCCCCATGGAGAATATTGAGAAAGACTAAAAAAATAAATAAATAAAAATAAAATAGCATGTGAATGAGTGAGATGATGGGCTGCTAGCTCTTATTATATTTTTAATTGAGTATAGGTGGTTATGAACTGGTGGGTTTCACATTAGGATAGTACAGTATTACAGGTTATTGAATTGCCTAATTTTTACCCAAGTAATGCCTGAACTATCTTTGTTGTTCCTAAAATATTCTGTGCCAAGGCCGATATATATTCACTTTAACCTTATAATCCCATAGATAACCAGGAGTTAATATGGTAATTATGTTGTTGATATTGTTAAAAGCTGAACACTAAGGCCCAAATAAAGACCATGAGACTTTCATTCATTACATTCATGGGATTAGATGAGTGATTCTCTACTGAAAGTGATATTTTCCTTTGGGAAATATGTCAGGCAATATGTTTGAGTCAAATGTATAAATACTTCTGAAACTTAGTAGGCAGAGGCCATAGAACTTTCTAAAACATCCAACACTATACAGGGCAGCACCCCTAAAGAAAAATTATATGACTCCCCCAAATTTGTCTCCATTGAAATATCATAGCCAGGGAAAGGGAGTAGGAACAATGAGTATTGCTGTGGTCTGTCAGGCCAAGGTCTATGAACTGGTAAGCTCCCATGTGATGGCCACAGACCTGTCCTCAGACATTGCTTGCCTCACTCTGTTTGGAGTTTGCATGCAGCAATTCATTAGAAGGAATTTATAGAGATATTATGTACTCTAGTCTTGCCAGGAGCTGTTATAATTTAGAGAAGGCAGAACCTGCTCAGGCCCAGCTCTCCCTAACAAAGCCATTCTAGCATGGCAGAAGTGAGTCAGATCCAATTTAGGAGTTAAGGAAATTTGAATGGGTTAGTCACATTGGATGGCTGAACCTATGATCTCAATTTATTTCTTTATTCGAATAAACATATCCACCAGTTCCCTTTCTAATTATACTTCCTGACTTCATCTAATACCCCTTCCCTATAGGGTTTCACAGACATAGAATTCATGCATTTTATTAAGGCCTAAAGACTCAGGGTCAGGGGTTTAGCTCAGTGGTAGATTACCCTGGGTTTGATGCTTAGCTCCAGAAAAAATAGACTTATGTTTTCAACATACAGAGACTGTACTACTTGGCTGTTTGGCTTGTGGTCCCCTAGAAAGCAACCTGACCAACATGATTGTGATCAAGAATGGCTTATTTTTTGGGGCATGGTAGTAAATGCCTTTAATCCCAGTACTCAGGAGGCAAAGACAGTTGGATCTCTGTGAGATCAACTCTAGCCTGGTGTACATAGCAAGTTCTAGGCCAGCTAGGGCTATAAGGAGAGCCTGTCTCAAAAATAATGGTTTATTCATATTCTCAGTCTTTGCTCTGGCTCCCTGTAAAATATAGCTCATTAAAGAAAAATTTTCTATTAATAAATGTTGCACAGTAATTCCGTCTACTTAGCTAGACCTCAAGTGATGACACTTTAATGCTTACTGGAGAGATATCAGAAAAGTTCTATCAAGGTTACTTGATTTTATAGTTCTTTCCTTAGTACATGTTTGAATGAATGTGTAAATGAATAATTTAAGAGCTATGTGAAGTTTTTTCTTGCAATTATAATACCAGAAGCACAAAGAAAAATTGAAAACCATATCATGGGAAAATGGTAGATCTTTTCAAGAGGAAAGCAAATTAATTTTTTGAGATAACTTTTTCCAATTAGTCCTTCTGTGAATGATGTTCCTCACCCCTGACTTTCACCCTCCCACACAATTTCTGCAACAGAGGACATTTTTCTGTTTTTTGAGTTTGATATAAAGTCAAAAGAATCGCAATCCACCTTTGAGAACTGTGTTAAAAATATTTCATCGTGGGGCTGGAGAGATGGCCTAGTGGTTAAGAGCACCAACTGCTCTTGCAGAGGACCTGGGTTCGATCCCCAGCACCCACATGGCGGCTGAGAACCGTCCGTAACTCCAATTCCAGGAGAACTCCAGTTCCAGGGGAATCTGACACCCTCTTCTGCCTCCACGGCATTGCATGACACGGGTGCACAGACCTACATGCAGACAGTACATTCATACATATAAATAAATAAAATTAAAAAAAAAATTTCATCAATGCCGGGCGTAGTGGCGCACCCCTTTAATCCTAGCACTTGGGAGGCAGAGGCAGGTGAATCTTTGTGAGTTCCAGGCCAGCCTGGTCTACAGAGTGAGTTCCAGGACAGCTGGGGTTACAGGGAGACCCTGTCTCGAAAAGACCAAAAAAAAAAAAAATATTTCATTGAGTAGCAGAAATGGTACCGATACATTCATTCCAATTAGCCGAGGATGATGCTGTCTCCTCCTTCATCCTCCAAAAGATAGTTTGTCAATAAAGAAAGAATTATATTCAGTTTATAGAATGCAGTACTACAAACATATTCCTTCTAGAGGCTGCCTGTGAGAAGGTGCCATAGAATTCCCATTCACAGGTAACTCTAAAAGATAATGGTCAGACTGTCCTTAAGCACTTTTTCTCCAAATGAATGAATACAAAAAGAAACCGAGGCATGAAAGCTGTCTCAGAAACTATTCAGCAATATGTCAAACGCCTCCAGATCTCAGTCCAAGGTCTGTTTTCTTCCTGGCTCCTTCCTTGAAATCCTTCCTTTGTCCCTTCCCCTTGGCTTTCCTCTCTCTCTTCAGTCCTTCTCCCGTGTCTTCTCCTTCCTCTAACTTTTCCCTGTCTGTCTGTCTTACTCTCTCTCTTCAGTCCTTCTCCCTTGTCTTCTCCTTCCTCTGACTTTTCCCTGTCTGTCTGTCTTACTCTCTGATCTTTCTTTCCACCTTTCCCCCCCATCCTCCTCTTCTTACCTTGTACTCTCTGCTGTTCAGGATTTCTAATAAAAAAATTACTAATAATGTAACTCTCACCAAGAACAAGGAAAGTTGGCAAACAGACAAATTCCCGGGGAGACTGTAAATTAGCCAATATGTTCAGGACAGCAGATAAATGGACAGCTTCCAGCCTTTGTGAGCACTGGTTACCACACAAATAGAAGTACAGCTATTATTGCTACAACCCACTAATGTTAGGAGAATGTATAGAATTTTTGTAATATCATCAAAAGGAACTATCACCTCGAAAATGACAAAATATAGCATTAGCCTCTATTTTTATACTATTAATTAATTTTATAACTCAGTAATCTAAGGACAAGAAGGTAATGACTTATAGCTGACTTGTGTCCAATATATTTACCATAGTCACAGATTACTTTTTGAACATTTGCTACTTTAAAATAAAGTATAAGCTCTGAATTATTTAGTCAGAAAATACAAGCATGCACCATCTTCATTCAATGCTACAATCTCTTGGAATGAATTAAGACCATTTATTAATGGTCTATGTTTTTAAACTTTGAAATACAGTTATTTTGGCAATTCCCTCATTGTGCCTAAAATTAATACATACATGATAGAAAAGAGTGAAGATATATTCCTCTGTTACCTATTACCCTAAAAATCTATGGGTCGATTAAAATGGTGCAAACTTTTTTGTAACAGATACAGCAGTGGTCCAGAAGATTCTTCCAGGTACTTGGAGGGACTTTGGGTGTTCCCTTGACTCTAGTTGATATTTGCTTGATAAAAAACATGTCCTTTCTCATGTGTGAGTGATTAATAATAGTAACGAGGCTGGAGAGATGGCTCGGCAATGCACAGAGCTGGCTGTTCTTGAACAGGACCTGGGTTTGAGTTCCAGGACCTGGAGCTGTAGTCTGTAACTGCAGCTCCAGGGGATCTTACGCCCTCTTCTGACCTCTATGGCCACTGCATGACACAGGCACACTTACATATACCCAGGCAATACACTCATACACATAAAATAAAAATTAAGAAATACATTTTTTAAATATAAAAATTTTTTAAAGTAGCAGAACTTTTTTTGACAAATCTATGAAATAGATGTTTTTCAATGTGTTAATATAACTTTTCAAATTTAATTCTCACAAGGATTTTGTTAGGTCTCTTGGATGGATATGTTCAATTACCTTTACACACAAGGAAATCAAGTTGAAGACACTGTGAATGACTTGGAACAAGTCCTAGGTAATAACTGAAAGCTTGGTAAGATGCTCAGAAGGCCTCCTCTACAGTGTCTCCTCCACATCTTTCCCTAGAGTGGATGCCCATGCAATGACATCTCCTAAATGTTTAGAAATTAAAATAGTGAACAAAAGCCAACTTGGTTAATAGCTTCTAGGCTACAGTTCTTCAGAGCTCCAAGTGTGAAGCTTTCTCTTGTATTACATGCAACAGCAGCTGCGCATGGCATGGGTATGTGGTGTGGCCACTGGAGTAGATCTGTGGACATGAATCTGGATTTCTACAGCAAAGTGAAAGTAGAGACTTTAAACTACATCAGGAGAAAGATGCTGAGGGGAACTTATCTAGAGGTAAGCAAGGCAGGAAAGAATGTGCACCAGTCATCTGTCCTCCTCAGCTACGGGAAAAATTTCAAAATATGTCCTGTAGATATGTAACACTTTACAAAAGGCAAACTTACAGAATGCCAAAACTATGCTTCATAATTTGTTTCATTTACACAGAGAGATTCTGTATGAAACACCAAGAAAAATAAGGTTAACCCAGATTACAAGAGTCCTGCTGAGTTCAGCTCTTTTGTGGTATTTTGAATGAGAATGCTCCCCTCCATAGGCTCCATCTATTTGAATACTCAGCCCCAGTTGGTGGTCCTGTTTGTGAAGCTTGAGGGGGAACAGCCTTGCTCAAAGAGGCACTGAGTGGAGCAGCTTTGAGAGTTTCTAAGCCTAGTCCCTTTCCCAGCCTCTCTCTGCTTTCTGTGCCTGCTCAAAGCTGGAGCACTGACCTTTCTACTCTGGCCCTGCCGTAGCCCATCGGGATCCATAAGCTCAGGAAACCTTTCCCTCTGTAATTGCCTGGGTCGTGGTGTTTATCACAGCAGCAGAGCTGTAACCAGTACATCTACCAAACCAAATTACCCAAATGAAGTATGGTATTTTGGACCCAACTTAAAATGCTCATCTTCTTAAACATTTTATAATGAGAAAAGTGGTATTATTAAAGAAGTGTCATAAGCAGTCCTATTTTGTTTAAAACATGCTAGAAATATTGACTTATTGCTTACAGTTTTAATGGAGTCCACAGCAGAAAAAGGTTATTTTTGATACTGTAACCCAAATCTACACCCGATGTCGGGCGGGGGAGGGGCTCAACAGGAAGGAGAGAAGTGTGCTGTGGTATTCCACAGTTTTTCAAAGCACCTGTTTGAGGATACATTTGAGATGTGATAGTTAATTCTGAATTAAATATTGGGGAGTTGTTTCACCTTGCTAGGCCTCACTTCCCTTATGCTTTCCAAAGAATAATAAAAATCTACTTTCACCTATTTTGTGTATGTGGGCAGTTGGGGGCAGAATAAAGATCAGTTCAGAAATTTGAGGAAAATTTCTTCACCTGGGATTCTGCCCACAGAGGTGTAATGGCTGGCTTTAACAGGTTTTTTTTTTTTTTTTTTTGAGACAGGGTCTCGCTGTAGTCCCAGCTAGCCTTATTTTTCATGTGTATGAGTGTACTGTCTGAATGTAGGTTGGTGCACCCATGTCATGCAATGCTCAAAGGTCAGAAGAGGTTGTAGGATTCCCTTGGAACTAGAGTTAAAGACAGTTCTTAGCCGCCATGTGGGTGCTGGGAATCAAACCCGGGTCCTCTGCAAGAGCAGTGGGTGCTCTTAACCACTAGGCCATCTCTCCAGCCCCTAACAGGCTTTTGTAACAAAAGTCCTTAGGGGAATTTACTTCACTGCCCTATTATTTTCCTTTCTGACTCAATGTTACTTTTTGCCCTAACAATTTAAAGGTAGAAGAAATTCAACTGGGAATTGAAAGCTGACTGCCTTGTTCATCTGGAGTCTCGACAGGGCAGGAAGACAACCCTGACTCTGGTGTTGGATCCCTGCCTCTTGCTCATGGCCTTTGTCAGCTAGGAGATTCACATTCATGTGGAGCAATGAATCAGCTGTGGACAGAGCAGCATATGAATTTGCAAAACACATTTTAAAAGGCTTTTAGTACATTTTCTGCAGTGTGGGTTTAACAGAGCATTTGCCATGCTAGTAGAGCCTGTATAGCATGCAGACTGCATTAGGACATTTTCCATTACAGCACACAGCACCACAGTTGTTACACTTTTGTTCCCTGACTGATTTTCCTGGAGAAGGTCAGAACCCTGCATTACTTTGAGGTGCACCACCATGGCAGGGTCCTGAATATTTGATCAGGCCACTCTGCTGAGAAGGAGCCACAGCAGCAAGTTCCTGGAGAGTGTGTGCAGTAAAGTCCTCTTCAAGCTGGTGTATGGAATTGCAGCCCTAGTGTACTCTCAAGGACATGCAAAAGGCAAAGGTGTAAGACCATTCGTAGCCTTTCTTTTCTTCCACCTTGTTAAAACTGAATGTGGAACTGTGGGCTGAAATCCATATTTCAGATCTTTAGTTTGTCTATAAAGTGGTATGTGTAGTTTGGGAGACTGTTTGAAGTTGTGTTTTGTGTTCGTGGGGCCTTACTTCCCATAATGGTGAGCCGGCCTGTGGTGTAATCTGGACGACCTGTGTGCTGGCAGCCTTGGTGGTAGAAGGGAATTGTTACTTGCTAGATTAGGATCTGGAGGACTGCTGCAAGGATTGCACTTTTGTTTGCTTCCTTTTCTTTGGTTTCCTTCATTCTGTGTCTTCCTCCCTCCCTCCTCCCTCCCTTCCTTTCTTTCTTCCTTCTTTCCTTCTACAATTGGCATGCAAGTTTAGTGAAGTTATAAAGGCTTCAGTGAAAACTAGTACAAAAGAGAACTCACACTAAAGTAATTATAGCTTTGTGAAGATGGGCTATCACTGAGTAAACATTTGATTCTTCAATGGCATTGCATTAAATATATAATAGGTATTAATATAAAATAATGTGTGTGCACATGTGTGAGGTTGGCACATGTGGTATTCATACTTATTTGTGCATATGCATGTATGTATATGTGTGTGTGTGTATGGTGTGTGGGGATGTGTGTATGTGTATGTATGTGGGTGTGTGTGTGCAATCATGCTTGTTCATGTGTGTGTGTGTGTGCATGCACACTCATGTGTGTGTTTGTGTTGGGGTGTGTAGCTTGAGCTAGAGAAAGGCGTCACATGTCCTGCTGAATCACTCTTCATCTCATTCTTTGAGGCAGGGTGGAGCTAGTCTGGAAGTTGGCAAGCTCCAGGGTCCTTCTGTCTTCCTTCTGCATAGCTCTGGGTCATATGTGTGGCCACACCTGGCTTTTCATGTGTGCAGTGGGATCCAAGGCAACCAGTTCTCCAGTGCAGAGAAGATACTTCCTGTTGGACCATCGATAATATTTCCATTTGGGAGCTGAGAAGGTGGCTCACTGACCATGAGTGCTTGCTGAGCTTTGCAGAGGACACTCTCATGGTGGCTAACAAACAAGTATCTCTCACTCCAGATTTAGGGACCCAGACCTAGAAGGCTCCTGGGTTCTGGCCAGCAGTGTCAGGCACCAGGCACACATGTGGTGCACAAATATGCATGCACCAGGCACATACATGGGACACATATATGCATGTAGGCAAACCCTCATGTACATAAAAAATAAAAAGTAAACCTTTAAAAAGAAAATGTACATTTTAATACCATTCTTACTTTTCATAATGGGTAATATCTTTGATTATTTGTTTTTAATTTTAATCTCTTTTCTTGAGAAAAATTGGCATGATAAATAGTATGAATTAGTTCAGTATCAAGCAAAAAAGAGGGTGACACCAATGACAGCAGAGATCATGTGACCACAGCCCTGTACAGTGCCTCCTTTGAGTTCAGACACTCTCTTTATATTCTTTCAACTCCTTCTACTTGAGTAACTTTGACCTGTGCTCTTTGATTCTAATAGATATGTCTTTATGTGATGAGAAGCCTAGATACCAGCCAGCCTCTGTTTGGTAAATAGAAACAAAATAGAAACAATAAATCAAGCCCCTCATCTGTATGCGTTTGGTAGGGTTTAAAAAATATGTAGCTAACTAATTTGAGATAGTTTATTATGGATCCAAAGATGAAGGGACGAGGTGCAGCTTCTCAAGCCACACTTGGTGATCAACGGGGACTGGTATTCCTTCGATGAAGATGACCAGTACTGGTGGAAAAACTGAAGATGTGAAGCCCCGCCCCTTTGAAGCCCCTCCCCCCACCTATGGAAATACATGCCCCACCTCACAGCATGTAGCAGGAATAAAATAAACACTTAGCATTTGAAAAAAAAAAAATGGCACAGGAACACAGATTAAGGTTATGCCAAATTCCATGCTATAATGTGGTAACAGTTTTATGGGATTTTTATGGTAACAGAACAGAATAAAATAATAAATCAAGTCAAATTTCAAATACATTGTTGGATACATTCAGTAGGCAGGTCACAGCAAAGTGTGGGGTTGGTTCTACTCTAGATCTCCGATGCTGTCTGATGACAGCCTTAATTTTTGGATTTGTGGGAACTGGTGGTCTGCTAAATTAATACACTGAAAATATTTTTATCTGTTAATCAGAAACAAAGATGGGCAAAGGCATGGCTATTTAGGGGCTAAAGGTAGCTGAGCTGAGCTAAGTGGTACTTAGGCCCTGAACCTGTGACATTCCAGACTCTCCACATTCTCCGGAGCTCTTACTAGTCAGTCAGCCTTGCAGAAGGAAGTCCAGTTGGAAGACTGAAGGCTTTTCTGGGATCTTCCACTCATATTATATATCTATGGTGATGACTGAAACAGGAAGCAGAGGGAAGAACAGAGGCGGGAGGGATGCAGGGAAACTGCGTGGCTCATAGATTGACGGGGAGATGTGACATGGTATAACCTCTCTGACAAAAATGTCTGATAGTATCTTAAAATTCTAAACAAGCATCAAACACAAAAATAAGCAGGAGGTACTCTTGGTAAAATGTATTTTTTACATAGGATCCTTCACACAAAGGGCTGGAACATGTTCACTTATAATCCCTAGTCTGTGCTATGGTTGATATTTGGTTTCACTGCCCCTCAAGGTTTCATGCATGGACATTAATTCCTGTTATGAATGAAGCATGTAAGGGGCAGCTGCCTTCAGTACACAAGCAGTTTCTTTCCCTCCATGCTCTTCAGAATGGAAAACTATGATTGATTAAAGGAAAAAGGCTGACTTATGTTCAAGGAAGGAAGAGCCTGGAGAGTCCAAAAAGATTCCTGCCACTTTGTAGTTTTCTCACAGGTGGCTGCCTCCATGCACCTTGGCATATTCAGTGTATTACAGTGGAAGCAGACATTGTTATGCTTTTTAAACTGTCACAAGTTGCAAAATTAAACATATGCAGAATAAAAATAGCACAGCATGGGGCTGCGAAAAGAAGAACAGAGCCTTGCGGCAAAGGCACAGGTTTCAAAAGTGGGTCTTGATAAAATATCAAGCTAGCTTCTGTCCATTAGTGGAGCATGTCCTCACGCCAGGTCCATTACTATTCCAGAAGCATAGTCATTCGCCTTCTTCCATGAATAGAGAAGAGAGCAGGCCAGCACACTGAGAATCCTCACATCAACCTCAGTGACAGTTTGTGAGTACAAAGAAGTCAGAATCAACCTCTCGTCAGGGAAGAGCCCTTTTAGTGGGCCTAGGTCAAAGTCAACAAAAGTATTGGGGCTGGAGAGATGGCCTAGCGGTTAAGAGCGCCGACCGCTCTTACAGAGGACCCGGGTTCAATCCCCAGCACCCACATGGCGGCCTAGAACCGTCTGAAACTCCAATTCCAGGAGAACTCCAGTTCCAGGGGAATCCGACGCCATCTTCTGACCTCCGCGGCATTGCACGACACGGGTGCACAAACTTGCATGCAGACAGTACATTCATACACATACAGAAATAAATTTAAAAAAATTGTTTAAAAAAAACAAAGTCAACAAAAGTATTTAAACAGTATTGTAGATAGAACCTAAAGCACATAAAGAGGTCTTCTACCCTTATCTAATGTCACCTTACAGATAAAATCTTTGAGAGATATTTGAGAGATAGAGATAGAGAAAACAAATATTTATGTATAAATAGATTCACAGAAATATCCAGTACAAATTGAAATTTTAAACACTAATTGAAGAGGAAATCAAAAATAAAGGAACAAAGAAAGAAGGAAATACCAAAAGTTTACACAGTTGAAGAAGGGCAGCATTTCTGTAGAAGACAAGGTTGAACCACATTTTTGAATTGTTATAAGGAGAAAGAACCAGTGTTTATCACACCAGTTTTTTAAGGTAAGTCCAGGTTCTTATAACATAGTCCATGATTTGGAATAGCCAGCCATTGGAACTATGAACCAGCTAGAGCAAGCTTCCCTCACTGGTCTTCAGCCACCCACAGCCCTGTGATGTGACCTTCTGAGACTCTTACAGGAGGTGGGAGGAGACGGGTTTTGCTTATGGAGAGCCTTGAGTGAGATGGATACATGCCTTGTACTTAAAAGCATGTAAGTTGCCCAGGACGGCAGACACTGTGGACAAACAGGAGAAGCTGAGGTGCAACAGTAGATGAGGCTCCTGGTCCCTTTCATAGGCTTACTTCTAGATTTCAAGAAAAAAATATATTCCAACAGTTTCATAAATTTAACTCTGCAAGATGAAGCTGAAAATACATCCTGTTACAATATATCACTGTTATTTTCCTTATGAGTGATGTTCTTTCCTTCCTTTGGTGCGTAACACAGAGGAAGAAACTGTTGCTCTAATTCAGCACTGGAACTAATTATCAAGTTATTTGCCTTAATCCAGATTCATTTTACTCTATTATTAAGAAACATTGTGCTCTCAAACCTGACAAAACTGATGTGACTTTGGGGAGCATTAAAACAATATTCTAAGATTCTTTAACAACATTAAGCTACCTCAGATATTTAAGAATCATCCAAAAGCCTAAATTCCCAGAATTGTTGAGTCCCACCTTCACTGGGAGAATCCTTAGGTAAAGCATAGGAAACGATGATACTAATTTGTTTTCTCCTCAGTTCTCAAAACTATGGAATTTTGATCATAAAATTGAGGTCTGTGCCAACTACCCACGTGCAAAGAAAAGCCAATGCAATGTCACAGACTCTATAACCAAGGCTCAAAAATCATCCCGTTAAGCCTCCAGACGTTTCCTTCTGAAGCCAGCTGTAGAACACAGAATCTGGGTTGTGGTCCTGGTAATGTGCCCCCAAATTCCACTTCAAAACAAATCCCATGGAGCCAAGGAAGCCTCATTTACAGTCACATCAAAGGCAATCAATAGGCAGCTTTCAAGCAATTTAGATGCCCATTTGGCTTTGGGAGAAGCAGTAACCACTGCCATCAGGCGGGGACGCCTATTCTATGTAAACTGAATGCACTCAGACTGGGAGCAGTGGCTTTCACTTTTTGCCAAGATGGCCAATGATTTCAAACAAGCAACTGAGCATCCACCAAGTTGCTCTCATTCCCCACCCTAATTTTTGTTATGTTACATGTACACATATTAGTTGACTAATAAAAATGTGTGTTGAACTGCAACCAAAATAAATTTCATTTTCTAAGGAAGGTGCATGAAAGTTTCTGCTTTGTTCTCTTATGAGATAAGACCTTGGGGAAAAACAACAACAACAACAACAACACAACTTTAAGTCTATGCAAAAAAAATAGAAGAATAATAAAAATATACATGAAAAAAGGGTGTAATGAACAGAGGGTGTGGATGAGCACCAGGGAAACAGGGTCGCTAGATAGCTGGTCAGTCGATTATATAAATTCACAGCAAGGGTAACAGCAGGCCCAAGTCTTGTGGAAGCTGAACTATGACAACATCTTGGCAAAGACATGGGGACCTAGGTAAGAAATCCCAACCTAACCTAAGGAACTTTTGGCAATTGATGGCTAAGAGGAAGCGAGACAGTGTTATACAAGGATGGGACTCATGGGGGCCAGGTAGATGAACAAACATTGAAAGACATTGGGGGACACAAATTAGCCTCTATAGGCCATATATATATATATATATATATATATATATATATATATACACACACACACACACACACACACATATAATTAGCCTATAGAGACTAATTATATGTGTGTATATATATATGCACTTTTGTGAGACAATTTGTAAGAGTTATGCTTTTGTGTTGACAATAATGATAACTCCTTGTCCTTTTACTTTGCATTATAATCAGATTTATGTGGGGTACGTTTTGTTTTTTTTTTTTTTTTTGCCATCTTCACTTCCTTTTTGGTAAAACATCTCTGCATAGGTTCTGCTAATATTGGAATTACATTTTCTTTGTTTTTATGTTACTGAGATTTGAAGTTCTTAATATATTATAAATACTTTTGTTGTAGTTTGTCTTCCATTGCTGTGACAAAACACTCTGACCCACACCAACTTGAGGAGGAAAGGGTTTATTCAGCTTACATCTCCTGGGTCACAGTTCATCACTTAGGCAGCCCAAGGCAGGAACTCAGGGCAGGAACTTGGAGGCAGGAGCTGAAGTACAGGCCATGGAGGAATGCTGTTCACTGGCTTGCTTGCTCCCCTGCCTCATGCCCGGCCTGCCTCCTTATACCATACACAACCACCTGCCCAGGGTGGCACCACTCATTGTGGGCTGGGCCCTTCCATGCTGCTTGGCCATCAAGACAATACTCCACAGATGTGGCTACAGGCCAATCCAATGGAGCCAATTCCCCAATTAAGGCTCCCTCATCCCAGATGTGTCAAGTTGACACTAAAGCTATCCAGCACACTCGTCCTTTGTCAGAGATGTAGTTGGCAGATAATTACATCCTGTAACTTGTCTTTTGTTATGAAAGTCTTTGATAGTGAAAGTAAATTTGATGACATCTGATTTTGAATTTCTCCTTTAGAGGTCACACATTTGTTTTCAAGTTTAAGTCCTTTCTGAATAGCTCTGGTTACTGAAGTTTTTCAATGCTGCTGCCAACAAATACCATATATTTAGAAGTGAGATTTGGTTTAGATGTGTCTATGAGGGTGAGAACTGTTTTATCAATAGGATTAATTTCCTTATGAGAGGGACAGGTCAAGATGGTAGAGCCCTTGTGATGAAAATTAGTAGCATAATAAGACAAACCAGATCATGTTCTCTTTAGCCTTTGAGTGTATACAATGAGAAACCTTCATTCAGCAAGCTAGGAACTGGGGCTTTCCCATGATCTGAAGATGCTGGTCCTTTGATGCGGGGTCTTCTCATCTCTAAAACACTGACACAGAAAGGACTGTGGTTTAAGTCACCTGGTCTGTGGTGTGTACTGGTGCAAACCAAGCTGAATAGCATGTGTGTTCTTATCCTTTTCACTGACAGTTTTCATCTGACAGTTCTGTAGTGAATAAATTAATTAAAGAAAATCCTCTCCACTTCAGAGTGCATTTGAGATATCTGAGTTTAAAATGTATCCAAAGTAGAACCTTTGATTCTCTTAATCCTTGAAGATACTAAGTGAAGTAAGATAGACTCAGAAAAACAAGCAGCATATGTTCTCTCTTATCTGTAGATCTTAGCTCCAAATCCTTATATGTGAGTGTATATCCTGATGTAACCACAGGAGCCAGGAAAATTGAAAGGAAGCGTGGGGTAAAGGGAAAGAATGAGCCCAAGAGAGGGGGATAGTGGGAGATGATGTTATCAAGGGGGAATGAGGAAAATGGGTGCATGTTAACGGGGGAGGGAGGAGCAGGGGCTCGATAGGGTGAGAGAGAAGGGAAATAAATGATGCTTAGATGGAGTGAAAACGCAGAGGGAACTGTATTAGCTAAAAAGCCTAGTGAAAAATACACATGTATATCTGAGCGGGGTGTATGTGTAAGAAACACAGCACCAGATAGGAGAAACCTACATTCCAGTTGTTGGTCAATGTAGTCTTAGGAGAATCCCAAAATAACACAGGCTATTGCCCAGCTCCAGAACTTGAAGGTAAGACACTATTGCTGAAGAAAGTACATATTTTACACACATAACTTGGAGTAACAGAGCTGGAACTGACCTGGAAGCCACCTTCCCCTTGACAACTAGCTCTCAGAGGATACTGTACAATCTGCTAAGGGAAAAACCAATCAGTGGTTCAATCTATGCTATAAAACCCAAGCTATGGGCTGGAGAGATGGCCTAGCGGTTAAGAGCACCGACCGCTCTTGCAGAGAACCCGGGTTTGATCCCCAGCACCCACATGATGGCCAAGAACCTTCTGAGACTCCAATTCCAGGAGAACTCCAGTTCCAGGGGAATCTGACACCCTCTTCTGACCTCCACGGCATTGCACGACACGGGTGCACAGACCTGCATGCAGACAGTACATTCATACACATACAGAAATAAATAAAATTCATAATAAAAAAAAAAACCAAAGCTATATAACCACAGCAATGACCAGCACAGAAAACTAACTCTGTTGGTGCAGTGGTTACACTTTTATCTAAATCTAATTGGACTTAAAAGGCAATTATTTATGGATGACATGCTGTGTAAAATAAAAATAACTTATCTCTCCCATTAACTTTGATCACTGTTTTCTCTGTCCCTACTGTCACCTCCAGCCTCTGTTAATAACATTCTATTTTGTGTGGATATGAGTTTGATAATTTTAGATTCTGCATAATTATTATGCAGTTTTGGTCTTTTGTAAATGCCTCTTTTCACTTAGCTTAATAGCCTACAAATTATTTCCTGCTATCACAAGTGCATATTTTCCTTAAAGATTGAATAGAATTCTACCTCTGCTATATATTTACCCATTTATAGATTGATGGATACTCAGGTTGTTTTAATGTTTGTTTGATGACAGATTTCATTAAAATTAATGCAGGCGTGCAAATATCTTTGGGGTATGTTCATTTCAATTCTTTACAATATAGACCTGGAAGTGACTTTGACAGAGTTACCAATAGCATATAATGCAGGAACGAAATTCTATTCCACAAGTAGGATTATAAAAACTGAATCTCTGTATGGACAAGAATAAAATGGGGCCCTTCATGATTCAAAATGGGTTAAAGATATAAATACAAGACCTGGAACTAATAAAATCTTAGAAGAAACTGTAGGAAAAAAATAGTAGGACTTTCATCTGTGCAATGGTTTCCTAAATAAGAACTGCAAAACACAGACCACACAAGCAAAAAAACCATCAAACTGAAAAGCTTTGGAACACCAAAAGAAATAGTTAATAGAAGGGAGAGTCAGCCCATGGATTGGCGGAGAATATTTTCAAACCATAGATCATATAAGGCAGCTACTAGGCCCATCCCCCCATTATTACAAACGTACATCACAAGACCAAGAAGTCAATCCAATTAAAAATAAGCAAAGTATTTGATAGACAGTTCTTTAAAATGGCATATATAAGGCCAACATGCTTAAGAAAAGTTGTTCAACATCACCAGTCATTGGGGAAATGCAAATTGAAATCAACATGATGTATATTCACACATGTTAGAGTGACTGCTATCAACATGAAAGGAAGGCAACAACTATTGTTGATGTGGAAGACAGAGGATGTTGGTGGAAGTTTAGAAAAAGGCATTGAGTTATCTAAAAACCTGAGCACCAAAAAAAATATGCATTTTCATTTTATATCCTAATATTTCAACAGCTCATTGAATTTGCACACTGATTATTTAAGGCCCATATTAAATAATCCCAAATTATTTTCCCTTTATGCCCTAAATTGCTGTGCCAAATCCTATTTATTCTGTTTTCACATATATCCAGAAACCAGCTGACTTTGTTTCCACTGCAGGCCATGCTCAATCATTTTCCCGGGACCACTGTGCCCCCCTAGAGGTGCTCTTTCTTCCCCTCGTTCTTCCTTTCTGGTAATTTTACACAGCAGACAGGTTACAAATGTTCTGTTTTCAAGGCCTGGCTTTAAGCATGTTGTCCCTGTCTTCATCTGCACAAACATAGCCGAGGAGTCTTTCCTGGCTCAGTGTGTTGCAATAAGCACACCTGCTTGCTGTCTTTGAGGGAGCCCAAGCTCGTGTCCAGCTTGGGGTCATTGTACTGAAGCTGTTCTCTCTATAATGTTTGCCTGTGGTAGTTCATGGTCAGCTTCTTCTTGCAATTTACATCCCACCCTCCCTCCGTTAGTTAGGTCTTTCCTAGTTAACCTAATAGCTTTCTACCCTACTGCTTCATTTTAACACTTGATATAGCCTTATTTGTTTTGGTTTATTTCTTCTCTGTGCTGAGGTGTAGGTACCACAGGATCAAACTTTTCCCTTCATCCCTTCCTACTCTGTCCCTAGTACATGGAACCATGACTGGTATAAAATAGATGCTAAGAATAAACATGCAAAATGGGTGTGCTGTGCTTAAAAACATCTGCAGAAAGTATATAATGCATGTTTTCATCATAGTTTTTAGATAAAACAATGAGACTATTATCCAACTATATATCTAATAATACATTTATTCACATTTCAAACTTTGTCAGAAATTAAAAAGTAATTTGCTATATTGTGTGTATAAATCTAGTCTTATCTTAAATTTGCTCAATTATAGTTTTAAAATTCCTGAAAAACATCCTTCTTTATTAACCCTTTGCAATGGTCTGATTTCTAAGTTTGTGGTGATTTCAGTGGAAGAACTACAGAGAAGAATGTATTATCACTAACTGTCTTTAAGGCCAGGATTCTAGAAATGTATATTTCTTTATTGGACAAAAGCATTATCTCAAATATAGCATGGTTGGGAAATACTATTTCCAAATAGAATTGTTGTGAGTATCAAAAATGCTCAGGGGGATCCTGTCAATGCAATTAAAATGTGGACTTTGCACATCCTAAATGCACTAAACATCACAGAGACAATATTTATATTTATACAGAGCCAGTAAAAACAAACAAAAGCCCCAAGAGTATTATAATCCTAGAAATTGCCCAAGGGCCTGAATAATTCTGAAAAAAAAAAAAAAAAAAAGCACTTTTAAGGATGCAACCCTCGGCCAGGCGTGGTGGCGCACGCCTTTAATCCTAGCACTTGGGAGGCAGAGGCAGGCGGATCTTTTGAGTTCAAGGCCAGCCTGGTCTACAGAGTGAGTTTCAGGACAGCTGGGGCTACAGGGAGACCCTGTACTAAAAGACCAAAAAAAAAAAAAAAGGATGCAATCCTCTAGATTTCAGACTTTCAGAGAGAACTACCTATGTAATACCACTTTCAATACAAAAGTGCCCTGTGAAAATTGCCAACCACTGTGATTGATTGCTCTTCTTACCTAAGTCAGTCAGTAGAGAAATAAGTCACTTTTGCCATTTAGGAACAGAGACACTGAGGCCATTCACACTCAGCATAGTGCAGCAAGTTTCTTTGGCACTGCTGCCTTCACAACTGTGCCTTCCCAGCTCCTAGGTTTTAGAGCAGTTAGTGATTTCTTCTGATTCCCAAATACCTGAGCCTGGGCAGTTCAGGAAATGCAGCCAGCATGGATTTCAGCTTGCTTTCCACCTCTGAGCCCAGACTGGAATGTCTTTTTCTGACAGAACAGCATTGCTTCCATCTGCTGGCAAGTCTTCAACTCGCCTTAGAATCAGGGTCAGCTTCTCCAGTGAGCTTTCCCTCCTTCTAGGTTCTATGAATCTGATAACTATGGTGTCAGAGTACTCTCTGAGGTCTGACCTTGAACAGCCCATTTCCAAAATCCCTGTTACTGTTTGGAAGCAGTTTGGACAGCCTTGCACCCTGAGGTTCCTCCCCAGCAAGTCTGATCGCCTCGCCAAGGTCTTCTATCCATAGCCAAAGGGCTTCAGCCTGTGACCTGTCCTCTGTCTTCTCACCTGCTTAGATGCTGATTCACCGATGAGCTGGCATTGCAGGCCCCGCCTCCCTCGGCATGGTCTGTGAGGTTGCGATTGCTCCAGGAGAGCGGATGCTGAGCCGCACCGGAGCTGGCTTACTACAAGTGTGAACCAGCAGCCTATCTGTTGCCACAGAAGAACTTGGTGACTGTCCTGAGAGCGGAGCTTTATCAGCACCCCGTTACTATCGGCACTGGCTCCTCTAGCTTCTTAAAGGGATTTCTGACTCAGGCACACACTGCTAATTCCACAGGAGTTGTAAGGAAGCCCGAGACATAAACTGAGACAGAAGTTTCTCCTCAGAAGCTGCCTCTTTTTTTTTTTTTTTTTCTTTTCTCTTGGCAAAGGCTTCTGACTCTCCTCAGAGGAATACCTTGTTGCTTAAGATGAGTGGCTGTAGAAAACGGTGTAAACGTGAAATACTGAAATTTGCTCAGTACCTTCTCAGACTGTTAACAGGTTCTCTTCATACAGGTAATGACTTTTTTTTTTTTTTAATCAAGGCTGGCAGAGCATGGTAAGGGAGTTGAAGTAGAAAAGGCTCACTATTTCTTTGTTTTATATGTATATATTCTCTAATGCTGTCAATAAAATGCAGTTGTGTTTGCTGAAATTCCTGCTTTTAAAGATGTGTGGAAGACAGCTCTAATTTGGGGGGTAGAACGGGATTCTCTGAATGTATCTTTTATGTCTTTCTGGCAGCTCTGCTAGATCTGCCTCCTCTTGCGTCTGCAGAGTGGAAACATTTTTTAAAAAGGCTACGATGGTGCTTGGGGTATTTCCCTTCCCCCCCTGCCCACTGCAGTTTATGAGAAAGCATCTTCCTTCAAGCACTGAGAGATTCTCTAGAACTCTTTAATCATTATAACCCATAGATTGTTTGCGGCATCTGATCTTGGGGCTTGGCATAGAAAGAGTTAAGGATGTTTCTTTCAGAATTCTAGGTTTCTTACAAAATGTTCATGCGGTGTACAAACAGCTGAAGAGTGATTGGGGCCAGAGAGCTTTGGTATTTGTTTCATTTTGGTGAATTTTGATATTTAAACATTTAGATGATTGAAATAGAAACTCTATTCAAATCTAAGTGCTAGTAGCAAGAAAATATTTTTAAGATGTTCTAAAGTGATGAGGCTGAACCAAGAGCTTTCCATCATTAAGTGAGAGCCAGGTGGGGACCAAAATTAGTTGACACTGATGGCAAATATTCTTAATGGGTCATCAAACTTCTAAGAGAACAATGCTGAGTTAATACAATACAGCTACACCTTAATTCCAGCTCTCGGGAACTATTGGCACTTCAATGTTTTCTAAATCCTTATATATATTTATCTTTCTTAATATGAATACTTAAAAAAATCGGGTAAGAAATTTACAGGGTGTGCTGCAAGGTTTGAAGATGAATTTGGCCACATTTCATCCAGAGAAAACTTGGTATGTTCATTAACACAGCTGCATCCATGACTATGTTGAGAATGTGAAAAGGGAAAAGTGATGGAAGCACAGATCGTAGAGTACTGTTAAATGCTACTAAGCATTAATAAGCTTCATTAGTACCCTACGTTAGCACCCTATTAATATCTATATGCTGATTGTTCAATAGTGCATGCTGTGTGCATGTTCATGTTTAGAAGAAATAATTGACAGTCTGGATCCAACTTTTGCAAAGTTGGAGTTTTATTGTATTTTGACCTGGTCTTGGGTCTTCATGTGTACAGTATAAATACTTATTTCGCTAAGTGTGACCTTGGCAGTTCTTACTGATTTGCTCTGCACTTTCAGAAAGGATGATGTTCCTTTCAGGATGCTGTGTCTCCGTCAATAATGCTCAATATGTGATGCTTGATCTTGGCATGAAATTAGAGAAATATTTTACAAAAAGAAAGCTTTCCATGTGGTTTCATTACTTGTGTTTGTTTTGCTCTTCAGGTTAAAACAGGAGCTACCTGTTTCTTACTGGAGTGGGTATACTGTTCTGCCCATTTGTTTATTCCATTTATATAACAGTGTTCTTAAAGTTTTGTTATCAAAGGATTTTTGGAACTGACAAAAGTTTTGAAGTTCTGAAACATACATGTTAATGTGAAATTTGATCCACATATAGATTGTCTAATGAAAACTTAGTAATCTACATAATAAGGAATTTGTGAGAAGCTAGTATAGAAATAATATTTTAAACCTTATTCACTGCATATTCTTCATATTTAGAAACCAGTACAGGTGAGGAAAGTTACTTTTTGTTGCAGCTCAGGGGGCCTTGTACCTTTCTGCTTTTAGAGCTAGGAGCCATAGATTATCATCAAGCAGTAAGACTGAATTATGTCCCCAGAAATGTGGTTACGGTAACTTTGTACATATAAAAGGATTTTTTTCTACACAATCTCTGTAATACCAAGATTGAAATCCAGTTGGACTCTTGATAACTGCTCAGAATTCTGCTTGCAAATGCCAATTTATGCATTTACTAGTAGCTGTGGTGATATATACTGTTCATATTGCAGGACCTAATGTAAAATTCATTAGAGCGCATTCAGGTCCCTTAGCTAGTAATTAATGAAGGAGTGGGAAATGGAGTTGCATTGGTTTTAAATTTTTTTTCTTTAAGGTTAGAAATGCAAGATGTTGCTAATTGCATCTGAACAATCAGCATATGTCTTTGCAGTTATCAAAAATTTAAAAAGATATAAACATATATTGGCTACTTTTTTTTTCTTTTACCAAGAAGCCTTTTATCTTATTTTTTCAATTGGCATTATCTGAGGAAGTAGTAATATCCATTTTACTTTTGAACAGGTGAATTCTGAAAGACAAAATTGGTACTTTTTGTAGTTGATTCTCAAACAATTCAAACAAACAGAAAATTCAAAGAAAGGTTCATAGACACCAACTTTTTTGAGATATCTTAGTGATGTCATAAGCCAGCGGAAACAATTTCCTTGCCTGACAATTCTTCACAGAACTCTTGAGAGTGCCTGCTTTCTGACTTTGACAGGATTACTTGTAAATAAATAAGTGATCGTCTAAAATAATTTTATTTTAGATAATGCAGTTGTACTTTAATTTTTCAGTTAAAATAGGTAGAAATGGGCAGCAGGCCCCAACCTTAGCCAAAAAACTTTGGGGGAGCTGATTAAGGTTTGGTGAGGAAGAGCTGATCTTTTTCTTTATGTATCAAAGAACTTATGTAAAGCCCAATTTTCTGAAATTGTTTTTTTATTGATGTTTTGTGTATTTCATACATCATTTTTCAATTCAGTTCAGGCATATTCCCCTTTCCCTTCTCCTACCCCACCCCACCCCAGATCATGTATTCTGCCATAACTGTCCTGCATCTTTCTCTCAGTCTTTTTTTATGTTTAGGAATTCACATTTTCCTCCATTAATTTTATATTACTCTAAAATATGGATACATACTCTCCACCCACATACAGTAATCACAGAGTCTGAAAATAATTGGCAGGTGGATTTTAGAGCCTGTTGAGAGATTCACATTATAACAACATAGTTGCTTTCAGATAAACAGAAATATAACCATAATGTCATTCAGCTTGCCTTTCGTATGGGGGATTTGGTGTTAGCATCCACGAATGAGGGAAGCCATTCTCCGTTTGTCTTTCTGAGACTGTGTTACTTCACTCAGCATAATGACTTCGAGCTCCGTCCATTTACCTGCAAAGTTCATAATGCCATAATGCCATCTTTCTTTATCGTTGACTAGTACTCCATTGTGTAGATGTACCACATTTTTGTCATCCACTAGTCAGTTGAGGGGCATTTGGGTTGGTTCCAGCTCTTCACTATTGTGAAGAGAGCTGCAATAAACATGGACGTGCATGTATCTTTGAGCTGATCTTTAAAGGAGTGACACTAGGTGGGTGACTAGACCCCAGTGGATGAACTTGCATTGACATCTGGGGACATTAAAGTTCTTAATATAAATGGCAGAATGCATGAAATCCAGTGTGGGGGGGTTCAGATGAGGAAGGGAGTTAAAGATGATCAATAAGCCAAGTATGAAATGCACAAAAGTTAAATAAAAATGTACAAAAATAGGTTGTACTCATTTTACCAGAAGCCTCTTACATACGTGTGCATGTGCGCACACATGCGCGCGCACACACACACACACGGATTTTTACCCAAGTTGCAAAATGAGACCTTAACTCACAGACAAAACACAAAACAAAAGAGTAAATTAAAACATATATTGGCTTTACATGGAGTGCATATTGCTCTATATATGTCAAAATATCCTATGTTATAAATGATAAATAAAAATATGGTGTGCACATTTCATAAGTCAATAACTTCTAGTTTAGTATATGAAGGGGGATTATCTTATTTTCTTCTCAATTTGAGAAGAAAATTTGCCTCTTGATAGCCATGTTCTATTTAACTCTAGATGGGGCTTCTGCTACCCAATATGTCCTTGTGCATTGAATGGAATGTAGATGAGCTTTGAAGATTCTTCTAGTAATTTGGTGCTTCTATCAATGCAATTCATGTATCACAGCACGCTAACATATGAGTTTTGCATCGCAAAATGGGCAATGGTACCGTAGATACCACAATTTCAAAAGTCTCTTCTTTGGTTTTGGACCTTAGTATAGAGATTTTATTAGTATTTATTTGAAGCATGTTTTGACACATATCAAAGTTCTGTACATCACGTCTTTGAAAAATCAAGACCTGAACATACTTTCCTATTAGTGGCCCTTCCCTTTGCATGTGTCGCTGTTGATTGCCTGGAGCTCTGTTGCAGCTTTCAGGATTGCAAGCTATGGGTGTGTTAAAGTTCATCTCTTCACCTAAGGGAAGCAGAAGTAATTTAAACAGAAAAATTCTACTAAGCCCTGAGTTGTTTACTATTGGTTTAAAGTATTTCATATTTAATGAAATTATACTTTAAAAGCAAAGTAAAAATTCATTGTTCTATCACATATAGAACTTTATCTCAAGAAGAGAGGGTGAGAGGAAGGAGGAAGGAAGGTGGGGCAGAAACAGAAAGGAAGGGAAGAAGGAGCAAATAAAGAAGACAATTGTTTTAACACGTTTTTAACTCATCTTCGCAGCCTTACAGTACCACTGAGGTTCTTGTGGTTCAAACCTGTACAAAGCTAATGAAGGGAAATAGTTAAAGAAATAACTTTATGTTGTGTTTTTAAAGTATGAAGAAGAAATAAAGGATTTTAGGATAATCAGAGAATAAACACAATTATTTTCCTGCCATACGCCCTTCATTTTTGGCTCCCCTTCTCTCCCATTCATGATCATAGGTTATAGGATCGTATGTCCCATTGTCCAGCTCTTCCGGTTCCCCTTCTCTCCCATTCATGATCATAGGTTATAGGATCGTATGTCCCATTGTCCAGCTCTTCCGGTTCCCCTTCTCTCCCATTCATAATCATAGGTTATAGGATCGTATGTCCCATTGTCCAGCTCTTCCGGTTCCCCTTCTCTCCCATTCATAATCATAGGTTATAGGATCGTATGTCCCATTGTCCAGCTCTTCCGGTTCCCCTTCTCTCCCATTCATAATCATAGGTTATAGGATCGTATGTCCCATTGTCCAGCTCTTCCGGTTCCCCTTCTCTCCCATTCATAATCATAGGTTATAGGATCGTATGTCCCATTGTCCAGCTCTTCCGGTTCCCCTTCTCTCCCATTCATAATCATAGGTTATAGGATCGTATGTCCCATTGTCCAGCTCTTCCGGTTCCCCTTCTCTCCCATTCATAATCATAGGTTATAGGATCGTATGTCCCATTGTCCAGCTCTTCTGAATCCCATCCTCCACACTCTTTTACCCCATATCTCAGACCCATTTGTATACAGGGCAGACACATCTAATGCATAGAATGCGTCTCATGTAATTAAAAATTAACAGACTTCAAAATCCATCATAACAAAACATGACAGGAGTTTCTATTTCCAACTCATGTGGCCCTACCAGGAAAATACATTGTTTATGGTCTCTTGACCTGCTAAGTCTGAATTTAATGTTATACATTATATTTTTTATTTTACTTTTTGATTCATCCCTTAGATTTTTAGATCAAATTTCTTCTAGTACTATGTCAAATATACATCATTCGACTACATAACATGGCATGATGTTAAATTGTATTCTCTCTCTCTCTCTCTCTCTCTCTCTCTCTCTCTCTCTCTCTCCCTCCCTCCTCTCCTCTCCTCTCCTCTCCTCTCCTGTGTGTGTGTGTTTGTGTGTGTGTGTTTGTGTGTGTGTGTTTGTGTGTGTGTGTGTTTGTGTGTGTGTGTGTGTGTTTGTGTGTGTGTGTGTGTTTGTGTGTGTGTTTCTTCCCCTTAAGACCTGCTTTTGAATAATCAGAAATCACAGATAGACATTGTTTATACTTGGCCATCAAGGAGCTTTGTCTATTTTTCCAGTTAGAGTTTACATTTTAAACTTTATAAGGAGAATTACTTCTCCTGCTTACCTTACAAGCTGGAGATATGGGCTACCAGAAGAGGATTTGCTTTAGCTTGTGGAAGTCTGCCTTACAACACATCTGATTGGAAGAACTGTTGTTTCAGTGGACAGATGATCCTTATATTCAGGGTACAGGCTGAATATTTAATTTCCTTTAATTTCACCATCTAATCATCATGTTAGGGCTTTTGTGTGGTATTCTACTTTCTTTTCTGTATAATTAGGATATGAGGTAGGCTTTCAGGGCATAAAGACTCTTCTTTTCCAGAGAAAAGACTGTTTTGTTCACCATGACAATTTCAAAGCAGTAGGTAGTCTGATCCCATAGTCTTAGACATGATTAATTTAGAACTCTTCCATGGACTAATTGACTAAATTAATCAATATGTTGCATAAGGTCAAAAGGAAGAGCTTATTCATAAGAAGCAGTGCATTTAACCCTCTTGGTTAAGGAAATTAGGCCCTTCTGGTCATAAATTACATTCCAGTAACTCATATAGGTACTTAGAAAAATACTCAGGATCTACAATACAGGGCAAAAACTACTCACATTATTGTGCACTTATTGTGATGGCATCAGTTATGTTTATTTCCAGAAAGAGATTCTCTACTGAGGAATATATGTTGATAAGGTGGCTTTGAATATGAGTAGAATGTAAGAAACTCACCAGGATAACACGTTCTCTTAAAGCTATTAGAAATGGGCTTCCAAAGTAGGGGCAGGTAAAGAGAGATTCCAGAGCCGGGAGAGGAATGCTGTGCAGAGCTGTTCACAGGAGCAGGAGCTCCTGAAGAGAAACAAGAAGCTCCAGGAAACATCCAGTGCTTCTCTCTCTCTCTCTCTCTCTCTCTCTCTCTCTCTCTCTCATTTTGTTTTAATTGAATTTTGTATACTTCATATATACCATCTTAATCATCTTTATCCCCCTCCCCCATCTGCCACTCCCCTATGCCCCCCCATTGGATTTCATGCATTCTGTCATATATGTTAAGAACTATTGAGTCAAGTTAAGAACTATTGAGTCAAGTTCATGTCCCCAGATGTCCCCAAACACAAGTTGATCCACTGGAGTCTTGTCAGCCAAGAAGAAAATTAAGTTAAAGAAGATTAATTCTCACTCATCCAGCAGTAATCAGTCGCCAATAGTTCTTCAGCTAAGGTCAGGGCCTGCTGCCCATTTCCCAGTGCTATGCTGAGTTCCTTCTGGTTGAGTTTGTATGGATATTGCTCATGCTGACGCCATTACTGTAGGTTCATATGAGCAACTTCCCAGAGTTCTAGAAACTCTTTTTCCTTATGATCCTCCAGCAACTCTACGTCTTTCCATACAGTCTTTCCATCCCTCCTTCAGCAATGCTTCCTGAGCCACGTGTGGGCAAGGTTTGAAATAGAAGTCCTATCCAGACACGTGATCCCTGTGGACCTGTCTTCTCCAGTTGTGGATTTCTGCGCACAGTGCTCTGTTGCATGAGGAAGCTTCATTGGTGAGAGTTGGGAAATATATTAGTATTCTTTCTGTCACCTATTCTGCTTTGTTACACAAGCCTTAAGTATAGAGGTTCCATTGTAGATGTGTCACTTAGGGCTGGACATGTCAAGGACACCTATTCTCTGTGACCAGTTGTGGAACTCTGTAATACTTTCCATCTATTGCAAAACACAGCTTGTTGTTGAGTGATGACAGGTATTAGGAATATGACATAGGAAGGGTCTGGTAGAGCTCTAGAATCTATGACCTCTCCAGACATATGTATTTGGCTACGTATACAGTGTCACACATGAGTTCCTTCCCATTGAGAGGGCTTTAAATCCAATTAGTTGTTGATTACCCTCAAGTAAAAATGCCACTACTGCTAAATTTCAGCAGTTGAGAGAGAACACTTATTTTTCTGAATCCATGTTACTTTACTTAGTATAACTGTTTCTAGTTCCATCCATTTGCCTGAAAATTTCATGATTTCATCTTTCTTCACTGATGAGTAGTAATCCATATATACACATGTGTGGGTGTGGGTGTGGGTGTGCATATATATATATATATATATATATATATATGTTTATGTATATGTTTATGTACTGAGTCTATAATATTTAGTGTTCTCGCATATACAAGTGATTATGGATAGGATATGTTTGGGATTGGATAACCCATTAGAAAGCTTGTTCCTGAAGTCAGCAGGTTCTCCCTCTCTCATTAGCCTTTGGTTATCTATTGTTCTTCACCTAGGGATGGGACCTTGTGGCACTCCCTCCATCCACATTGGCCTGTCTCCTTGTCCTGGTGTTATGCAGCTCTCGTTTAGAGAGCCATGTTGTTGAGATTTCATGCGTGCAGCTTCCTTGCCATGTCCAGAATGTCCTATCTGTAGTCAGGCGTCCTGCTCTTCTGGCTCCTGCAGTTTTTCTGTCCCACGTCTTCAGCTATTTTCAAGAGCTTTCGCAGCAGGAGTTCCACTGTGGATGGTTCGGTTGTGGCATTCCATGGTCACTTATTTCATTCTCTGCATGGTAAACAGTTGTGGGACTGAAATCGTCTCCATCTGTGGTGAGAGGAAGCTTGTTGGCGAGTGGTGAAAGCTACATTTGACTGTGAATATAACAACAGGTATTTAGAACATAATCAGAAGTTGCGTTTGCTTAGAAGCAGCAGTAGTAGGCCTTCTCTGGGTCTATGATCTCTCCATCAGTGGGTGTTTGGATGTTTACCTGTTAGGCATGGGCTCCCTTCCATTGAGCTGGCTTCTTGTCCAATCAAAGAGCTGCTGGCTACCTCCATGATACTGCCACTATTGCACCCTCTGAAATGTTTTGCTGGGCTTGCAATGGCTGTGGTTCCCACGGTTTGAAGCTGGGTAGGGCATTGGTCATCTTCTCCTGTGGCAGCTTACATAGCACCTTCTGACACTATGCAAGCTTGTCTTCAGGGAGGTGGCTGGAGTCAGTCCCAGCTCAAGCTATCCAAGTGCCATGTCTGGAATGTGTGTGTCTTCAGCAATAGGGTGCTGCCTTCAAGTTCTAAGAGGTTACCAAGACTAAAGCAACAGCCTCTATTGAGTTAAGAGTCCTTTGGATTACCAAGAACTCACATGGAGGTTTCCCTTGGCTGGCACTGGAAGTTTGTTAAATAGTTTTCAATTATATACATGCACAGACATATATATTATATATGTATTTTTGTTTATTTTTTAATTAATTAATTATTTTTTTCTAGACAGCACGTCCCTGTAATCTTGGCTGGCCTGGAATTCACTATGTAGATGAGGCTTGCCAAAATCTCACAGAGATCCTCCTGCTGAATGCACCACCACATATATGTGTATCATGTAAGCTAATAAATTTATATATTTCCCTATTATTTTCAGACAACCTTAGTATTATTTCTCTCCTTCTTGCCTCTGCCTTTTATCACTCCCCTCTCTGATCCCCAGTTAAATCTCCCCCTACATTTTTTTTCATTTCCCCTTGATGGCGCTTGTGTCCAACTGCCCCCCCAGATCCCCGTTGGACTTCTTCCCCCACCTTCAATGGTCCTTTTCTACTTGCCTGGCTTCTTTGATTATTTGAGATGATATACTTACATCTAAAGATTCCAAACTTCCATCTACAATTAAGAGACAACATGTGACACTTGTCTTTCTGGGTCTGGGTTAACTCATTAAACTGAAAGGCTTCTATCCAGCAAAAGAAGTAATCAACTGAGTGAAAATGAAGGCTGTAGGTTGGGAGAGAATCTCTGCCAGATGTGTATCTTATAGAGGATTAATATCCAGAATATACAAAGAAATTAAAAAAAACAATCAAGAAAGCACATGACTCAATGAAAAAATGGGCTACAGATCTGAACAGAGAGTTCTCCCAAAAGAAGAAATAGAGTGGTTTAGTAATATCTTTAAAAGGGTTCAACATCAGTAGCAATTAGGGAAATGCAAATTAAAACTACTTTAAGATTTCATCTCACTCCAGTCAGAATGGCTAAGATCAAGAGAATAGCTGACGACAAATGCTGGGAAGGAAGTGGGATTGAAAACTGGTGCAGCCACTGAGGAAATCAGTGTGGAGAACTGCTTAGAATCTGAAAGTGGGTCTACTACCTTATGATCCAGCTAGACGGTTACTTAGCATACACTAAATAGCTCGATATCCTACTACAAAGATACTTGCTCAGCCATGCTCAGCACCACTCCTCACAGAATATCTAGGCAATGGAAACCACCTAGATAACCTTCAGTGATGAGCAGATAATTGAAACATGGTACACGATGGAGTTCTGTTCAACTGTAAAGAAAAATTGGATCATGTAATTTGCTGATAAATGGATGGAACTGGAAAACATTGTACTGAATCAGGTGACCCAGACTCAGATCCTGTATATTTTCTATCAAAAATGATTTTCTCAGAAGCATCTGTTTTCAAAGTAGTGCTCTGTAGGTGTGTAAGGTATGAGAAACTTCCCTTCATTGTAGAAGAAAGCAAAGTACAACTGGCATCGTTAGAATTCAGGAGCAATAGGACAATTTTACAGTAGATGTTGAACTAGCAAACTCGTTTTGATCAAAGTTTCCAAAGTGTGACACTAATAACATTATTCTTTCCTCCTTCATCAAACAAATACTCTGGAAATATCAGGGCAGCTCTGATATTGTTTATTGAGGACTACTATTTTCTTCATGTTTTTAAGGAGAACAGCTCTGTGGCTAGGACTGCACACGTCATCAATATACGGTAATATGTGGAGACGGCCAGTGAATTGTTATTGTTCAACCTCAAGGATAATGAGTCAGAGTAGAGTTGGATGGATGGCGTGGTTGTGGTAGCTACATGGAATTGTTAGGGGGGGACCTCGTGGAAGGGTCCAGAGACTGCTATACCTCAAACCTGCTCACTATCTGCTTTGGTTCTTCTTCTACTGTTTTGTGCTACAGTCTCTCTCTCTCTCTCTCTCTCTCTCTCTCTCTCTCTCTCTCTCTCTCTCTCTCACTGAGATGAGCAGAGCAAAGTAATATTTATGCATTCCTCACTTTCCTACCTGTTGAGGCAGGGTCGTTCCTGTTGTTTCCACTGCTGCGCTGGCTGCAAGCTTCATACCTGTCCCGTCAGTTCGTGGGAGATTCTTCTGCCTCTACCCCTCTTCTCACCACAGGAGTTCTGAGACCACAGATGCACACTACCATATATGTCTTTATAAGTGGGTTCTGTGGATCACATATTGGTTGTCAGGCCTGTGGAGCCAGTGCTTTCATCCACTAACCATCTCCTAGACCCTGATTATAGTCAATGTTAAGAATATATTGCCTGAAGATAGCAAAGAACATGTTCTATCCCAAGATGTTCCAGAGCTGCTGTCTGTCTGATCCCTAATGTGCCACAGGAAAGCAGCACCACAGGGGAAGAGTAAGAACCCTTGTGCTGGAATTCGAGCTTTCTTCTTTTTTCTTTTGACAGGGTCTTCCTAGTCCCAACTTGCCCAGCTCACTATGTGGACCAGTCTGGCTTCACTCTCACAGAGATCCACCTGCCTCTACCTCCTAAGGGCTGGGATTAAAGGTGCATGCTTTCTGCTTTATCTGTAATCACATAATTGTGAAGTAACAGCTCTTATAAGCACCTCATTGACACAAAGGAGTTATCTTTACATATACTCATGCTACCAGAAATCATTCCCAAATACCTTTGGCCACTATTACCAGGTTAGCACCTATAGGATGCCTTATTTATTTTATTCACATTAAATGTTGAGCAATGATAATTGGATACATATACGTTATTATGCTGTCTAGCTATTTGCAATAAAAATCCCCATTTATTCATTTAAGCCAACATTTATCAACTGTGTATTAGGAGCTAAGTCTCGTGGTTTTGTGAGCTAATTTTCCATGATTCCCAACTGCCCTGCATAACCCTGCCAGTATAGCAAATGAATACAGAGTGGATAACCAATCCTGCAACATATGCTAAGACTTCACAAGACAGAAAAGCTCATTTTTGTGGTTTTCAACAAGGATAGACAAGGACTATGAACAGCTGAAGACAGTCAGGAACCCTGAAAATATTTTCCACTGTAAAATTTAGAGGCAAATGTTGATGAGAGAGGAGTCATGATGAAGGTGGAGAGTAGCTGGGAGAGGCGAAGCTCTGTGTGGTTAATCACAGGGATGGGCTACTTTGCTAAAAGGCTGAATTTCATACATTACCAGACTGCTGTAGAAACTACTCTCCAAGCCCACCAGAGGCTCTTATTTCCCAGCTGAAGGGGACATGCAGTGGCGTTTTCAGTGGTCAGGGAGGGAAGGTCATATTCCATCAGTTAAACACCTGCTCAGACCTCATTTAGCTTCCCGTTGGTCTTACCTCTCCCTTGCTCATGATTCATACTGATTTAATTCCTTTTGAAGCTCGCATAATACAAGTCCTATACCGTAGTGTTTTGCATTTAATTACTCATCAACACTAAAATTTTGAACAGAGTCAGGTGTCCAAGTCAGAGCTCAAGTAGTTCAGAATCTTCTAAATGAAAGAAATAAAATTTAATTCTACTGTTCTACCATAGCAGAGAATTTACTGTACATTAGTTAGTAAAAATATAGATCCATTTTTATGGTGTTAGAAGAGTTTCTCATAAATAAGTCTTATGTTTCTGTGGCTCTGTAATTTAATGTGGCCATTTGTGAATCACATCACTGGACCAAAGTATTTTTCAGAGAACCTAGTACAAAGTGTGACTCTAGGACACGCACAGTCTGAGATATAAAATGTGATTTGTGAGGATCCAAAATATTTGTTCCACCATATAGTCCCCTGCTCCCTGGTAAGAGTTAACCTCACCCTGGGTGAAGTCTTGAATTATGGTTGGAGGACCTGGTACCATTTTCTGATCATCTGATTCAATGTGGCTCCCTCTTTCTGTGGCATTTTTTTTAACAGTTCTTTGAAATTTCATTTACAGAATGGAAAGTAAAACTAGGAAAATTTATGAGTAACAGAAGACAATGTTAATAATCAAAGAAGGAAATCAGGCACAGATCTGAATATCCCAGGTAAACTGGGACATAGCTATATCTATATATATGTAATGTATATGCACATATATGCATATATATATATATATATATATATATATATATATATATATATATAGTCTCCTTCTTGACAAAATGGCACATCTAAAAATTATTTAGATTAGTCACAACTCTCTTGCAAGGTGAAAGATTTTTAAATGATCTTTTTTAATGTTTCTTTGGATCCAGTTCTTAGGCCATGCCTAGTCCTGAGTAAATATTTAATAATGATTCATTTATTTTTGTGTATGGCTAAATCATGGAACACCAGTTCCTCTTAGGGAGCAGAGCTGCACTAACTTCCACCTTGCATCTCTTATGAAGCAAAGCTGTACCAACTTCCACCTTGCATCTCTGTGTGTTTTCCCAATGCTGTAAGATTGTAAATGTTGCCTTTATCATCTTTTATGATCTGAGGCACTTGAGTCACTCATTCCAATCTCTTTGAAATTTTTTGTTTCCTTATTTCTGTTCAGTAGCTGCTCTTGTTATAGAATTCCTTATAGAAAATATAGAAATGATCTAGAAGTCTGTATTCTCTCAAATTGAAAACAAAGGCAGAATAACACCATATCTGAATTGAATAGTTATGTTCTTATTTCTTTGTTTTTAAAATAATTTATATTGGGACTTTTATGAATTGTTATGTATGTGTTTATATTTTTCATTGTCTTATAATGAATATATAATAATTAGGTTTTAGTGCTTTAACGTAGTAAATTTGCATATCTGTAGATGTCTAACAGAGACTAGTAAAGTAATAATGGAAGTAGTTACCAGACGTGGTGGCACAGGCCTATGTCCTAACACTTGAGAAGTAGAAGCAGGAAGATCAGGACTCAAAGGTCATCGAGTACTACATAGGAAGTTTGAGGGAAGCCTGGGCTACATGAGACTCCATATTTAGAAAAAGAGTAAAAGCTTATGTATTCTTTTAATCTTTGCTTTGACAAATTGCTGGAAACTAAAAATACCAACTTGGATAAGCTATAATCTTAAAGATTTAATCAAAATATTAAAATGTATTATTCAATTATTTTTTTTGTCTTTTCAAGATAGGGTCTCCCTGTAGTCCCAGCTGTCCTGGAACTCGCTCTGTAGACCAGGTTGGCCTTGAACTCACAAAGATCCACTGCCTCTGCCTCTGCCTCCCAAGTGCTAGGATTAAAGGCATGCACCACCACGCCTGGCAGCATTCTCAAACTCTTAATCCTCCTATCTGACACACTCTTTTTTTTTTTCGACACACTCTTTTTTTTTTTTTTTTTTTTTTTTTTTGTATTTTTTTATTGATGGTTTGTGCATTTTATACATCATCTTTCCAATTCAGATCAGGCATATTTCCCTTTCGCCTTCCCCCCACCCCACCCCATCCCAGATCATTTTATTCTGCCAAACTGTTCTGCATCTTTCAGGTTTTTTTTCATTTTTAGTCTATAAGTGATAATCCATGAGTATAAGCATCCTTCGCTCGTGCAAAACCAATCTCTAGACTGTTGTGCCCAACACCCCACACAGTCCCACCATTCAGTGGAGGTTGACAGGTTGTTTGTGTCAATCAAGTTGATCAAATGAGTGTCCCACTAGATGCTGTAGTATTCACCGTTCCACCAATCGCAGCCTTTTTCGATTCTACCACGCCCCCTCTTCCGCAGATTGTTCCCTAGGCTTAGAAAGGGGCACAGGTAGGATAGAAAAAAAAATCCCTCTCTCTCTGGAGCTGTTGACTTGGATTCTGGTCATTCTGGCTGTTTCCTTTCATGGGCTGGACAGTTTGTTCAGGAGAACCTTTCGATCTCTACTAATGAAGCACAAGCAGGCAATGTCATAAGCCACAGTAAGACCCTGTTATATTTATCAGGGGGGTATAAAAATAATTCAGAATTAACATACCATCCAAACATATGTGTCTATGCCAAAGTAACCTACCATAACTATTAGTGCTGCTTAAATACTATATATCTGACACACTCTTGTGTGAGAATTATATACCCAATTCACTGGGTACTAAGTAGATTTGCTTTCTACCAGGTTTTCACTGGTAAAGTGTAAGCCCCCTTACTTAATATTTTTGCCTTTACAATACAAAGACTTCCATTTTTCCCAAGGTCACTGTATTAAGTAAAATGTCTAAGGCCTTAGAAATCAGTCGTATTTCTCGTCTCTAATATGGTAAGAAACATAGAGCCTGTTTTATTTATGGGTGATATGTAAAAGTGCTCTGTAACTGTCCTATTCCCTGAGCCAAACAGAAGTCAAAAGGCTTCAAAAAGCTATGAAGCCAGTTCTATAAAAAAGCTTTTAGAACTTTAAAGATCAGTTTTATGTTGTGTCTTCTAAAGTTCCCCCAGGGAAATAATGCAGCGAACTGCCTGGCTTGTTTCCAAATGCATGTAAATATACCTTCCTATAATTTCCTCTGAGCCTAAGTCCAAGTTCAAGCATAGGCACTGTGCTCTGAATTTTGGAGTTTGTTCAAACTATAAGTAGTTCAAGTGCTCAGCACAGCAGGAATAAAGTCACCCTGATCCACACTGTCTATTACTCTTTTGCCAGTGTTTACATGTGGAGTGTGTACTAACACCTTGCATATCAGAGCATATCTTTTAATTTTAATTTTTTAGTAAATTTTTGTGATTTTTTTTTATACACCATAGAAACCCCCTTCATATCCACACCTCCCCCAATGGTCCCCACCCCAATTTAATGCACTCATATATTAATATAACTCTAAAGAGTCTGAATTTGTGCCCCAATGTCCATCAAGGGTCCATCCTCTGGACCCACCAAGAACCCCAGCCACTTGTGGGTTTCTTTGTTAATCACCGATCTGCTGGGTAAGGACACTTCTCTGGCGAGAGCTCAGAATTATATTCATCTTTGTGTAGGATTGCGCAGTGAGGATGTGTCCCCAGGGTTAAGCATCTCATAGCTATTCTCTGTGCTTGATCTGTTCTGAACTCTTGTAATTGTCTCCATCTTCCAATGTCAGGGTGTCTTTCAGCAGTCATCTGTTCAGGCTTCTTTATTTTCAGAGGGGCCAAGTTGCCAGAGTGACTAGTTAGTCTAGCTATTAGTCATTGCTCTAACCTTACACTGTGGGGAATTCCTAAGACAGGTGGTTTTCCCCGATAGAAATACCTGAACTTAGCAACAAGAAGATCAGAACTCAAAACTCAACAAACCATTTCTTAGCAGGTAAGCTTGAGCTGGTTCATCTCCTCCCTGAAGTAACAGAGGAAGCGAGTGATCCTAGATTAGGCTGCCACCAAGTGCATTCATGACAGACTTTTTTTTTTTTAATTTGTGTCTTTTTGAGTCAGGGTTCCCTGTAGCCCCAGGTGGCAGGGAGCTCTACTGTGTAGACCAGTGCTGGCCTTTAACTCACAGAGATCTGCCTGGCTTCTGCCCTTCCTAGTCCTAGGATGAAGGTATTTGCTGGCCCATGCCCAGCATGACAGCACTTCTAAAGACAATATTCTGAACCTGTAATTAATTTAAGAATTCTGAAGCAATATTGGGAATACTGATAAACCAAGCATTATGTAATTGGTGTTTTTTGAAGTACTCAGAAAAAGGGTAACTACTGATGAATTAATATAATTTATCAAATTTAAAAGGTTTCAAAAGTTGACAGAAATGCGTATACAAAGGCTTTGCTTCCCAAATAGTAAATTTTATAAATTTGTACACTCCTTAAAGCTTATATTTAAAGAGGTATTTAATGTTTCACTATAAAAAGTGATCTCTTATTTAAAAATGCAAGGTAATTTGAATACTGACCCCATATATTCAACATAGGTATTTCTGTTAACATTTGGAGTCTAAATTTCTTAAAAAAAATTTAATTACTAATTGTTGTTTCTTCACCAGCAAAATAAAATTAATACCTTTATTCATTTTGGCTTTTCTAGAATATAAACTTAAAGAAGTTTTAAAAAAGAAATGATAACAAGTAAAAACAGTCACTTTATAAGATAATATTAAAAACATGCTGATTCGCTAAATTCCTTACAAATTGTTATAAGGGGATGGGTGAGTGTACTATGTATGAACACTCTAACCTCGGAACACATCAAGTATTTTACTCAGAGTTCAACTTTGTAATTTTTTAAATTATTTTTTCATTTTAAATGATGTAATACTGGTGTCTGGTGCCATGGGCATTAGTGCTCAATGAGTGCAAATACTCACAGAGTTTGGGAGAATGTGTTGGGTCCCCTTCAGAGGGAGTTATAGGGGCTANATACTCTGTTCAGAACCAAATATAATACTAAAGTCCTTGGGCTATGCACTTAGGCAAAGTATATTAATGCAGGAGCTCTGACATCAGCAATGGATTGTTCTACCAGGGGGATGTTGGCCAGGGGATCCAAGGCCCCACAAAAGGTAAGGGCTCCTTGCCCCTAAGTTGGGATACCTGCAGGAGGAGAGGCGATAAGACCCTGCTGCCGAAGACCTGACGTTAACATGGGAGGGATGTATTGAGACCGCACATGCAAGGGTACAGATGGCCTCTGGAATGCCAGAGAGTGTTCCCAAAGGCCACTAAACCAATAAAGCAAATACGGGTCTCCCTGAGTCAAGCAAGACTCCACCATCAGCACCAGCTACACTTCACCTGCCTGGAAATACTGTGCAGCAGAGGCAGCCATGTGCCTGTATATCCCAAATCTAATTGGCTGTTGGTTCATGGGCTGACAGTTTGTTCAGGAGTAACCTTTCGATCCTACTAATGAAGCACAAGCAGGAGATGTCATAAGCCACAGTAAGACCCTGTTATATTTATCAGGGGGTAAAAATATAATTCATGAATTAACATATCATCCAAACATATGTGTCTATGCCAAAGTAACCTACCATAACTATTAGTGCTGCTTAAATACCTATATATCTGACACACTCTTGTGTGAGAATTATATACCCAATTCACTGGGTACTAAGTAGATTTGCTTTCTACCAGGTTTTCACTGGTAAAGTTGTAAGTCCCCCTTACTTAATATTTTTGCCTTTACAATACAAAGACTTCCATTTTTCCCAAGGTCACTGTATTAAGTAAAATGTCTAAGGCCTTAGAAATCAGTCGTATTTCTCGTCTCTAATATGGTAAGAAACATAGAGCCTGTTTTATTTATGGGTGATATGTAAAAGTGCTCTGTAACTGTCCTATTCCCTGAGCCAAACAGAAGTCAAAAGGCTTCAAAAAGCTATGAAGCCAGTTCTATAAAAAAGCTTTTAGAACTTTAAAGATCAGTTTTATGTTGTGTCTTCTAAAGTTCCCCCAGGGAAATAATGCAGCCAACTGCCTGGCTTGTTTCCAAATGCATGTAAATATACCTTCCTATAATTTCCTCTGAGCCTAAGTCCAAGTTCAAGCATAGTCACTGTGCTCTGAATTTTGGAGTTTGTTCAAACTATAAGTAGTTCAAGTGCTCAGCACAGCAGGAATAAAGTCACCCTGATCCACACTGTCTATTACTCTTTTGCCAGTGTTTACATTGGAGTGTGTACTTACATACTTGGCATATCAGAAGTCAATATCTTTTTAATTTTAATTTTTTAGTAAATTTTTGTGATTTTTTTTTATACACCATAGAACCCCCTTCATATCCACACCTCCCCCAATGGTCCCCACCCAATTTAATGCACTCATATATGTAATATAACCTAAAGAGTCTGATTTGTGTCCCCAAATGTCCATCAAGGGTCCATCCTCTGGACCCACCAAGAACCCCAGCCACTTGTGGGTTTCTTTGTTAATCACCATCTGCTGGGTAAGGACACTTCTCTGGCGAGAGCTCAGAATTATATTCATCTTTGTGTAGGATTGCAGTGAGGATGTGTCCCCCAGGGTTAAGCATCTCATAGCTATTCTCTGTGCTTGATCTGTTCTGGAACTCTGTAATTGTCTCCATCTTCCAATGTCAGGGTGTCTTTCAGCAGTCATCTGTTCAGGCTTCTTTATTTTCAGAGGGGCCAAGTTGCCAGAGTGACTAGTTAGTCTAGCTATTAGTCATTGCTCTAACCTTACACTGTGGGGAATTCCTAAGACAGGTGGTTTTCCCCGATAGAAATACCTGAACTTAGCAACAAGAAGATCAGAACTCAAAACTCAACAAACCATTTCTTAGCAGGTAAGCTTGAGCTGGTTCATCTCCTCCCTGAAGTAACAGAGGAAGCGAGTGATCCTAGATTAGGCTGCCACCAAGTGCATCTCATGACAGAACTTTTTTTTTTTTAATTTTGTCTTTTTTGAGTCAGGGTCTCCCTGTAGCCCCAGGTGGCAGGGAGCTCACTGTGTAGACCAGGCTGGCCTTTAACTCACAGAGATCTGCCTGGCTTTGCCTTCCTAGTCCTAGGATTGAAGGTATGCTGGCCCATGCCCAGCATGACAGCACTTCTAAAGACAATATTCTGAACCTGTAATTAATTTAAGAATTCTGAAGCAATATTGGGAATACTGATAAACCAAGCATTATGTAATTGTGTTTTTGAAGTACTCAGAAAAGGGTACTACTGATGAATTATATCAAATTTAAAGGTTTCAAAAGTTGACAGAATATCTGATACAAAGGCTTGCTTCCCACATAGTAAATTTTATAATTTGTACACCTTCCTTAAAGCTTATATTTAAAGAGGTATTTAATGTTTCACTATAAAAAGTGATCTCTTATTTAAAAATGCAAGGTAATTTGAATACTGACCCCATATATTCAACATAGGTATTTCTGTTAACATTTGGAGTCTAAATTTCTTAAACTAAAATTTAAATTACTAATTAGTTTTTCTTCACCAGCAAATAAAATTAATACCTTTATTCATTTTGGCTTTTCTAGAATATAAACTTAAATGAAGTTTTAAAAAGAAATGATAACAAGTAAAAACAGTCACTTTATAAGATAATATTAAAAACATGCTGATTCGCTAAATTCCTTACAAATTGTTATAAGGGGATGGTGAGTGTACATATGTATGGAAACTCTAACCTCAGGAAAATCAAAGTATTTAATAGAGTTCAACATTTGTATTTTTTAAATTATTTTTTATCATTTTAAATGATTTGTACATGTGTGTCTGTGCATGGGCATGTGCTCATGAGTGCAAATACTCACAGAGTTTGGGAGAATGTGTTGGGTCCCCTTCAGAGGGAGTTATAGGGGGCTAAGAGCCCAAGATTGGAGATGGGGAGTGAATTCAGGTCCTCTGCAAGAGCAGCAAACCCTTTGAACTGTCAAGCCATCTCTGCAGGCCCAGCAGAGAAGGGTTTTATTATGGAGTAGAAGAATGAAATATTTCTTAGTCAGGGTGATATTCAAAGATTACATGCTGAGTTCATAGGAAGCCAACCAGGCATCAGAAATATGAAGGCAATTCATTCAGGCCCATTAGCTAGCTAAGAATTTAGGTGCACATTTCTTTCCTTTGTTACCTTTAGAATGATATTATTTTCACTTTAAAGAAAGCATCTCTTTTTCTTTACTGATGAGATAGCGAACCACAGAGCCTGATCTTCAAAGGATGATCTTTGAAATCTGGCTTACAAAATCACTAGCTGTGTGACTGTGGGCAAGTTATCTTCTATTTGGTTCTGTCCCCTCCTCAATAAAAGAAGATAATGATATCATATAATCTTTGGTTTTACTCATGATGCAAATGGTATGAGAACCATTCTATCCAGTAACAGCAGTGGTCTTGTAGTAATAATTTTAAGTGCAGTAAATGTTTATTGTATCTCTAGAATGTGGGTTATACTCAGAAAGTCTGGTAAGGGATTTGAGAATGCTTGGGGCAACAGATGCACCTTAAGGAGTTTGACATTTAGTGGAAAAGATAAAAACTGCAGGTTACAGTGTATTAAGTGCCATCTGAGAGGTACAGGCTGTGTTAGTATAATCCAAACCAACCAGCTTGTCTTGGTAGCAAAAGAGCCATTCTTTTTCTTTTTTAATTTTTTTATTATTTATTTATTTATTTTTGTATGTGTATGAATGTACTGTCTGCATGCAGGTCTGTGCACCCGTGTCGTGCAATGCCGCGGAGGTCAGAAGAGGGTCTCGGATTCCCCTGGAACTGGAGTTCTCCTGGAATTGGAGTTACAGACGGTTCTTAGCCGCCATGTGGGTGCTGGGGATCGAACCCGGGTCCTCTGCAAGAGCGTCGGTGCTCTTAACCGCTAGGCTATCTCTCCAGCCCCCAAAAAGAGCTATTCTAAATGGTGCTAATATTTGAGGTGGGTTTTATTGGCTATGGGCTTAGAAATGCTAAGCTGACAATTGGCTAGCCCAGGAAGAATAGAGAGTGACAGGGGTTATCGAGAGATAATCATGTTGCTGAGCTTAATTTCTAGAGCAAAGAATTTTTTCTATGCTCATCTTTTACTAAGTAGTATTCTGAGAACTTGGGATATACAAATGAACAAGCATTGTTGCCTTGGGATAGAGGGGAGTCATACACAATTAGTTAAAATAATTATATCTTAGTAGGTGAACCTTATTGTAGATAAAATACAACAGGGTAAGTGTGTTTGAAAGAACTATAGAGATGTCTTTCCTGGGCTGCAAACGTGTCATTTGTTTGTCTCGCTATCCTCTTAAAGGGACACCAGCCAGAATGGACTAAATCTATTCCAAAGTTCTATTTTATCAAGCTCACTTCTTTAGAGACCATATATTTAATATTGCATATTCTGAGATATCAAAAGTTGGAACTTAAGCTTATGGAAGGTTGAAGAATGTGGCACAATTTATTCAATGCCAAAGTAGTTGTCATTTACTAGGCCAGAATCATGCAGTGTTAGGAAGAGGAGCAGACCATAGGTAGAGAAGTTAGCCAAGGTCCCAAGGCAGCCTTAGATTTGGTTTGTTCAAGAAGCAAATCTGCTTGGCAGAATAATCCATTGCTGATATCAGAGTTCTCCTGTATTAATATATTTTTTATCTGAATTCTATTGGGGTTAACTGTTAATAATGGGCCCTAATGAAGTTTACCTTCCAGATGCTGAGAAACCTTCCTACCTCTCCCCTTTATAGGAAAAAGAAAAACATGATGGTACTGAAGTCATTCCCTAACTGTAAATTAGAGTCAACAGTTAGAGTGGTAATTTCTTATAAAACAGGTATAACTACCTTCTTTAATTGACTGATAGACATAGGAACTGTGAAAGGATAATTCTCTAGAGCCGAATTCAATAGTAAAATCTTTATAAGCTGTGTAATTAAGCAAAATATATTAGTACAGGAAAGCTCTGATATCAGCAATGAATTATTCTGCCTAGGAGATGTTGGCTAGGGGATCCAAGCCCCCCCACCAAAGTATAAAGGCCTTTTGCCTATAAGTGGGATATATGCAAGGAGAAAGGCGGTAAGTCCCTGTTGTCGAAGACCTGGTGTGAGCATGAAAAAATGTTTTGAGATGTCACTTGCTAATGTACAACTGGCCTCTGAAATGCCATAGAATGTTACCAAAGGCCACTAAAGCAATACAGCAAAATATTGGTCTCCTTGAGACAAGCAAGACTCCTCCGTCAGTATCAGCTACACCTCAACTGCCTGGAGATACTGTGCAACAGTGGCAGCCACGTGTCTATATATATCCCAAATATAATTGGCTATTACCTCTCTCCTTGGAGGAATAACTCACAGTAGATGCCACAAGTGGTTAGGAGATGTTATAAGCCACAATAAGAACTTGTAACCCTTTAAGAGAAACCACAGTTTGTGGATTAGCATACTATCCAAGCATCTGCGTCTATGCTCACAGCTTAGCTTGCCATAATAATGAGTATTGCTTAAATGCCTGTACATCCAATTGCTTGTGCTTTGTTAGTAGGATTAAAAAGGTATCACTGGATAAACTGTCAACCCATGAAGGGGATCAACCTGAACAGACTAGAGTCCAAAATGACATCTCCAGAGAAAATAGACTGCTTTGCTTCTCACCACTTGTGCCCCTTTCCCAAAGCCTAGGGAACAACTTGTGGAAGAGGAGGTGTGGTAGAATATAAGGGCTGTGGAGAGATTGGGGTGAATTGAGAGACTACAGCAATATAAACTGGACTCGTATTTGACCAACATGCTTATGCATACAAGCTTCTCCAACTGGACTATGGAACCTTGTGTTGTTCAAAATTTGGACATAGATACTTGCAAATTGGTTTTACATGAATGTTACTTCATTCATTGCTTATGCTTAATAATTTGGCTCACTCAAAAAAAATTCACCGTTTACCTAATTGTACGGCAAACTGAGTAACGTTCATGTTATCTGAAAACAACTCTGGTATACAGAATTCCCTTAAAAAAAAAAAAAAAAAAAAAAAGAAAAAAAAATAAAAAAAAAAAAAAAAAAAAAAAAAAAGCAAATCTGTGAGCTAGAACAGAGGAAATGTGAAGAGCACAGTTGCAGATCAAAGCACAGAGGTGCCCCTGCATTTGTTCTGAGCAAAATAGGAGCCACTGTATAATCATAATGGCAGGATCCTGAGCAGAGGGATTATGATTAAATTGCAGAAAGTATTCTATTACCTATAGATCAAGTCCAGCACTGGTCTGTATTTCAAAGTCCATAACTCAGAATTAAGTGTACATTGCTAAATGATTGAAAGCACATGAAAAGAAAAATATTTTGACAGAAATTACATGAAGTTGAAATTGAACTTCCATAAATAAAGTTTACTGGAACCTGGCCTGAGCTTATTCATTCACACCATGCCTATGGCTGCTTTTGCAGTCCTGCCTCAGAACTGAGTAGTTGTAGCGGGAAATAGTTGGCCACCAAGCCTAGTAGTGTCACTGCCTGCCTCTTTGTAGAGTCAGTTCTCTGATCCTCACTGCAGAGGGCCAAGGGGCAACTCTGGAGAAGCAAGGTAATGGCAGGGTAGTGACAGTACAGGCCGCGGTGGGACCCGTTCGTTATTGATCGTGAGGGGAAGGAGGTGGTGGGAAGAGGGATATCCAGAGAGGTGTGGGTGAATGCACTGCAGAGAAACCAGCTGCCCTGCACCCGAGCAGCCATGCAGAAGGAAGCCCTCCTGGCAGCAGGGGCAGCAGCGACAGCTTGGCAAAGCCAAGAGCAGAGACGGCCAGGAAATGGGACGAGGTAAATGCCAGAGCAACACTTTCATTTTCTGTGCCAAGGAGAAACCTTCTGTGATGATATAGCAGTTTTCAAACAACTTTAAAAATATCTTGAAGTGCTAGGCTACTAGTATTCTAATTATATATCCTTTGAATTAAAATAGAGTTCTTCAAGTGAATCAGGCCAGATGCCTTTTAAAATTTAGACTTTTAAATGTATGATATTACAAAATATGAACTTAAAAGAGTATCAGCAGTCCATAAGTGGCCTAAGGGACTTTCAATCTGGTCTCCTCGCTTATCCAATTATCATTTATTTATTAAAAGCCAAAACATTTATTTCACATTTCTGTTTTGTTCTGAGAACTACTTTTGTGAACTGTATTTTTAATCTTAGATTTAAATTAATTTATAGAAATCCATTTTCTTCACTAAAATATTTTCTTTATATTTTTTACTTGAGAAAATGGAAGAGGGGGAAACATTTAGCTTAGTATTATGTATTCTTTAACTTATCTCAATAAAAAATTAACAGATAATTTGTTCCTTCCTTGAAAAATATATTTATTTTCTAAGGTACAATTATACTATTAATTACATCTATTCCTATACTGTATATTTCAAGAAAGAGTACATACTTCACAGACTGTCCCATGTAAGTATGTTATACATACTTACTTCACCATATGTTTTCCAACCTTATAGACTCTCATCTTTCTAAACCCAAGGTGTGATATGTTATACCAAATGTAAAACACTTCAAATATAAGGACATGATGGGATAAACTCTGACAATGATGCGGTTGGAAGTATTGAGAACCATTTTTTCACAGATAAAAGTACAATTTCTTAAATGAATATATTTATGGTGACAGAATATTTTGACTTAACTGCTCTGAATTTGAACTAGTTAAAAGATGTGTGAAATATTTCTGCTGCAATGAGAAGAGCAAGATCTCTTGTTTATCTAAATGCTGAGGCAATTTTGTCCTCACTAGGATTTCCACAGGGAGAGTCCACACTGGGCCCGGGTAAAGCTCGACTCACCCAGACTCTCATTTGATGTTGGAAATGTTGCTATGGTTTGAGATTAAGGTGATAACCTAGGGAGGATAATAAAATCCATTTCATACTTCCTACATTTTTTTGGTGGGGAAGATTTCTATTGGATTTCAAAAGTTCTTTACATTGGTAATAAAATGTAGATTTCCCCAAACATTGATAGTGACACCAGCCCATGGAGAGAGTCTAGAAATAAGTCTACACAATGCAAAGCTGTGTCTTTTCTTTCTCAGCCTTTGAGTTGGTGACGTTTTGACCTGTGGGAACATACAAATCTTTTCCCATAGTTAGTTTATGAAGCATACTTTGGTGGAAGTGAGTTGACTCTGTATGACACAGACTTGGTGTGAAAATGCAGTTGGTTTCCTTAGTAAGGACATCTCCATCCTGTTTCCCTTCAGCCTTTTGTTAGCTCAGTGACCACCCTCAAGTTACTTCAAATACACCCTTTTCACCATGTGGAAACCCACCTGTGACTCTATTTTTACCAGAAGAACAAATATAAATCATCAGTCTACAGCCAGGCAATGAATAAATCTAAATTCTTAGAAGAAATCAAGATTTTGTTTACAAAATAGTTTTCATAAGGTTCTTTTATTTATGGAAAAATGGAAATTTTGTTTTAAAAAAACCAAATATTTTATTTGAAAATAAATTATGGAAGTAAAACTGACATTTAAAAATATCAATCCAGTGTTTGCTCACATGTGGCATATCTCAAGTGGAGGATGGTGTGGAGGAGAAGCTGCTTGGTTGGGAATCTGCATAACACCTGAAGCTTGGACATGCTCCTCTGGGCACGACATGACCCTACATGGATTGAAAGAAGCACTGTGGAGTAAGAGCTCTAGTCCTTGAATTTTAGATAAAAACACTCATCCCAAGCTCTGTTTCTCACAGGAAAAAAGGGCTAAAGATTCCATACCTGATATCTAAGATAGCCTAAGAATGTAAGAACATTGCTATCAGAGATTTATTATTCAAAGCAATTAGGGAAAATGATAATCTTTATGTCCATTATTGGCTAAACTGACCCAAAATTTACCATAAGCTTTGACTTCTTTAAGGTCACGTTCATCAGGATTGCACAGATCAATTTGACTTAGATGTGGAGAATGGTCTGTAAATAAGCAAGAGACAAGCATGCACACACACCTTCATACAGACCGAGCTCTTGACCTTCCCTGCCCATCAATGCCATGCATCTGGTTATTATCCTTAGAGGCTTGGACTAGCACTGAACTCACTATCTGCTTCACAGAGCTCTAAGTACTCCCAGAGGGCTATTGACAGATCACTGACATTCTGCATCCTGCATACACTTTATAGATAGGATTTTTAATGCTAAAATGTTTAAAAGATTGAGTCTGCCAGTAGGAGAGTGCCTTTCTTCATTTCTGGGTCCAAATGTCCCCTCTGAATCATAAAAATCCATGTGAAATATACATGGGATTGCCAGTTAGCTAACAAGCAAACGTTCCTTCTTCAATAATAACAGTTTCAACTCAGTTAAACAGGAATGATGTGCAGTGCAGTTGTTCATGTCTAGTGCTTGTGCTGAACCTGCTGTTCCCTGAGGCCCTTTCTTGCTTGGACTGACATAGGGGTGTATGTAGTCCATTTCCCACCAGCCTTAGCTAATTTACCTCTGTATAATATATTAGTGTAGTGTCTCAAAGTTAGGATGATATCTTTACAGATATTGTATAAGGTAACAGCTCTCATTCATTTCTGTATTTACTTTTTAGAGCCTCTAAGTTAAATTTTTAGAAACCAGGTTTTTGGAATAAGGCCTTATTATATTACGTTAGGTGTAACTCTTCTATTTTAAAATTAAACTCTCTGTTCTTGTTGTCATAACCCATTTTATTCTCTGCCACCTTAGTTTATTTATAACTTTATTAAAAATCAGTAGGAAGTTTTTTTTTTTGTTTTTTTTTTTTCTGAGACAGGGTCTCCCAATGGCCCCAGCTGCCTTGGAACCCACTCTGTAAACCCGGCTGGCCTTGAACTCACAGAGATCCACCTGCCTCTTGCATCCCAGGTTCTAAGATTAAAGGTGTGCACCACCAGGCCCAGCTTAAAGTCTGCTCTTAGCCACCATGTGGGTGCTGGGAATTGAACCCAGGTCCTCTGCAAGAGCAGTTGGTGTGCTTAACTGCTGAGCCATCTCTCCAGCCCCCCCAAAATCAGTAATAAGTCTTCTAGGCTCACTTAATTATGTGTTGTTAATAACTAAGAGAATAAAGTTAATGTAAAAAAATAATATGAAATAACACATATCTATGAGCTATTTTGAGTCTCTGCTCCACATAACGGGTCACAAGTAGTTCTGGTTTTTGTTTTGTTTGTTGTCGTCCTTGTTGTTGTTGTTGTTTTGTTTTGTTTTCAGACAGGGTGCCCATGTATTCCCAGCTGTCCTGGAACTTACTTATAGAGTAGACTAGGCTGGCCTTGATTGAACAGAGATCAATTTGCCTCTGCCTCCTAAGTGCTGGAGTTAAAGGGGTGCGTTCCCATACCCATTTCACAAACAGGTCATTTAAATGATCTGGTTTCTTCTTTAGACCCTTGGAGAGTAGGAAGTGAGATCCTCCCACCTGCAGTCCTGAGAATGAGCCACTAACACACACACTTACAGCCTTCTGAAGCCATTTTTTTCCCTTTATTCTTAAGTAGTTGCTTGAGAATTTCATACAGTGTGTTTTGGTCATGTCGACGCCACCCTCCTTTAGCTCCTCCCAAATCACCCCCTTACTTGCCCACTCAACTTTGTACTCTCTTATTTTTAACCCAAGTTTTATGTCCGATTAGTGCTGGTCCTGTACCCGTGGGCGTGCAGCTATCCACTGTAGCACAGTAGGCCTGCAGTGAACCATGCTCTTAAGGAAAGCAGACTCTCCTTCTCCCATCAGCCACTACCAGTGGTTCGTCAGCCAGGATGGAACCTTGTGTCCACCTTCTGTCTCCCTGCTTAGATCATGTCTGGCTTGAGCTCATGCAGGCCATGCACATGCTGTGACAACCACAGGAATAGTCAAGCCTTCCGATGACCCAGTTCAGGCACCTGTCTGGACTGCAGCATCCTGACTAGTCTTGGATGAGAACCCCCCAGCGAGTCTTCTAAATTTCTGCTTCATAGAGACTGAGAGATAGTTTGCTGCTGCAGTCTAAGCATGCAATCTAAGCATGAGGGTGACTTGTTGCAGTAAAATCAATGGCATTTGTTATCTCAAATTAAACTTTCTGTTTCCATACCTCATTAATAAAAATCATGATACTCCCATGATGTGTGAACTGTACAGAAACAGATTAGAGACAAACATACATGCTTGCAATTAGGTTGGCTCCTGAAAATATGACATCTTTAATATATGCTGAACCTGTGCTTCCTGCTTTTTATGAGTGAAGAGTTAAATATGATAAGAAGCTATTAGGTCAGCTAAGATCTCAACAGCTAAAGAAATGGGTATTACAGTTATATCAGGGAGGGGCAATCAAAAGTGGGCAGAAGCTAGGGGACTGTGTCCCAGGATCCAACATAAGTACACCATACAGCTATTATCTTAAATCAGATCTAATTTCATTATAATAACTTTTCTTTCTGGGTTAAATAAGCAACAGTGAAGTTCTTTTTTTAATTCATTTTCATTTATTTATTGTGTGTTTGTGTTCCAGTGCATGTGCACCTGCCAGGATGCACGTGTGAACATGCCGCAATGACCATGTGGAGGGCTATGGAGGAGTATGTGTGGGGGTTGCCTCTCTCTTTCCATCACCTGAGTTCCAGAGATCTAGCTCAGGTCATCAGGCTTTGCAGCAAGCATCTGTTAGCCACCGAGCCCTCTCATGGGCCCGCTACCAAGTTCTAAGAGAGAACCCCCAAAGTGGTCAGAGTCACTGGTGAGAGCCAGGCCCATCAGGCACTGAGCTTCTGGGAAATGAGCGAGTAAGTCAGGCCTTCAAGAGTAAAGTTTTGGATGACAATTCAGTCTTGTGGGTGCCGCACTCTCTTCCACCTTGAGTCATTATCCATCTAAATGATTAGCTAATTTGTTATCAAGCCTTTCCGATTTAGTTTTCCTCCAATATCTGCTTCAGTGCTGGCTCTATGGAGCAGCTCAAAGCTTCCCTAAAACCCTTGCTTCTGAGTGACATGTAAGTATGGAAACAGTTAAGATAAAAGCTGCATTCTCCTGGTGGTTGCAATGCAATAAAAAATCTGTGAAGCAGAGACAATGCAGTGAGGACTTCCATGTAGAGAGGACTTGGAACATGGCAATAGAGGAGAATTTTCATTCCAAGCTGGCTGGGCCACTGTTATAATTGTATGATGGGGCCAACAGAGCTTGCAGTGGGGATTGCATCAGGCACCCGTGCAGAAGTAGGAGCCTAACAACAGTCCTGCAAAACTGGCATCAATACCTGTCATACAATTCAGGACAGTTTAGGTTTCAGTACATTTTCTAAACAAGGATGTAAGCATTTGAAGGCTGCTTGTTTGCTTTTGTAGCCTACCATTGCTTACAGAGCTGGAGAATTCAGAAAATTCTGACTGTTCATAATTCAATATTTTAGTGATATGCCTTTAGGTTCCTAAATCAGTTTTATGAGACGTGATAAAAATACAAGCAGAGTCAGCAGCAGTGATGCTCAGTCATGTTTGACCAGAGGAGACAGAGGAGAAAAAGTGCCCATATCCATCCGGGTGTTGTGGGATTAATAGGAAGGATGGAAGAATGGATAAAACATTTGAAAACATAAAACAGGTTAGAAAATTGAAATGCTTTACACTCATAAGTTTAGATTCTGACTGCTTGGTATTTACCAGATTGATTCAGACATGAAGATGATCGATCATTTCTTTTTTTTTTTAATTTATATATTTTTTTAGATGATCGATCATTTCTAACCTCTAAGTATGGTGCTGATAGTAAATTTCAAACATTACAATATACGTTTGATATGGTGATTTCTCAAGCTGATCCATATCCATGACATATTCAGTTAGGGACTAAATCTTAAATGAAAATAATTACTGTTTCTATTATTGAAAGATAAAATGTTAACCATTCTACATATTTTGCATAAAATGAACAGATATTTCAACATAGACAAATATTTTTATGGCAAGTTAGAATTCTTCATTTTGAAAATTATTTAAATTAAATTTTCAAGTTTAATATCGTAAAGTATGTACATAGTTTTACAATGAACAATGTCTCACTTTTTGCATTAAAACTTTCCATTTTCTATTATAGATTGTTTTAGAGAGCATTGAACAGAAATGGGACAGCAGATTTCCACCAGTAGTTTCCGTTTTGGAGTTCATGTTCATAAACGTTCTGCTGAAACAGTAGCAGTAAACTCAGAGCTCTGCCCTGTGGTGAATGTGGAATCATAACTACCCATGTGCAGTCTTGTGTCTCAGTCCTTTTTCTCCGCAGCTGATTATGGAGACTGCCAATTTGCAGAATACGAAGGTAGCCATTTTCTCATTTTTCTTTTGTGGAGAAAAGGACTAATTAGTGCAAATAGGCAATTTTCATGAATTTTTAGTTTTAATACAAAAACATAAAATGTGTCTGGAAAATGGTTTCTTCATAGAGTCCCAGGGCACATGGCACAATGGCTGCAGAGGAGTGGCGGAGGTTCTCTGTCACAGGCTCCATCTCCAGCAGCATCCCTCATCTACCTACACTTCAAGAGAGCCTAAAGCTTCATGGTTCATGATTACGTCCTGTATGTGCAATGCCGTTAATCCTAGATAAATGTGTAGAGGGTTTCCAGGAGATGTTTGTAGAATTAATGAAAGCAGGACATTATGAGGAATTATTGGTACAAAAAAAGGAAGATGTGCTGTCTCCCTAGACCAGTGGCAAAGGGAAAGCTGGGAAGATGAAGGGAGGTGTGCTGGAAGCGTTGGCCCAGTCTACAGAGTCACCATGCTTTCTGTGGCTTCCCCTGTTACTATCTGTCCATATCTTCATCTTATGCACAAAGCAGCTGGAGGCTAAGACTGGCTTTGCTTCATTGGCTTCCTTAGGGCAGGTCTGCAGTGGATATCAAAATTGGATTTGCTGTCATGTTCACTTCCCAGAATTCCTGAAAAGACTGAAGCTGCTACTGCTACTTATCTGAATCATTTTTCCTTTAATATATATTTTCCTTTATTTATTTGCCTCTTCCTGTCTTTCTCCACTTTCTGCTTTCATGTTTATTTTCTCAGGCTTAGTAAAGTTTAGAAAGGTCAGAGTTAGGGAAGGTTAAGGGGCAGAAAAGCTCATTCTGTCTTCCTTCCCACTTATTCAGTGGCTGAAGTGTATCCTTTAAAAAGACCCAAAGGATTGTGCAGAGGAGTTTTTGTTATGCATTTTATCTACAATACAGGTTTGGCATTTTCATTTAATGTCTATAAAACTTCTCTTTGTAAGTACCATGTGAAACTCAGAGATTAGTATTGTTAATTTAATGCAGTAAGCTGAGAGTCTTTATAAGACACCATCTCCTTTTGAACTTTATGTTTAAGTCACTAGGGATCTGCACAGAGATTTTCAGAAGAATATTAATTTCCCTACTTTATGTAGTAAGCAAATAAAAGGGTCAGAGGAAGTACAAATACCTGGGCACCAATATCAGCATAAATCACCTAATATATGGGAAAAGACCTTTTTATTTTACTTCATTTTTTTCCTCATATAAACTGCTAGGAAAATTGGATGAATTTGCTCTATACATAATGCCTACAGCCATGTGCAGAGATGATTCGGCAGTGATGCATTTGTGAAGGCTTTAATGAGGTAAAGGCCCAGCTCATTTGATGACTTAGAGCAAACAAAGGTTGTAGACAAAGTACCGTGTATCATCATCAACTGCTACTCTGAGTCAGCGATAGGCAGACGAGCTCAGTAATGCATTACATTCTCCACTTCAAATGTAGCAAAGAGGAGCCATTGCCATTTTACTTTTATTCCTTTCCTTTCAGGTAATATTTTAGCGCCAATAAAATGTTTACAATGGAAATGAATTTCTAAAGACAGGAACAACGTCTGTAAATTCAGGCTTAGAAATGTTTGTAGCAAAATGTTGAGCAAAGAAAGTACATAGGCTTTAATCAATGCTCGTTTTGATATTAAAGTTCCTACCTCTTACTGTATTTTGCTACATCTGATATTAGTTTCCACCCATCTGTGGTTCTTAAAAGGAAAACAAAATTAGGGGGAGAAAGGACTTCATGTATCTCCAAAAGAAAGATGCAGCCTTATTAGGGGTTATCATGAGTTCCTAAGTAGAAGATCCTGCGGTGGGCATTGAAGTCTAGATAACTGTGGGACTTCCGCATTCAGCATACTTTGGGGATCTAGCTCAAAATTTGCTAGCTGGCTGATACGCTTGCCCAAATGACCTTCCTGTTCATTTCATAGAGCAATAAACAACACCCCTTAAAAATGAATTTGCGGCAAGCACCATCTGGCCAGGTACCCCCTAGTCATGTGGAAAATCTTCAGTTCTCACAGACACAGCTCGTTCCCCCATTGGCGTCCACGAGTTTTGACAAGGCATGTGTGCAGCCCCCATGAAAGGAGCTGTGGTGATAGGACTGCAGTGACCCACCCCCAGCTTCTCCTCACTCCAGTCCATGTTTACAGTTATACTTAAAAGTTGAGCATTGTCACAGAGCGCTGCTTGCTGCAGTAATTCAGTCATTGTCCGTCTGTCTTTCATTTTCCAATCAAAGAGATGATAAACATAAGAAAAGCAATTTTCCTTTCTGAAACATAATGCCAGTCGCTTATTAAGGGGCAGTATATGTTGGGTTCTCAGGTCAGCCATCAGTGCATACTATGTAATGTACTCTTGGCCAATATATGCCGTATGGTAGTCATTAATGACCAGCTTGTGCTCCAGGCAAGTTATGCACTTGTGAGTAAAGTTAGGAACCCCCAGTGCTAGAAAGCTAAGACGTGACCATCATTTCCAAGTTTCTGAAATTTTCGTAATGATTTTAAAATTCTATATGTAAAAACTAAGATTACAAACATATAAACAAGGCAATAGAGTAACTTAATGCTGCACATAAAACATCCCAGTAAGTAATTTAAAACATATTTTATTGCATTAGAGATGGTATGGTTCAGAAAATGAGACAGTACATCTGAATGCCATTTTTAAGTCTCTTGGGTTTCTTTCTAGGCAGAATCCAGAGCCCTGAGGATTAAGTAAACTTTCTGAAGCCACCAAGAGAGTAAATAGAAAAGCTAGACGAGGCACTGTATTGTCTGACCCAGAACCTTTGCTTCAAATGATTGCTGTGCTATAGCCCTAGCAGAGTCTGTGTTTTGAACTTTTTTTAACTCACCATGGGCCAGCCCCAACTTTTAAGTTGTAAAATGACAAGGAAAAATACTTATCAGGTTTAAATATGTGAGGGGAATGAATGCATTATCAGTTCCTACTGTCTTTTTTCTGTATGTAAGTACTGGGCTGTAGAGAGGGCATCTTGTTTTGTTGAATTTTTGTGATTTTCATACAAAATAGTTTGGTAACAGTTGGAGGCTCTCCCCTATCTGCATCCCCCCCCAACGGCCCCCATTCAATTTCATGTACTCACATGTATCATGTGTGTGTGTTTGTTTGTGTAATATGCCCTACAGAGTCTGATTTGTGTTTCCAAATGTTGTCCTTCAGCATGGGTCCATCCAGTGAGGCCACCAAGAGTCCCATCCCAGCAAGACACTGTCTGCCCCATCTAAGGAACTTCTGGTAGTTGAGAGGCCACATTCTGATGCTCTCTTGATAGATCGTGTCGCTGAAGGCCATTGCAAATGGTGCAAGTTGATCAGTGTCCAGACCTGTGGTGTAAATTGGGAGTGCTAGCAGTGGATTGGACCCCCAAGTACATGGGGAGAAAATGCAGCATCATTCTATGCCAGTAAAACAGTGATGTTTCAGAAATAAGGCTGCAGAAACAGTGTAAATATCTAATACAGGGACTAGGGTACAGTCGCTGCAGGATTTTCTGAAATGGAAAACCAAATGGAATCAAGCTCAGAGTATATTCCCAAAGTGCCTGGTGGGAACTAATTGAGTGCTGAAGGATTTTTAGAAATTAACAGGTGCTTGGGGCTGGAGAGATAGCCCAGCGGTTAAGAGCGCCGACCGCTCTTACAGAGGACCTGGGTTCAATCCCCAGCACCCACTTGCGGTTGAGAACCGTCTGAAACTCCAATTCCAGGAGAACTCCAGTTCCAGGGGAATCCGAGACCCTCTTCTGACCTCCGTGGCATTGCACGACACGAGTGCACAAACTTGCATGCAGACAGTACATTCATACACATACAGAAATAAATAAAAATTAATAAAAAAAATTAAAAAAGAAATTAACAGGTGCTATTAGGGTTTAACATAAGCAAATTTGTAATCACGTGTTCAAGGCCTATGTGAGTAAATTAGCAATAATCCAAGGCCTCTTCCAAGGCCGTGGGAGGTATGCCAGAGGCCCGCTTGCTGTGTACTTGCTTGGTCACAGCTGGCCTGGGCACATCTGGGAACATCTGTTAACTCCAAAGTTTCAAACACTTCCACCTCCCCTCTCACCACCACCTCTACCTCCTCCAGGGCTCACAGCCTCCGCGCATTTTGTATTTAAATGCCTGTCCTCAATGCAAAGCTGTATCTTTTCTTTCTCAGCCGTTAAGTTGGTGACATTTTGTCCTGTTGGAACAAACAAATCTTTTCCCATAGTTAGTTTTAAGATTTGAATTGCAAGGTTTTTGACTAAAAGGTTTCATGTCTGTCTGTATCCCCCCCCCATTTTTTTTAACCCATGAGTCTCCAGAAGACAGTTTATTATACATAACTATAGGGTGGAATCAAGGCACAGATTTCATCAAATTCACCATGTTGTTTTGGGTGACTATATTGATTACTTGGAAGAACTTATTTTTTTGCATTAAATCACTAAACTTTTAAGTCCAGAATGCTACAAGGTGATACTGTACAACAGAAAATTATAGAGGAAATTTGTATGTGCATCCCAAAGTTATTGCTCTACAGATTTTGTGTAAAACAAATGTGGACAACACGATTATATCTTTTAACTCAGATGCATTACCGTTTTTTATCAGAGTCTGTAAACCAATGTTGTTAATATACACATATTTACTTTTACTAAGTCCTAAAACACCATGTATCCTGTGACAGTGTCTAGGAGAAACTGAGTACTTCGCTGAACTCACATCAATTAAATATGCCTTGATCGAATATACATCCGTGTCCCTCCCACCATCCCCCCTTGCATTGAGTAAATGTACCAAAAGTGGCAACATGAAAGGTTGACCGTCTGAACATTGAAAGGAAGAAAAAGCCTCAGATTGCCATAACATCGAACCCTCTGTGGATCTACATGTAACAAATATTTTATAATGAGTCCTAAATGACTTAATACCTTCTAGTGGCAACAAAGGTTTTGATATGATTTTCTTGCCTTCCCCCCATAGAACAAGGGAGAAATGATGACGATGATGACGTAGTTCTCCAACTGTAAAATTGGAGACAAATTATATAGAGGTAATCTCTTATAAAACCGTTAAAATGCTTTTTATTTATTGACTAATAGACATAAGAACTGTGAAAAGGATTGTACTCTGTTCAGAACCAATATAATACTAAAGTCCCTTGGACGATGCACTTAGGCAAGTATATTAAATGCCAGGAGCTCTGACATCAGCAATGGATTGTTCACCAGGGGGATGTTGCCAGGGGATCCAAGGCCCCACAAAAGGTAAGGCTCCTTGCCCCTAAGTTGGGATACCTGCAGGAGGAGAGGTAAGATGACCCTGCTGCGAAGACTGATGTTAACATGGGAGGGATGTATTGAGACGCCATGCACAGTGTAGCAGATGGGACTCTGGAATGCCAGAGGTGTTAACCAAAGGCCACAAACCAATAAAGCAAATAGTGGTCTCCCTGAGTCAAGCAAGAACTCACCGTCAGCACCATTACACCTCACCTGCCTGGAAAATACTGTGCAGCAGAGGCAGCCATAAGCCTGTATATCCCAATTCTAATTGGCTATTGGCTCTCTCCTTGGAGGAATAAACCCATGGCTGATGCCACAAGCCTACATCCGCTACAGGTTAGGAGATGTATAACAGCCACAGTAAGACCTGTCTCATATTTATCAGGGGTAAAAATGTAATTCATGGATTAACATACCATCAAAACACTGTGTCTATGCCAAAGTACCTACCATAACTATTGTTGCTGCTTAAATACCTATATATCTAATTGCTTGTGCTTCATTAGTAGGATCGAAAGGTACTCCTGAACAAACTGTCAGCCCATGAAAGGAACAGCCAGAATTGACCGAGATCCAAGTCAACAGCTCAGAGAGAGAGGACAGTTTTTTACTTCTCATCACCTGTGCCCCTTTTCTAAGCCTAGGGAACAATCGCGGAAGAGGGGGCTGGTAGAATGTAAGGACTGAAATTGGGGTGAATGGTGAAACTACAGCGATGTAGTCTGGACACTCATTTGATCAACTTGATTGAACAAACAACCTGTCACCCCCCACTGGATGGTGGGACTGTGGTGATTTGGGCACAACAGTCTGCAGATTGGTTTTGCACGAAGGATGCTTGTACTCATGGATTATCACTTATAGCTAAAAAATGAAAAAAAAAAAAACCTGAAAGATACAGGACAGTTATGGCAGAATACATGATCTGGGATGGGGTGGGGGTGGGGGGGAAGGGAAAGGGAAATATGCCTGATCTGAATTGGAAAATGATGTATGAAATGCACAAACCATCAATAAAAATTAAATTAAAAAAATAATAAATGCCTGTCCTCAAGCATCTCAGCATGCACACGTGGGGAGAATTGTTTAAAAATGGTTGTAGTCACCTTGACATGAATTTTAATATCATCTCTATATAACTTCATTCTCCCTAAAGATTAAGAATTCAATGTATAAACAGTATCCACAAGGACTACATGAACAGTTTAAAAACTATTTTACAAGTCTTACCTAAAAGAATGGCTTTCTCTTCACCCTGAAGTTATAAAGAAGCCTTCATTCTAAGGTCTTACTTAACCTTCTACCAAGAGAGCAGCAAGTTTCACTATTTGGAAACCATTTCTATAGAGATTGGGCTGATATCAACATTTAAGAACAGTCATTGTTTTCCTTAGCTGTGTGTTCAAATTATAAACATATAATATATCTACTGACTTATGGTTTATTTGTAGAGTAAAATCATTAGAAATACTGTTTAAGGTTTCACTGGAAAAATACTAGAAGAACCTGGTAGAAGTCTTTCCAAAATCGCCTCCCCACTTGCCAGCCCCACAAATTCAATTGTGTATGCCATGCCCTTCTGAGTCCTTCCCTTAGTTAATATTCTAATTCTCTTCTTGAGTATGACTGTAAGACCTATGGTTTTTAAAAGCGAATAGATATAATCTCAAAACTGTTACAATTGTTTTAATATAGAAACAATTATTTTAGATCACAAACCAAAATTACACAAAGATAGTGTTACGTAGGAGGTCTAAGTGGAACGAAGCAGGATGCTAATTAATACTGCTTGCTTTGTGCTATTCTAGTCATGGTTTGGATTACATAATGCTGCATTTATAATGGTAGGCACGTTCCCAGTGCTCTGGAGCAAGTCCTTTATGGGCAGATGCTAGGAAGCCCATTTCTCAGGCTAGTGGCTGCCTTTTATTATTGCATACTGAGGGTGGGCAATAAAAAAAAAAAACTGCTGTGAACTGGAAAAGAGAAACATGCATCAAACTTATAGAGAACTGTTTGACTTTACAATGATTTACAGTCAAAAAATTCTAATGATTGGTACAAATGAAGGAAAGATATATTTTCCATGCCTGGAAAAGATTTTAAGAAAAATGAAGCAAATGTCAGTATCATTCCAAGCTTGATGGGCCTGTGAGTGAGAAAAACTCCAGAGCTTCGCTCCTCTCCTGTTTCTTGAAGCTTCAGACAGGATGCTTAATGTTGTCTCAGTGGAGCTGTTCACGGGCACATAAACCTTGGTCCACGTGGGGTTTGGAAGCCCACGCAGCTTCTCTAAGAAAGCTCTGGGCTCAACCCTATTTCTGAAATTCCTACAGAGTTCTTAACCTGCCTTGAATATCTCTTATGAGTCTCCCCTTATCAGAGTTCTCCTCACAGGAGAATGTTGCTCTGATTCATTTTTGATCAAAACTATTTTTTCTCTCTTCTTGAGGCATCAAAGTCTTTCAGTTATTTCTTGTGCTGAAATTTGCTAATATTTTCCCTGTGTCTATTAGCACTAGTGTTTGTTTTTCTTTTTCATTCATGTTTGTCTGTCAACCTCATGTGAACAATTGAAGAATAGAAGAATCCATTCTGTGTGCTGGTGTAGATAGAAGAGTTTTCTGGAATCTTCTATGGTGTGGGTGTAGGGCCATTCTGGGTAGTTCATTTAGTCTTCCTGACATAGAGGTCAATGTAAATAAGATGAATTTAATGACACAAACATCTGGGAATGAGGACACTAGTCAAATAAGATATATGAATGTAGAACTGCTATAGAAATTATAGTAATAACAGTGCTGATCGTTAGGGTTTATGGTCCCAGCACCTTCACAGCAGATTAATCCAGTGCTTACTTTTAAACTAGACCAACACTAGGCCTTCTGTTGAGAACATCTCAGACAATTCAGAACAGTCAAGTAGAATCCTCATCTGTGAGCCAACTCTGAACTTTCTGTCCTCCTTGCTAATGTTATCTTGCTCAGTTTTGTGCTGATATTTTCCCCCAAATCCCAGAAAGAGACCACATCAGTCCACTGTTGAAAGTCCCCTCAGCAACACTTATGCTAGGCTTCTTCTGGTATCCTCCCTGATATCCCTTGATACCTTTTCTTCAGGAGAAATTTGAAAAGATGTGTGGGTAGATCAAAAGAAAAGAAAATACAGTTCATAGGTTATGCTTGATGTGAGTGCTCATAAATGTAGAAATTAATTTAGATGAGAAGGAGTTATAAAATAGACTACACAGCGTACAGAAAAATTATATGGTGAACTAAAGTTAGTGGAACATTTCCTGAGTGCCAGTCTCTGAGATACATCATTTAAGAGAGGGGAAGGAGAGTAGAGTGTCCGTCTCAGCTTCTATGGCTTATGGTCTTAAGAAAGTAAGAAATAAATACAGGCCTTCCTTTATGTAATTATTGTATTTGTAAAGAAACAAGAGGACTTTGCAGGATGGTATTCCAGCCCAGGTCCTCTGCAAGAGCAAAGTGTGCTTATAACAGCTTAGCCATCTCTCCAGTTTTTTTGTTTGTTTGTCTGCTTGTTTTGAGACAGGGTGTCTCTGTAGCACTAACTGGGGTGGAATTCTCTATGTACACCAGGCTGGTCTCAGTCTCACAGAGATCTACCTGGCTCTGCTGGGATTCTCTATGTACACCAGGCTGGTCTCAATCTCACAGAGATCTACCTGGCTCTGCTGGGAATCTCTATGTACACCAGGCTGGTCTCAGTCTCACAGAGATCCACCTGGCTCTGCTGGAATTCTCTATGCACACCAGGCTGGTCTCAGTCTCACAGAGATCCACCTGGCTCTGCTGGGATTCTCTATGTATACCAGGCTGGTCTCAGTCTCACAGAGATCCACCTGGCTCTGCTGGGATAAAAGTTGTGCACCACCATGCTCAGATAATTTTACTTAATTTTTAAAATTACCTAAAATCTAATAATTCTTATTCAAATCATATATAAGGGAATGGTGGTGACTCAGGAAATGTATTTAATGTGTAAAACTACCAATTGTTAATGCTAGGAAAAAGAAATGTAGAGAGAAATTAAATGGGTTAGGGTTAAACCAAAAAGCTAAGAAACCCTTGTTCATTTTCTTGTTTTAAAATAAATTAAAATGAAAACTAAATGTATTATTTGTACATATAGAATATCTATATATATATATATATATATATGTAAAACTAGCATTTTTTCATTACAAAGAAGTAATGAAGTGGCTCCATTCTGAAATTAAAAAAAAAAAAACTTTTAAAGAGGTGATGACTGGGCAGTAGGACTACTCAGTGGAGGAACACAGGTGTTGCACAGTTGAAATATTGACATTGCTCCAAGATACCACCAGCACATGCACACACACACACACACACACACACACACACACGTTGTGGTTAATCATTTTTCAATCAAGTTCCAGCCAAGATTCAGGTCTTAAGTATATTTTAAGATAATTAAAATGTATAAAGTTGGGGGCTGGAGAAATGGCTCAGTGGTTAAGAGTGCCATGCCGACTGTTCTTGCAGAGGATCTGGGTTTGATTCCCAGCACCCACATAGCACGTAAATTTGTGAGATGGCTACAATCTTGTATCACAAATTTGAATTGTAGTAAACCTCTTTATGTCCAATATGTAGTGATCAATAAACATTTTGGGTTGACCAAATGAATGAGTAGCAAATTTAAATTATATAGACATGTTATTAATAGCTACTTCTGATTATTTTTTACTAAAATATCTGTCCTGTCATCTACATGACATTGTCAGCTCATAAAGATGAGGTACATTGATACCATGAACCACTATACCTTTATTCAATAGTGTATATGTGTATGTGTGTATATATGTGTGTGCATCTGTGTTTATGTGGCATATATGTGTGTATGTATGTGTGTATCTGTGTGTATGTGTGTGCATCGAATATATATAGTCTGTATGTGTGTGTGCATGGTATATCTGTATGTTGTATGTGTATCTGTGTATATGTGGCATACATGTGTTTGTATGTGTGCATAGAATATATGTATGGTATGTATGTGTGTGTGCATGGTGTATATGTATGGTGTGTGTATCTGTGTGTATGTGGCATATATGTATGGTGTGTGTATGTGTATGCCTGTGTGTTTGTGTGTGCAGGGTATATATGTATGGTTTGTGTGTATCTGTGTGTATGTGTGTGCATGGCATATATGTATGGTGTGCGTGTGTGTGTGAATGGTGTATATGTATGGGGTGTGTGGATCTGTGTGCATGTGTGTGCATGGCATATATGTATGGTGTATATGTGTGCCTGTGTGTGTGCATGGTGTATATGTATGGTGTGTGTGTGTGTGTGTGTGTGTGTGTGTGTGTGTACAGGTGCACGCTTACCATGGTGTAGATATGGAGGCCAAAATACAAGTCTGGGGAGTTGGTTCTTCCTTGTGCCATGCACCACCAGGTAACTGGTTGGTGAACTTCCTGCCAATTATTCTGTCGGCATCTTTCTCATCCTATAAATATGGCCATCACCTAGGCTAACACCATACCAGGCTTATTAAGGTGAATCCTAAGATCAAAGTCAGGGAGTCAGGCTGAATGGCAGGAAGTTCTACCCACCGTGACACTGGTCCCATTATATATTTTCTTTTTTAAATCCAATTTTTATTGAAGATTTTTGGTTTTCATACAAAATTTCCAATCAAATCTAGACCTCTTCCCCCTTCTCTCCCCCCACCAGAGCTCATGCATTCAGCCAAATGTGTTTTTCAGCTTTTTCTCAGTCTCTTTTAAAATTTTCAATGCAGAAGTTTACTGTTTCGAGCAGAAATTCACCTTTCCTGGAGTTCTGTGACCCAGTATTTTTGTTGTTGTTGTTGTTCCTTCCAATTTGTATCACTCCAAAATATGGATGTGCTGAATAGCTTTAGTGTCAACTTGACACACCCGGGTTGAGGGAGCCTCAATTGGGGAATTAGCTCCATTGGACTGGCCTGTGGCTATGTCTGTGGAGTATTGTTCTGATTGTTGAGCAGTGGGGGAGGGCCCAGCCCACTATGGGTGGTGCCACCCCTGGGCAGGTTGTTGTGTATATTATAAGAAAGCAGGCTGGGCATAGGCCAGAGGAGCAAGCCAGTAAGCAGCATTCCTCCATGGCCTGTGTTCCAGCTCCTGCCTCCAGGTTCCTGCCCTGAGTTTGACTTGGGCTCCCTAAGTGATGAACTGTGACCCAGGAGATGCAGCCGAATAAACCCTTTCCTCCCCAAGTTGGTGTCGGTCAGAGTGTTTTGTCACAGCAGTGGAAAGGTGAACTAGAACAATGCATATATGCATGCCATATTATCAATATATATATTATATATATAATATATATTAATTAGCATCTTTCAGGTTTTTTCTTTTTTTTGAAATGAGTTATTATTTATTTTTTTTAATTTTATTTATTTTGTATGGTATGAATTTACCGCCTGCATGTAGGTTCTGTGCACCATGTCGATTGCAATGCTGCTGGAGGTCAGAAGAGGGTCTTCGGATTCCCCTGGAACTGAGAAGTTCTCTTGGAATTGGATTCACAGTGGATTCTTAGCCACCATGGTTGAGGTGCTGGGGATCCAACCCAGGTCCTCTGCAAGATCAGTTGGTTGCTCTTTTAACTACTAGGCTATCTCTCAGCCCCGAGCTTATTTTCTTTTTTAATTTAGGCTGAAAGATTGTCATGCTTGAAGACTCTTCCTTGGCAAGCCCAAACAACAAATTAATCTGCCCTTGTGCTCCACAACTGGGGTTTCCCTTCCCATGGTACACCAAATGAGGTTCCTATGAAGCACCTGGTCCTGGATTCTTTGAGTCTTCTGTTCTGGATCTTATGATACAAGCTTGGGTAGTCCAACACGAATAGCAATCAATTCTGAAGAGGTAGAAAGCCCAGTAGTAGCTCTGTCCACAAGTGGAGTTGTCTCAGCAGTCCCCATCTGGAACTGAAGGTTTGAAGGATACTTGGAGAGGACATGAGTCTTCAGTCCATATTGGAAGGAAGTTGAAAACGCTATGTCTCAATATCTTTGAAGGATGGCAAAATGAGTGGCAGCCACAGGGTAGCTCACTTGCCAGTAAGACAGCCAAAAACAACTGTGGCTTCTTTTTTTTTTTTTTTTTTTTTTTTTTACTTTTTGTCTTTTTACTAATATCTCAAGTTTTATACCTGAAATACAATTTCTCAGGCCTTACTAATTATTTCTGGTTATACTTTCCATTTGGATGCTTAAGGCCACACTGTTAGCCCAGATTAACCAAGGTTTTTGTTTTCTCTAGTTCAGTTGAGGATCTGGTCCTCAGGGGTCACCCGGGAGTTTTGCAGGGGAGAGAGGGAATCCCTGGCTCCTTTTGGCTTTTCTTTGTTTTTGTTTTTGTTTTTTTTTTCTTTTTTCAAGACAGGGTCTCCCTGTAGCCCCAGCTGTCCTGGAACTCACTCTGTAGACCAGGCTGGCCTTGAACACACAAAGATCTGCCTGCCTCTGCCTCCCAAGTGCTAGGATTAAAGATGTGCACCACCACGCCCTGTTCTTCTGGCTTTTCATTTACCAGTTCCATCCACTTGAGGACAAAGTTAGGTCTTGCTAGACCAGGGCTCCCTTTTGGAAGCATGAGCGGATTTTCCTCATTATAGTCTAGATACTGGCTGAAGTCCCATTAGTGGATCTCCAGGAAAACTAGTGACACAGATTTGCAGGACATTTCAAGAGATGCTACCATGTGTTGTCCCCTGGGACTTAGTTGACTTCTGAGGGCAAGGTACAAAGTTATCTCTTAAATCCCTAGGCCAATTTGGAAATGGCATTAACTATTGCTGTTAAGCATCCAGAAAGGCTAAGTTATACCAGCCTGATACTTTTAACTACTGTATAATATTTAAGAAAGGCTTGGACAAAAGCTCAAGCAACCTTGTATAAGAAATACTAAGAACCATACCCATAAGATAAATACTGTGGTTAGATACAATGTCATGACAAACTAGTTTCTTTTTCCTCATTCTTTTGTTTTCATGCATACATACCCTCTATCCATATACCAAAACTGCCTAATTCTGAAAATAAATGGTAGCTTAATTCTAAAATCTGTTAAGGGATTCACAATATAAGAGCACAGTTGTTTTCATGAGGAATATAACATTAACATTGCTTAGTTTGGTGGTTTGAATGGGAATGTCCCCCATAGGCTTCAAGTAGTCAGACCTTTTGTCCCCAGTTGGTGGCGCTGTTTTGGGAGGTCTTAGAAGGTGTGGCAATGCTGGAGGAAGTATGTCACTGGGAGCGGCTTAGAGAGTTCAACAAGCCTTGCAGGCTCCAGTTGCTCTTTCTCTTGGCTTCGTGTGCTCATTGGAAAATGTGAGCCTTGGCTTTCTGCTCCAGCCCCTGCCGCCATGCCTCCCTGCCACAGTGGACTCTAATTCCCTGGAACCATCAATTGTAAGCTCAAATAAACTATTCCTTTTATAAGCTCCCTTGGTCATGGTGGTTTATCACAGCAACAGAAAAGTGACTAATTCACTTAGTTTGACTTATTACTAGGTACTTATTGCTAGCATCCACAGATGAGGGATACCATTCATTGTTTATTTTTTCTGGGACTATCATGCTTCACTTAACATGATATCTTCTAGTTCCATCCATTTACCTGCAAAGTTCATGATGTCATCTTTCTTTACCGCTGCATAGAACTCCATTGTGTACATGTACCACATTTTCTCTATCCACTCCTCAGTTGAGGGGCATTGGGTTGGTTCCAGCTCTTTGCTATTGTGAAGAGCTGCAATAAACATGGCTGTGCATGTATCTCTGTGATAGGATGCGTCTTGTGGGTACATACCCAGGAGTGGTATGGCTGGGTCAGGTGGCAAGCTCATTTTGAGTCATTTAAGGGTTCACCACACTGCTTTCCATAGTGGTTATACAAGTTTACATTCCCACCAGCAGCGGATGCATGTTCCCCTTTTCCCGTAACCTCTCTAGCAGTTGGTATCATTTGTTTTCTTGATCCTAACCGGTCTTATCAGAGTAAGATGATATCTGAGAGTGGTTCTAATTTGCATTTCCTTAATTATTAGCAATGTTCAATACATTTTACCTTTATAAATATTCAAACAATGGGTTGTGCACCTTGAAAATACACAAATTTGAAAGAGCTAATGACATATCCAAGAAATAAAATAAAAATTGTTAGGTTTCTCAAACTATAGTGCACTAAGCTTCTGGTTCAGCATATCAATGGTGAGGTAAGTCTTTAAGGAATATTAAATTTGATCAATACTGTCAGCATTATTTTTAATGTAGTTTAAGAAATAAATACAATCTGTTAATAGTCCAGGCTAAAAAATCCAGTTCATTCACAATTTTACAACTTAGGTTCATAAAAATATTTCACCCCAAACATTTTATACTGTCATCATTTTTTAACTGAAAATGCAGTATTAGTGTTAAGAGCATTATTTGATTTCTCAGATCCACTTTTTAATTGTATTGAAATACCCTATTGATTGCAGAGGAGATAGAGCTAAATTTTTGCTGAATATATTTTGAAGTGAAATCCATGAAGCTAATCCAATATAAGTGGTCCACTTTGTGATTTGCTAATTGTATTGTATATTATTTGGAAAACTGGGAACTAGGCTGTTTACCAACTCAAGTTTTGTCTGTAGGTTACTAAGTGAGTTCTGAAACCCTGTCACACATGAACTGTTATTACACAGGATCAGCCAAACCCTAATGATAAAGAGAAGATTTAGACAGCGAGGCATTTTACAACCATAAAGTACCAGAATTTAGGTCCCTAATCCTGCTGGGTAAGTGCCAGTCACAGCCACCCAAGGCAAGCTCCTTTAAAGTGTGTACACTGTGCGATATGTTTATAGTCAGAAGTTTGCTGCTTCTATGTATATGATATAACACACATTACTTAAGAAAAGGTGGAAAATTCTTTCAGTCTATAAAAAATGTGTTGTCAGTTTCCTGTCACTGTGCCAAAATCCCTGACAGAAACACCTATAAGGAAGAAGGAATATTTTGTCTCAAATGTCAGAGGTTTTCATCCATGGTCACTTGGGATTTGATCTGGACCCATATAAGATAAGAAAGAACATAATGATCTGGACCCATATAAGATAAGAAAGAACATAATGGTGCCAAGTATATGAATATATGATCAGACAAAGTTGCTGACCTCATGGAATGCAGGAAGGGGCTAATGAGAGAGGGCAAAGGGAGTGAGAGCGAGAACATGCAAGGGACAGAGAAAGAGAATGCACCTGTCTGACAGAAGATAATGCAGCTGCTGACTCATCCCTCACATCCTCTGTAGCTCAGGCTAGCTCAAAATCACTATGTGAGGTGGGCCTTGTAACACACACCTTTAATTCCAGCACTCTGGAGGTAGAGGCAGGCAGATCTCTGTGAGTTCAAGGCCAGCCTGGTCTACATGGTAAGTTCTAGCCCAGCTGGGTCTACAGGGAGACCCTGTCTCAAAAAAGCAAAACAAAACAATCACTGTATATCACAGGCTGGCCTTGAATTCATTGCATAACAGGTAGTGACTTCAAACTCATTGCAATGCTTTATCAGGCTCCCATGTCCTGGGACAGTAGTTATGAGCTTTTGTGACTAGCAGGTGATTAGTTGAAATAAAATTATGCTCAAACTATTTGGTGGAACACTAGTAATACTATTCTTTTACTTTTTGAGGCAGAGTTGGAGTTTAATAAAAGGTTTTATATAGATGTTTGTCACCAGAGTTAACAAGAGTTAAGGGAAAGGGCTCAGGAAGAAAATAAAACAAGCCCAAGAATGTGTGTATGTAAGCTTCTCAGAGGGGATTTGCCTAATCTTACCTCTCTAGATTGATAGATCATGAAGTTACCGGCGAAGATAAGCTGAAGGAGTTCAAGGGACTGCAGTGACTGTTTCACAATGGTGTATGCAAGCCCCAACCTACTGTCTCCTTCTGATCCAATTATTCTCACTTTAAGCCAACGTGCTGGTTACTTTAAAAAATATTTAAAATTTATTTGACTTTTATTAGTGTTTTGCCTGTATGTGTGTTAAGTTCACCATGTGTATACAGTCTGCCAGAGGCCATAAGAGGGTGTTGGATCCCCTGGAACTGGAGTTATGGACAGTTGTTAGCTGCAATGTAGGTGCTGGGAACTGAACCTGGGTACTCTGCAAGATCAGCCAGCTCTCTCCATCACTGCACTGTCTCTGCAGCCCCACCTTGCTGGTCACTTTTAACTGTCAACTTGACAGTTTAGGATCACCTGGGAAGAGAATCATAATGAGGAATTATGTGTATCAGTTGGGTTGGGCTCCTGTCTGTGGGGGGTTATTCTGATTGTTACTTGATATAGGGAGACACAACCTACTCTGAGTGTCCCCCGTTTCCCAGCCAAAGTTTCCTTAATAGTGTAACAGAGGAGAAAGCTTCCTGAGAGCAAGCAAGCAAGTTGGCCCATATGTGTTTACTTCCTGTGCTCTTGACTGTGGATTTGATGTAACTACTTGAGATCCTGTCTTTACTTCTCCTCAGTGATGGGTGGTAACCTAGAATTAAAAATCCAGTAAACCTTTCTGTCCTATGTTACGTTTTGACAGGTGTTTTATCACAGCAACAGAAATGAAAAAGGATAGGTACTAAGATATATATTATTGGCTTTTGGTTTATTATAAAATAGAAATAATATTAATTTATAAATAATGATAGTACTTATAATTACAGTGATCAAGCATTGAATGCCTTAGTTTCTATCATGATTTGAGCACTGTTCCATATGAATATGTATCACATCAACTCTACATTTTAAGAATTATGGTGTCCTAATTTTAGAGATGAGAAAATGAGGATTAGAAATTATCTTTCTGGGTTAAGATTATTAACCAAGTATAGGCTGTAAAATGGAATCCATTATATACTAAATCTGCAGCTATAGCATCACAACAGAGTGTGTGCCTGAGGATGATAAGCCAACCAAGACAAAATGTTATTCAGAAGGAAGCTTCATTTTGTTTAAAGTAATACAGAAAGTATTGTAAGAAATTTAAAAATCAAATGATGCCAGAAGAGGGCTGAAAAGTCTCAGTAGTCGTTTCCATCTCATGACTATTCACTGTGATTAACATTTATCTGGTATTAATGATATTATACCTCATGAAACTCGCTGAAATTTATTGATCTGGGCCAAAGAAGAATTCCTGAAGGAATGAAAATTGAAACCAGGGCCAGAGTGGACAGTCAGAGTGGAAAGTCAGAGTGGACAGTCAGAGTTGACAGTTCAGAGGAGCGTAGAGTCAGGGAGATGTATATTTAGAGTGGATAGTCAGAGTGGGTAGTCAGAGTGGACAGAGTGGACAGTCAGAGTGGACAGTCAGAGATGACAGTCAGTTCAGAGAAGCGTAGAGTCAGGGAGGTGTATAGTCAGAGCGGATAGTCAGAGTGGACAGTCAGAGTGGACAGTCAGAGTGGATAGAGTGGACAGTCAGAGTGGATAGTCATTTCAAAGGAGCGTATAGACAGGGAAGGGGACCCAGGGTTGATGGGGAACTTCTTCACCATGCAGAAGACAGACACAGATGCCACAACATGATGCAGCTCCTTTCCAGTAGGCCCAGTGTAAAGACTCTCAGAAAGCAGAGTGGCAAGAAGAAAACCATCTCTCCAACACTATATTCATGGACCAGGTCATTCTTGGTATTCACATGGACCGACCTTTAAGAAAGCTGTCTAGAGCTGGGCTTCAAGTTGAGTCATACTACATGTGCTTCATATGCAAAACTTCCTGGTTTCAGCCTTCAGCCTTCCAGGGTCATACTACATAACATAACTGTGTCATCATTGTTGTCATCATCGTTGTCGTCGTCGTCATCATCATCATCATCATCACTATTATTATGTCTTGTTCCTAGAGTAGGAGTATCCATCTCTGTTACCCATGCCTTTTCCAGTTCTTCCTGGCTGTGCACTGTGTTAGCACTTTCTGGCTCTGTTCCCTGGCTCCTCACTTCTGGCTTTTGATGGAGCATGATGATCAGATGGCCATGATTAGCTCTTTGGCTTGCATTGCAGATTATCTATTAAGTAGCCATCTCCTCAGTCACTGAGACATATGGTCAGCACTCCCAGGGCTTAAAATAAATTTGCATTTTAACTTGGAATGTTATTATGCAAAAGAGAGCTCCTATGGGGGTTTAATCTTGTTATTTGCTATGCTGCACATGTCTACTAGAGGCCTTCTGGATGGAACAGTACACTGGGCCCACAAGTCTTCCCTTTTATTAATTTTGCAGAGATACTCTAGGTGAGGTCATCTCGGGATGGGCCACACAATGAACTATATCAAGTATGACAAAGGAGAGACATGTGAGCTGCACTTTGCCTGCAGATCCAACATTCTTTTTCTTTCCCCATCAAACGTCTATTTAGTATTTATGAGTTAACAAGAGAGCAAAACCCTGGCCTCTAGACTTGAGGAAACAGAGGACATCCTTTAGTAGGAACTGGAGATGACATCTGTTCTCTGGGCTAATCCCAGGGACCTTCCTGGTGCCTCAGTCTCAGGCACCTAACTTCCTGAATGAGCTGCAGAATAGAACTCCATTGTACTTTCCTAAGTCATTTTTCATTCGGCACATGATTAAGGCAATTAAACGAACAATTATTACAATAATTAAAAGACTTAATATGGGCTGTGGTGACTGCTCAGTCATCAGGTAGTTGCCATGACATTAGTTTATGAAAGCCAGGTGTGGTGACACACTTATAACCCAATGATCCCTGGGGCTCCCTCTCTAGGCAGCCAAGCCTATTTAAGAGTTCCAGGTTAGTGAGAGACCTTGGCTCAATAAACAAAGAGTGTATAAGGCTTGGGGAATGATCCCAAAGGTTAACCTCTGAGCTCCAAAAGAACATATACTCAAGTACACATACAACCACAATATGCATGTGTACGCACACGTGTGCACGCCAAATAAATGCTCAGTGGATTACAGTCACAGCAAATTTCTGGTGTCATGAAGGCTGCTTGGTCTGAGGAAAGATGTGAACTGGAGAAGCTTATTCAATTTCACTCTGTATTCTCTATAAAATAAGTATTTCTTTAGAAATACTCAAAATAATTTATTGCCTTATCCAGTATTTGCTGTGGAAAACATTTCAGGTTTTATATTTTAAAACATTCTCATAATGTTCTTTATCTATATGATTCAAGCACTACATTATATTAAGAGTTGATCAGAGAGTTTTATTTGCAGAAATCAATTAACTTACCACTTATTTTCAGACTTTCTAATTGTGCCATATGGATGAAGGGTATGTATTCATATTTTAGAGTAATATAAAAATTCAAGGGAAAAATGTGAACTCCTAAACTTATTTTGGAATTAACATACAGTTAATTTTCAGAAGTCATAATTTCGATATATATATATGTGGTGTATATGTAGGCATATTTTAGAGCAATACAAATGGGAGGGAACAATGATAAAAGGACTGGGTCAAAGAACTGACTGAAACAGCTAACCTCTGCCCAAACAATAGACCTCTGTAGGGAAATAAATCTTTAAAAAGACTGAGAAAAAGATACAAGACATGTATGGCAGAATGCATGAACTGGGGTGGGGTGGGGGACATGGAAAAGGGGATGTGTCTAAGTTGGATTGAGAAATGATATATGAAATACACAAAGCATCAATAAAATCAATAAGAGTATTTTATTAAAAAATCGTATTTTCAGGGCTGGTGTGATGGTTCAGTGGTTAAGAGCACTGGCTGTTGTTGCAGAGGACCTGGGTTCCATTCCAAACACTCACAACTGTTCTTACCTCCAATTCCAGGGTGGCCCTCATCTGATCTACCTAGACATTGTGCGACAGAGAGGGCTGCCTCTGGATTCAGTCATACACATGCAATACACTCACAGACATGAAATAAAAATAAATAAAATATTTTAAAAGGTATTTTCAACAATGAAACAAAGCTTGTCTTCTTTATGAAAATGTCTAGAAGCCTTTTCAGGTAGAGCATTCCAACTAAGTTACCCAAGCAGTGCAGGAAAATGAGAAGAGCTGCACTGGGCACGCACACGCAGCATCTGGAGACCGAGACGGTGGATTTGGATTCGAATTCCATTTCCTCTGTATACATTATTTTGTTTAACTGAGACAAGTTATTAATAAAATGCAGGATTCGGGATAATGTCTACCATATTTGTGAGCATTTTGAGGAATTAAACAGGAATGAGCATGAGTAACATCCTCTCTGATTCCCAGTAAAGAGTAAATCACAACTATTGCTAGTGCTGCAGGTCATTTTAAAGTTCATGAGTTTCTGTGACACATCCTGATAGAATTTCATATATGAGGACAGTGAGTTTTCTCCTTTCTCGATTGAAATGGTTTCATAGAAATTTTGCCTGGAAATACTGTGCAGCAGAGGCAGCCATGTGCCTGTATATCCCAAATCTAATTGGCTATTGGCTATCTCCTTGGAGGAATAACCCATGGCTGACGCCACAAGCTTACATCCTCTACAGGTTAGAAGATGTTACAAGCCACAGTAAGACCATGTCATATTTAACAGGGGAAAAATGTAATTCGTGGATTAACATCATCCAAACATATGTGTCTATGTTAAGTAACCTACCATAACTACTAGTGCTGCTTAAATACCTATATATCTAATTGCTTGTGCTTCATTAGTAGGATCAAAAGGTTATTCCTGGACAAACTGTCAGCCCATGAAAGGAAACAGCCAGAATTGACCAGAGTCCAAGTCGACAGCTCCAGAGAGAGTGGATTGTTTTACCTCTCATCCACCTGTGCCCCTTTTCTAAGCCTAGGGAACAATCTGCAGAAGAGGGGGCGTGGCAGAATGTAAGGGCTGCTATCGGGGTGAATGGTGAAACTACAGCAATGTAGTCTGGACACTCATTTGATCAACTTGATTGAACAAACAACCTGTCACCCCCCACTGGATGGTGGGGCTGTAGGGGTTTGGGCACAACAGCCTGCGGATTGGTTTTGCACGAAGGATGCTTGTACTCATGGATTATCACTTATAGCTAAAAAATGAAAAAAAAAAACTGAGAGAAAGATGCAGGACAGTTATGGCAGAATGCATGATCTGGGATGGGGTGGGAGTGGGGGGGAAGGGAAAGGGAAATAAGCCTGAACTGAATTGGAAAAAATGTATGAAATGCACAAAGCATCAATAAAAATTAAATTAAAAAAAAAGAAATTTGAATATGATGATGTGCTATGATGTACTCTTTGTCAAGTTCATATGGAGAACATATGTATTTGTTTGATGTTGCAAAATTAATATTACCTAACATATATGTGACTGGGCCAGGTTCTGCTAGGTATATTTCACAGTAATCAACTCATCTTTAGATTCTATGAGAAGAATTGTGTTACTGTCATTTTAAAGATGAGAAAACAGAGGCCCAAAGAAGAAACCATGCTGGTAGTGTATTGCACAGAGGTAATTTTAACCCAGGTACTCTGCCTCAGGTAGATGATCTTTTATTTTTCAATTTTATAATTGCATTTATTTGTTTATTACTTAGTGTGTGTGAGTTTGTGTGTGTGTCTGTATGTCTGTGTCTGTGTGTATTTTTGTGGGCGTATGATTTGATATCAGAGTGCATCTGTTGAAAGTCAGTTCCCTCTTTCATGTGAGTCCTAGAGATCACACACAGGTCTTCGGGCTCGGCGGCAATATAAATAAACATATCACAATATCCAAAGATATGAGAATGAATGGAGGAGAAAGAGAAGAGAAGTGAAGGAGAAAGAAGAGAAGGAGAAAGAGGAAGGAGAGAGAAAAAGGGAGAGAAAGAAAGAGAGGGAGAGAGAGAGAGAGAGAGAGAGAGAGAGAGAGAGAGAGAGAGAGAGAATATGTGTGTGGTGCTTTAAAACGTCTCTGTGTGATAGGGTTTTGAGTTGCCTCTCTTTATTGTGCTCCTGAGTTCTGAAGCAATGTTTTCACATTGCTTCTGATTGTGGTTCCCCTTCCCTAACAGGGTGATTGAATTATATTGCACATCATATGCAAAGTGAGACCCCGAATCGCAAGCACAGTCCTGCGCAGCTGTGACTGCTCTGCTTGCTTGATGTTCTGCTGAAGCAAATCCTTGGGCACCGATTTCCCCCTTTGCTTCCTCGCCTTCACTCAAGTTACTCATACCGAGGCTCTGGATCCAATTATATATCATCAAATGGCAGCGGACAACAGTAATGTGGATTAACTGTCCTCCAGGCTCTTCCATGATCTATAAACATTGTTGGTTAACAAACAGATGTTTTACTTAAAACTTCTGCTTTACTGCATTTGACAGGAATCTGAGAATTTTACCTGAACTAGAGGAGCACTTCTTTTCTTAGCATGTACATGTTTAATTATTCCAGCCTGTATTCCACAATTTTCAGGCCTTCAGTGCCCATGTCTTTGCTTTGGCACACTGATGACTTTAGTTTGTTTTCTAGTTTTTGCCTCAAAGTCATAAAATAGTGTTGCCTACTCCAGCATTCAACTTCCATCATAATCTAAATAAGAAATTCCTAGTTGTTTTCTCCTGTCCTTTCAATAGGAACTCCACCAAAAGAGCTGAGATAAGTCTGGAGGTTGTTGCCCATGGAGACCTCAAATTCAGCTACTGCTTCTAAAACACATAAATGTAAATTGGTTATTTCTACCATTACCAATGGTGCCTGTTGCAAGGATACTTTACCATTCAGATTGACCTGATAGTCAACCAATTCATATTTATAAAATGCCTAGTATGAACCTAGAAGTACAGCTCAATGAGAAGCATAACTCTGTTACCTTGAGAAATTTACACTCTGAGAAGTTTTGATGGACAGCTAAACAAATAGTTACAAAGCACTATGGTACATACTTGGAGATTTTACATGTCTGGGCCTGGAACAATGAGGACAAGCTACTTTAATTTCTTATAGGGCTAAGAAGAATGTGAATAATTAGCAGTTGTAATGATCACTAATTTGTATTACATATTAATTTCATGCATTTTTCTAAATTATATATGAATTAACAATGCACATCTCAAATATTTGCATATGGATATTAAATATAGATATTAATTGTATAGTCTGTTATCTTTTTGATCCCAATTACAGCCAAGTTATTTGAGGCAGAATAAAGTTAAATAACATTCCCAAAGTCAAAGACTTAGAAAGTTTTAGAGCAGAAATTTGAGCACAGCTACCTTATCATCAGAGTCTTTTATCTACTCTGTGCTGAGTATACAGAGGAAATCCCATATTTATGTATTTCAGTATTTTTTTTAAATAAAATTCAAATGTCTCCTTGGCTATCCCCAGTGAGTCTAACCATTTGGCACACTGACCTTTCATCATGTTGTGTAAGTTGTCCTACCCAAGATCATCAGATATCAGCTTGTTCACCCAATTGTACAAACAGACACTGCACGAGAACATTGTCAAGTGGTAAGTTGCATGTATCTGAATGTTCTCAGCTTTCTGATGTGGAAGAGAGCACTCTGATGTAACTTTCCTTGCCTGACATATCTTGTTTACCCCTAAACTTGACTGGAATTCAGTCAGTACACCTATGAAAACCCATATTTCCCAGGATATACTGCCCTCATATTTCTGGCCAATTCTCAGTGAATACAGTTGTTTGCCTTGGATCCAAGCTTCGCTTCAAGCCACGCTTCAGCAATTATGAGGTTGACAGTTCTACAATAACCATGATGACCTATATGCTGGGCTGCAACAGGGATCTGTGATTATTGACTGTGATATACCACAATCAATAATCATTTGGCATGTCCCAATTGAGATAGTATTTAAAATACAAGGTTTCATGTACCTGCACAGTTTTACACACAATCTTGCAATCTTACACACACATGCACACACGCACGCACACACACACACGCACACACACACACACACACACACACACCACAAGGCTCTTCATGGTGATAAATATTTTTAATATGAATGGATTTGACTAGAGAAAGATTCTCAGTTGTTGTCCTTTGAGGATGAGGAGGAGGCTGCATGGTGTGGACCTCTGGATGACCTCAATTTGTTGAGAATGATTCCACCTGTAACTCCAAGCAGAAAATGGGGATCTCAGTACTATAACTATCAAATAGTGAGTTCTGCTATTACCATGTGAGCTCGCAAGAAAGCCCTGAGATCCAAAGGGGAGTGGAGACCAGGTGGTGTCATAATTTTGGCCTTTTGAGATTATAAACCACAAGCATAGGTATTCTTTGCCTTCCTGAGTTCATTGAAACTCATAGCTAATAAACACATTTTGTTATGGGATGTGCATTAGTCACTTTTCTGTTGCTGTGATAAAGCACCATGACCAAGGAACTTATAAAAGGAAGAGTTTATTTGAGCTTACGATTGACGGTTCCAGGGAATTAGAGTCCATTGTGGCGGGAGGCATGGTGGCTGGATCTGGAGCAGCAAACCAAGGGTCACATCTCGCAAAGAGCACAGGAAGCAGAGAGAGAGAGCAACTGTAGACCACGAGGCTTGTTAAACTCTCTAAGCCCTGCCCCCAGTGACACACTTCCTCCAGCATGGCCACACACCCCAAGACCTCCAAAAACAGTGCCACCAACTGGAGACAAACGTCTGAATACCTAGAGCCTATGGGGGACACTCATTCAAACCACCACAGGATGTTAAATTTTTCAGTAACTAACTACTTAGTAACAGAAAGTTAATAAGCCTGGGGTCTGCTTCCATGGGTCTGATTTCTGTTCTGACCTCTCTGCTGTTGCAATACAGTAAGGTGACAAGAACACCTGGTGAATCTAGAGAAGGCTTCTCAGAAACTGTATTTGAGGCGTGGATGTCAAGATTAAGAAGAGGGACCAAATACCATAAGAATGAAATATACCTTTATGTTTAATAATTAATACTAGAAGCAATTAAAAAGCATCCTCCTAGAATCTGTGGTGCTCATCACCTTCTACTATCACAAAGATAGCACATGAAATGTGATTAGAAGACACAAGTTGGTAGACAAGGGTAAGGATAAGGAAACATTCTGATAATCTAGAAGTAGTACTGCATTTACTAAGTGTTTTTCAACGAATGGAAAATGCAATTTGAACTTCTGTCTTGCTGCGTAAAGTACAGATCCCATGGAGTGAGTTGGGAAGGAAAATTCTTTTCCTCTTGTTTTCTGCTTCAAAGTGATCTCTAGCAATTTATTTTAATCTTCATTTGCATGTGAAGATTGAGTTCAGGGTTAAAGCAGCGTAGGGTAGGCATCAATTGTCCAAAGCATACAGTGGCTTCACACAGAGAGCAAGGCTAAAGATTTGTGGTAACTGTTTGCAAAGATGGAAAAGCTGCCTACTTCTGATAAAATATGACCCTCACACACTCTTGTAAATTGCTTTTGCCCACTCACATTTAGAGGTCATTTATCTTGCTTGCCTTTATGGATGGACATTCAGCACATTCCCTGCCATTGATTTGACGCCATAGTTTAGAGTTGTATAAAAAATTTACAAAGTTCATTTGGAGAAAAATGTCACTTCACCTGGGTACAAGTGGAAAATGTCTCACTTTATTTTATCCACAGAGAAGCCATTTACGAAAAGGGGTGTGAAAATGATCCAAAGGACAAGATAGAAAGAGTCAACAAATAACCATCAATTCTTAACCCAGAAGTGACTTTCTAAGAGAGCTACGTAATTTGAAAAATAGATATTTTGAAATTATGTTTTATTGTCGTTCTTTCTCATTTTAATTTCTTTTTGTATCCTCAGTAGATTAGTATAATACACTGAATGTTACTGTGCAGTTGGCACATTTTGGTTGAATGTCAGTTCGATGAAATCCTGACTTAAGTGATAACAATTCTAGATGATGCCATCTGCTTATCACCTCATGACTGTAGGAATGATCTTATAAGGCTTGCATGCATGGTTGTGGTGGCAGGCACTTTGCATGCATGGTTGTGGTGGCAGGCACTTTGCATGCATGGTTGTGGTGGCAGGCACTTTTCATGCATGGTTGTAGTAGCAGGCACTTTATGTTTTCTTTCTTGCTGGTTAATTTCCTTCGTGTCATTCAAAAGCTGTTTAGATAATAATTTCTCCCAAATTTCAGTGGCCAAACACAAATAATTATGTCAAAATACCTAGTCACTTAGAAAAATGTTCTTTATTAAATGGGTGTACATTCTCCACCACTTACAGTGTCTGAGAATGTACACCCATTTTCAAGCCAATGATGATTAAAATGGAGGTATATTATCACAAAAATAAATGTCCCCAAATTATTCAGTCAGGCTAATGTTAGAGTAAACACTTTAAAATCACATCATAAATAAATGAATAAATACTTGATTTTCTAGGATGTGCAGTGCTTGGACTTGCTGATGTAGGCAGAAAATAAATGTGATACATTTGACAGAATTTCATCTGCAGATGATCTTACTGTGCTACTACAAAGATAGGGCAATGTTTGATTTAATGTATTTTCAAAACTTTGACAAATAATTAGCCAACTTTTACATTGTATTATATTTATATTTATCTTGATGCTATCCAGATTTTCTCTATATTTTCATGTTTTATTTATTATTTTTATTTTATGTGTATGAGTGTATTGCCTGCATGAGTGTATTGCCTGCATGTGTGTGGGTGCCCCTGTGTGATGCACTACCCATAGAGGCCAGGAGAGGGCACCTAATTCCCCTAGAAGTGGAATTAATGGATAGTTGTTTGCCATGGGAATCAATCCTGTGTCCTCTGCAAGAGCAGCCAGTGCTATTAACTGCCAAGGTGTTGTCTCTCCAGCCCTCAGTGCCATTCATATTTGAAATGAATGATAACCACTGGCTGAATATGATTTCTGTTTCAGATCCAAAGACCTTGCAAGGTAAGTCTAGTAGTTCTTTATAGTTCAGGCCAGATCTATTCAAGCTTACAAATTATATTGTTTCATACTTTGCCAAATCAGATGAATTGCTAAACAATTTTAAAAATTGCTTACCAGGCTCAGTATCCCTAATCCTGGGATCTAACTTCTATGTGCATATGGTCAGAACTTAACATTTGTTTACACATTCAGTTCTTCACTTTAAATCATAAATTCTGAAAGTGGATACAAACAAAACTGTGCCATTATAATTTAACAGATTGAAAGCAGGAATTGCTTAAGCATAACTTCTTTGGAATGTATTGTATATGATTCTCTTTGCAGGGATGGGAGGACCAAGGTTTGTGTCCTTTACTGGAATATTTTTGAGGGTGTCAGTGTGTAACCAAGGGGACAGTCTGACAAAGAAGATGGTTTGTTTCTGTGAGTTTTGATATGGAATTCACCATAGAGCTAAAATGTTGAGAAAATCAGAATAATCTGCCCTGTGCATAGAAAAATTTAGTGGGAAGAAGGAAGAAGAGGAGCAGTGACTGGGAATGAAGGGGGTCTCCAGAAGACCTTGGAATAACTGATGACCTGGTCAGTTAGGTTGTGTGAACTGAAGTCAGCTTTCTTCACTTCATGAGTTTTTGAGTTAGCCATCAACTGCTTAATGATAATAGTTTATATAGGACTAGAACCTTGGATAAAGTTAGATAGAATAATAATTGTGCTTTACACAGCCCCAGAAAAACAAACAATGAATGGTATCCCTCATCTGTGGATGCTAGCGCCAATAACCTAGTTGTAAATATTTCTTGTTAGGAGTGATGCATATTGGAAAGAATAACAATAACACCAACAACAGAAAAGACTGCATCAAAGAACTGACTGAAATGGTGAATCTGGTGGTGTGGGGGACTGGGAGGAGGATACAGGTCTAGATTCAATTTGTAACATAATCTTGTACAAAAAATATTAAAAAAACAATAAATTTTAAAAAATTTAAAATAATTGTATTTTACAGTACAGAGCTGTGAAAAGTGGCCACAAGTTCCCCTGACTTGGCATTTTATTGGTTTCAAATTGATTACCATATGAGCTACTGACTGAAAATATTTTAATTACATTTATTATGCCTGACATATACAAATAGGATCACATATTAATAGTGTCACATGATGTTTCATGCATATATATATATATATATATATATATATATATATAGTTTAAAGCTTAAATCTGCTGAGCATGTCTTTGTCATTAAACATGTATAACTTCTTTGTGGTCTAAACTTCCACAGTTCTTACTTTGAGGCTTTTGAAATGCATGCAATATGACATCTATATTTATCCAACTGTAAAATCATACACCAAAGCATCATGCTATATATAACTGTATCCATCAGTTTCATCCACACATCCCTTCTATCCCAGCCTCTGATGACCATGATTCTACACTTGATTCTTTATTTTTCTTATACTCCACACATATACCATCTCCAGCATTTGGTATGGTTTGTTTTCTTGATTGTAGCCAGTCTTACTGGGATAACACAAAATGTTAAAGTGGTTTTAATTTGCATTTCCTTAGTTAATAATGATGTTGAACACTTTTTAATATGTTGAGATCCCAATTATTAATTGTTGACCTCATTTCCTACATAACTACTGTGTGGTTTAGAAAGTCTTTTCCTACACCTATATCTTGTAGGTTGCTGCCAATGTTTTCTTCTAACATTTCCAGAGTTTCAGGTTTCACACTGAGGTCTTTGATCCATTTAAAGTTGACTTTTGTACAAGGTAAAAAGTAGGGGTTTAGTTTTATTCTTCTACAAGTGGTGATCTAGTTTTGCCAAGCACCATTCACTGAAGATGCTGCCTTTCCTCCATTGAGTCTTCTTGGCCCCTTTGTCAAATATCAGGTGGCTTATAGGATGCTTTTCTTTTTTTATTTATTTTTATTTTTATTTTTTGGTCTTTTTGAGACAGGGTCTCCCTGTAGCTCCAGCTGTCCTGGAACTCACTTTCTAGACCAGGCTCACTCTGTAGACCAGGCTGGCCTTGAACTCACGGAAATCCGCCTGCCTCTGCCTCCCAAGTGCTAGGATTAAAGGCGTGCGCCACCACACCTGACCAGGAAGCTTTTCTTTTTATTCAGAGCAGGGACCACGTGACCCTGCTAAGGGGAATGGGGACACAATACCCGCTTTGCGGACACTGTGGGGACCTGGCCCCTCAGTGCAGAGACCAGCCGGCTACTTCCCGTAGCCCAACCTAACTGGTAACTCCAACTTAGGCTCTTAGCTTTGACCCACAAGACATGTGTTCCACTCTTGGCTGTGACTTCCCACCTGCCCAGAGCCGGGACAGGAATTTCACTCACAACACCAGCTACCTAGGTTGGTGGTTGTATTAGTCACTTTTCTGTTGCTGTGATAAAACACTATGACCAAAGGAACTTATAAAAGGAAGAGTTTATTTGAGCTTACGATTGACGGTTCCAGGAAATTAGAGTCCATTGTGGTGGGAGGCATGGCGGCTGGATCTGGAGCAGTAAGCTGAGGGTCACATCTCACAAAGAGCACAGGAAGCAGAGAGAGCAACTGGAGACCGCAAGACTAGTTAAACTCACTAAGCCTGCCTTAATAACGTACTTCCTCTAGCATGGCCACACCTTCTAGAGCGGTGCCACCAACTGGAGACAAATGTCTGAATACTTAAAGCCTAGGGGGGACATTCATTCAAACCACCAGTGTTCCACAGAGGGAACCTCTTTCCAACCACACTGTCCACACAACCAAATGAAATGCAGGCCTACATTAGCCTGTACGTACACAATAATTAATAAAAATATCAGCCGGGAACTCCACAATGACGTTAATATGGAATTCGATTTATTCATTGCCACCACTTGCTTTTTTTTTTTTTTTTTATTTTTTTTTCCATTAATTTTATTTATTTCCGTATGTGTATGAATGTACTGTCTGCATGGAAGTTTGTGCACCCGTGTCGTGCAATGCCGCGGAGGTCAGAAGAGGGTGTCGGATTCCCCTGGAACTGGAGTTCTCCTGGAATTTGAGTTTCAGATGGTCTCGGCCGCCATGTGGGTGCTGGGGATCGAACCCGGGTCCTCTGCAAGAGCGGTCGGCGCTCTTAACCGCTAGGCCATCTCTCCAGCCCCCACTTGCTTTTATAAAACAAATGATGTCAGCTCCCAGGACCAACCATGAGCCCCCCAAATCCGCACCACCGCACACCTTGCTCCACCCAGCTTTGCCCACCTAGGCCATGCTGCTTGCTCCTCCCTGGTACAGAGCCAGACTCTTGGCCATGCAGTGCTAGTTGGAAATCCAGCCCACAATTCAAGCTGGATTTCCCACAGTGGCTGAAATTGGATCTTCAATTGTGTTCCATTGATCTATGCATCTATTTCTGTGCCAGTACCATACTGTTTTTATGACTATAGCTCTGTAATATAGTGTAAAATCTGACATAGTAATCCTCCTGCATTACTCTTTTCACTCAGGGTTGCTTTGACTACCCAGGGTCTTTTGTTTTTCCATATGAATTATAGGACTTTTTTTTTCCTAATTCTGTGAAGAAAGTCATAGAGATTTTAATTGGGATTGCATTGAATCTATATATTACTTTGGGTAGGATGGTCATTTTTACTATATTAATTCTTCCAATCCATGAGCATGGGAGGTCCTTCCATCTTCTGAGGTCTTCTTCAATCTCCTTCTTCAAGGATTTAAAATTTTCATTTTAGAGATCTTTAATATTTTTGGTCAGGTAGGCAGGTGGATCTTTGTGAGTTCAAGGCCAGCCTGGTCTACAGAATGAGTTCCAGGACAGCTGGGGCTACAGGGAGACCCTGTCTTGAAAAGACCGAAAGAAAGAAAGAAAGAAAGAAAGAAAGAAAGAAAGAAAGAAAGAAAGAAAGAAAGAAAGAAAGAAAGAAAATAAAATTACTGAGACCTGAAATTCCCATTATCTCTGAAGAAACAAATTAGTAAGGGATGGTTTGGTAGCATAGGTGCTAAATTAACATAATAAGCACTCCGGGAATGTTTTACATCATCCCTTGTATTGTTACATGTATGATACCAATGGAGGTGAAGAACAGAGGGCCAGGATGCAAAGTGTTTTCCTCAATCTCCTTCTTCAAAGATTTAAAATTTTCATTTTAGAGATCTTTATCTAGTCAGGTTTGTTATGGGATATTTTTTGAGGCTATTGTGAATGGCTGGGTTTCCATGTATTCCTCCAGTTGCTTGTTATTGGCATATAGAAAGGCTACTGATTTTTGTAGATTAATTTTGTAATCTTGCACTTTACTGTTCATCATTTCAAGGAGTTTTATAGTGGAATTTTTGACATCTCTTAGGTATAATATGTTATCTGCAAAATGGGAGAGATTAACCTCCTCTTTTCCAATCAGTACTCCTTTACTTTCCTTCCCTCATCTTACTGCTTTGGCAAGAGTTTCAAGCACTATATTGAAAGGGACAGGAGATAGGGGATAGCCTTACTGGATTCCTGACTTTAAGGTGAATGCTTCTATTTTTTCTCCATTAAGAATAATGTTTGCTGTGGGTTTGTTGTATAAATCTTTAATTGTATTGAGGAATATTCCCTCCAATCCAATTCCCTCTAAGACTTTAAGTATAAAGGCATGTTGAATTTTATCACAAGCCTTTTCTGCATCAATTGAAATGACCATGTGACTTTCATATTTTTTATTATGAAAATTTACCATTAGAAAGATGTTATGGAAACCAATTTCAATGAAGAATCTGGAAATATGTATTTATATCACATTAAACTTTTTATTTAGTTTTAGTTTATACATATGAGTGCTTTTTCTGTCTGTATGTAAGTGCTCCCACACACACACAATGTACACAGATGATAGAAGAGAGTGTCACATCCCATGGAACTGGACTTACGAACTGTTGTTAGCTACCGTGTGGGTGCTGTGAACTGATCCCTGATCCTCTACAGGAGCATTCAATGCTCTTAGCCACTGAGCCATATATCCAACCCCCATGTTCTTTATTTTTAACCAGAGTTTAAGTGTGTATGTGGATTATTTTCTGATAAGAATTAGAGTATAATTAATGTATATAATATTAACTCAGAAAATTAGATCAAAAGATGGGTATAGCATTATGAGTACATTTAACTTTTAAAACTGTGATATTCATTTTATGAAATGTATGCATGAGTGTTTTCCTGTATGTGTGTATGTGTACCATGTGCATGCTGTCCCCTGGAGGTCAGAGGAGGATGTAAGGTCCTCTGAAGCTACAGTAATCAATGGTATTGAGCAAGCGTGAGGGTGCCAAGAATCCAACCCAACTTTTCTGCAAGAGCTATTGATCAATGCTCTTGACTACTAAGCCCTTTCTAGCCCTTTAGACTTATAAGTATGTTTTAAAAAGCAAAATTTAACCTTTGTATTAGAAATCTTTGGGATTTTGTGGTACCCTCTTTCTTTTTGTAATTCTACCCACTTACAATCATAAATTACTAAGAAAATATATCTATTTCTCCTCAAAACTTTTAGTTATTTTTATTCTAAACCAATAGGAATAAGAAGAAGGTGGGGAGGGACTAAATTTGCAAATCTAAAATTTACATTCCCATTTAAGTCTGTGCATTCTAAATAAGATTCCTCAATTTGCTCTTCAGTGAGAGAATGGAACTGTCCAGGTTTAATGCTCTGGGAAATTCAGGGGATTGGATTATCATGGTTGTAACCAGTGATGTGTCTTAAATATTTCAAGTGTAGTTCCAGAGGAGTAGCTGCAAAGAGAGGAACTGCTGCCATCTAGACACATCATGGCTCAATTCCTGTGCCCCATGTTGTCCTATTTGCCTAGTTGCTGGGCACAAAGCTACATGCTTGGGTGCTACATAGCTGAAGAATCGCAAATGTTCATACAGAAAGATTTAAAAATATTTATTTCATTAAACTCTTAAAATGATTATATATACTAATAATATATATATATATAGAGAGAGAGAGAGAGAGAGAGAGAGAGAGAGAGAGAGTCTAATTTGTCCCCAAATGTCATTCAATGTGGGTTCATCCATAGGACCTGATTAATATACCAAGAGTCCCAGGCTTTAAAGAGCCTGTCTCTGCCCCTCCCAGCCGCCATCTTTTATAAAACACTTTTAAAGGGTCTGGTGTGAAAGGTTGAGGAGTCTATTGCAATTCACTATAGCATTTCTGCAAAGATGCTCTCTGCTTTGTACTCGTGCCAACTAGGACAACACTGCTGAGTCATTGGTGAAGTGGACAGGGCCCCAGAGGAGCTGGACAGTACATTTAATAGGATGATGAGAAACAAAGTGGATTGAATAAGATGCTCTTCTGTACAGTGGGAACAACGCTGGCAACTTAACTCAGTCAGAATTCGGTTCACTGGTGTCAGTATTTCCCAGGCTGTTTCAAGTCTGCAGTGTACAACACAGGTAGGGGATTATAATGAGATCTTTCCTACCATCTTGACAATCAGGGAATAAGGTGATAATGGAATAATAACTGCATTAGGATTCAAATGGGAAAATGTTTATTCTACTTAAGGGAATATGACAAGACTATACAGGAAGATCTAGGTACATTCCTAGGGACCTGTTGATGTTGTAGATGGTGAATGTGGTCTTTAGGAATAAAGCCATGACAATATCATAATATGAAATATGTGATGTAGTTATCTTATATAATTACCTTTCACTCTCTTCCTTATTTTGCTTTCAAATTTGGTATTCAGTAGCAAAATTATTTGCTAAACCCTTTGGTCCCCATAGCAGAGGAGACATTCTCTGCTTTGATGCTATAGCACCAGTACCCAGAAGTCCCATCTGGGCAGCTTGTCTTGAGCAGAAATACCATTACAAAGTATAGGCTGAATGTTGATTTTGGACTTCAAGGGCCACCCAGAGGTGCAAGGCACGTACAGCCTTGGATTGGAGAACATCCCATGTGAAATGTTAGGTTGGGTCCTCCTATACTGACATGGGATTGAGATGTATTGAGACCACACCCTGGTGTTCACTGGCTATCCTCTGTGCATGCCTGCATTTCCAGGGTTTGTTAGAAGAGTAAGCTGCAGTACCTCAGACAAGATTCTCCCTCTTTACTGAATTGATATCATCTGTATTTTTCTACTTGGCTTCTGTTGCATTTGCTTCTTGGGGCTTCAGCTATTTTATTTTACTACTTAAGTTTTGTTGTTTTGCCTTTAAATTGGAAAGCAGTACTTCATAGTGATAAAATCATAGGTGTGGTATCAGATTGTTGTGAGTAGGAATTCAGCTTCTAGTTGTTAGGCACTGTACTACTTTTGCAAGGCACTTGGCTAATATTATGCTCAATACTTATTACTTATTAAAACAGGGTAAAAGACTTGTATACCTATTCGAGAAACTGTAATATTCACTTAATATAGTAGCTAAGGACATAAACCAGGGATCTTGTCTCTTGATTGAATTTCAGTTATATTTACTAGAAATATAATGTGGACAATGTATTTAACCACCTCCCTAGAAAATTGAAGGAGTAATGGTAATATTACTTCATATACTAGGCTGTCTTAGTGGCTATGTGAATGTTTTCATGCAGTTGCAATACTTCCTGCTATGGTAAAAATCAGAGGATTAGGAAAATATCTCAGTTGCTAAAGGAAAATCCATAGAAGCAGGAGAGTCTGAAACAGATCCTTCAGAATATGTGTGTGGCAGGGAATGCTTATAATCTCAGCCCTGGGAGAAATAGAGACGGGAAAATCTTGGGGCTTACTGGGTAGTAGATCTGGTTAAATCATTAGTCTCCAAGTTCAGTGACACACTGTCTCAAAATGAGTGTGCACACACAACCCTAATCCTAACCATAAACACAGAATATAAGTGCTTACATGTAAAACCAAGTATTTTAACACTTTGATATAAGTGTACTATTCAGGGATAAGCACTCTGCTGTCTCTTACTGTCAGATTTTTAGCAGTTGTGGCTTTCTAGGTTAATCACCATCTACTGCAGGAGGTGGTGAGAGTTGGGAGATGTACTGATATTATTTCTTCCCCTTTTTCTGTTCTGTTCCCTGAGCCTTAGGTATAGGGTTGCATTGTAGGTGTATTACTTAGGGCTAGATACCTCATAGATATTCTTTGTGCTTGAGTAGTTGTGGACCTTTGTAATATTCTTCTGTTGCAAAATTAAGCTTCTTTGATGAGTGGTGAGAGATATAGTTCTGTCTGTAAATATAAAAATACATATTCAGAATACAAACCTATAAACCCCAAGACTCAGGGACCATTGCAGAAGAGGGGGCAGAGAGATTGTAAGAGCCAGAGGTGGTGGATGACCACAGGAAACAGTGTTCCAGACAGCTGGAAGTCACTCATCTGAACTTAACGGCCATCACAACAGCATGCATATATCTACTAACAGCCATCACAACAGCACGTATATATCAGGCTCAAACCAGACGAAGTCCTAGCACAGAAGGGAGAAGTAGGGAAGAAGCCTGAATGTTCCCTGAGGAATTTTTGGCAACCAGTAACTACTGGGAAGAGGAACTGGTTTTCTTTAAGGGTCACTAGATAGATTAGCCATGCTCTAATAGATGGTGTACACTGACAGATATTTGGGAACACAAACTTTGCTGATTAGGAGTCCACTGCTATGACAGGGCACATGAAATCCAGTGGCAGGGAGTATAGAAGGTTGGTGCAGACAGTGGGTGCCTTCTGAATGTGCTAAAATATATGTGCATGAAATTTGCAAAAGCTTAATGAAAAATATTTAATCATTGTTTTTAATAAAAATCATTTTTATATAAAGATATTAGTATTGTTTCTAGAAAACAGAAACATTTAATAAAAGTCAACTATGGTATTTGAATATATTTAAAAATTCAATTATCTGATAAGCCCATACTCTGGACTCTGCTAGTAAATGTTACAAAATGATTCATCATATCACAGTATTCTTATTTCTAGAATCAGATGCTTTATGTGATATAATTCCAGAAAATTCAAGATTCAAGGGGAAAAAAATGGCTCCTACAAGCTACATGCTAGCATTTCATTGGATGGTCCAAGATGAAATGAAACAAGACAGTAATAATAAAAATTCCCATCATTTACCAGAACAATTGGGAGAGAATGGATTAGATCAGTCCAGGACTGAGGGACCTCCAAAGGGCCTAGAGGAAATCTAGACTCTGAATAAGCCCACAGAGGAAACTGTCTGGGAAATAGGGTTGCTTTGAGTTAGAAGTATGCATTCCACCTGCTGCCCACACCTGTTGCAAGTCGTCAGCTTTCAGAAGAGGACTCATGGCTTAGGAATGAGAAATGGTTTTGCAAGGCCACACACTCATCTGTAATTCAAGCCACTACTGTGCCTTCTATCAGTCTAGGGTTTGCAGAGTTTATGCCAAAAGACTCTTCCTTAGTTTGGTTGGATAACAGTTCTATGCATTGGTACTGTCAGAACTTCCCCAAAATTTTCCAACCAAAATATTTGACTTGTTATTTATGGATGGAAAGTTATTTTGCCTATACAGTAACTATTCTAGCATTCACAATGACCTACCTTCTTGTAGGTAGTAACTACTATACTCTTTAGTTTGTGGAGGTGCTGGACAATGGGAGAATTGCAGCATCCAAGCACTTCTCTGAGATGTTATTTGATTTTTAAAAGTCAAAATTAAGTTCAATGGAAACATGAACAGTTTAGAAGTCCCATTATGAACTAGAACAAGTGGGAAAGTATTTTAAAAGTTCTTAAAACACTGGGTGTTCTGGTTTCTCTTCAATTGCTGTGACAAAACACACTGACCAGTACCAACATGTTGAGGAAAAGGTTTATTAGGCTCACATCTCCAAGGTTACAGTTCATCACTGAGGGAGCCCAAGTCAGGGATTCAGGGCAGGAACCTGGAGGCAGAAGCTGAGGCACAGGCAATGGAGGAATGCTTCTTACTGGCTTGCTACCTTGGCCCATTCCCAGCCTTCCTTCTTATACGGTACACAACAACCTGCTTAGAGGTGGCAGAACCCACAGTGGGCTGGGCCCTACCACATTTCTCAACAATCAAGACAATACTCCACAGATGTGGCCACAGGCCAGTCCAATGGAGCCAATTCCCCAATTGAGGCTCCCTCAACCCAGGTATGTCAAGTTGACACTAAAGTTATCCAGTACAATTGACCCCTTGTCAACTTGACACACAAAACATTATTAAACCATCACCTTTTTATTTCTTGTCCCCAATATATGATGTTAACATTAATATCAGAACATAAGACAGTACAATCTTAAAAGCTCCACAGTCCTTAAAAAGTCCAAACACTTAAAGTTCACAGTCTATTAAAATTCTCTTAACTGTGGGCTCCTGTAAAATCCAAAACAAGTACTGTCCTATTTCAAAGGGAAGAATCAGGCACACTCAAACAAAACCTAAGTCCAGCAAGTAGCTCAAGGCTGGACACCTGGGATTCACTCACAATCTTCCGGGCTCCAAAGGGTTTCAGCAGCTCCCCCTCTCTGACTCTTCCATCTGTGGCACACACAGCTCATCTTGAAGGCCCAGGCCAACTCCATTCCACACCTGCCGCTGCTCTTGGTGGTCATCCCACGGTCCCGACATCTCCAAAAAGCTGGGGTCGCCACTGAAACTGAGGCTGCACCTTCACCAATGGCCTCTTCTGACCTCTCCTGGTGCCAAGACTCAGCTTCTCTCCATGACCTCTGCAATCCTGGGGTCTTCACTGCAACCGAGGTGCACTTCCACCAATGGTCTTTCCTGACCTCTCACAGTGCCAAGCCTCAGCTTCTCTCTGTGACCCCCTCAAATTTCAACACCTGAACCATATAGGAGACTCTTACATATTACCAAGTTCTGCTTCTGGCTTGAGATGGAGGCTCAGGCCCCTTCTGGATCACAGCTTCTATGTGCTGACCCTGAAGAAATTCTTCCCAGATTTCACCACAATGATGCTGGTCTCTTTTTACTTACAGCTGATTTTTCAGCCCCAGATTACCAGCATCAATTGTCCCAGTACAACAAAGGTTTCACTTAAGATTCTGGTCTCTTGTTACTTACAGCCGATTCTTCAGCCACAGCTGACCAGAAACCACAGATTCTTAATTTTAAAATATCATACAAACAGCCCTGATGGTCTCTACTTCCCCTTGAACCTTCACAAGCCAGGCCTCCTTCATCTACAACTCTTTCAGCATGACTGGTCCAAGTTCTGCAGCAATGAACTTTAGGCATTCAATGATTTTTCTAGCCCAAAGTTCCAAACGCTTCCACAATCCTCCCCGAGAACACCAAGGTTCTGTCTGTCAGGTCAGGTCTGTCACAGCAATAGCCCACTCTCTGGTATCAATTCCTATTCTGGTTTCTCTTCAATTGCTGTGACAAAACACACTGACCACTACCAACTTGGGGAGGAAAGGGTCTGTTTGGCTCACATCTTCAGGGTTACAGTTCATCACTGAGGGAGCCCAAGTCAGGGAATCAGGGCAGGAACCTAGAGACAGAAGCTGAGGCACAGGCCATAGAGGAATGCTTCTTACTGGTGCAAGCCCCTGGCCCATGCCCAGCCTGCTTTCTTATACCATACACAACAACCTGCCCAGGGGTGGCACCACCCATAGTGGGCTGGGCCCTCCCACATCACTCACAATCAAGACAATACTGCACAGATGTGGCCAAAGGCCAGTTCAATGGAGGAAATTCCCCAATTGAGGCTCCCTCAACCTGGGTGTGTCAAGTTGACACAAAAGCTATCCAGCACACTGGGTATATTTATCATTTAGGTCAATCTCTATATAACTATATAAATATATATAGTGTGTGTGTGTGTGTGTATATACCAGCATATGTATACATTTATTGATCTGTGTGTCCATTTGTGTGTATATCTATATGCATCTATCTTTTTATCATCTATCACCTATCTCTATCATATTATCTATCATATATCTTTATTTATCATCTATCTATTTTCTATCAATCTATATCTATCTCCATATATTTATCATCAGTCTATCATCTATCATCTATCTATATTTATCATCTATCATCTACCTATCATCCATCTAACTTCTATCTATATCATTTATCTGAATATATTCATCATCTCTCTATCATCTATTATCTATCTTCTATCTATATTTATTGTCTATATATCTATAATTCATTATCATCCATCATCTTTCTTTCTATCATATATCATGTTTCTATTATCATGTATCTATCTACTATCTATCTATCTTCTATCTATCATGTATCATCTATTTAACATCTGTCCATCTTCCTATCTTCAAACTATCTGTTAAGATACCTCTCCATCAGTTGTTCATGTTGATGATAGAGGATGATGAGAACAAATTCTACTGGGCAGACACACTGTCTGTGAACATAGGAGGAAGCCTTCATCAGGTCCAGGGTGCTGGTTGGTGTCTGCTGGGAGAATTTCCTCTTGGCCAAGGCGGGTCAGACTTTTTTATTCAGGTCTTCAATTGATTGAATGAGGTCTATTCACCTTACAGAGAGAAATCTGCCTTCCTCAGTCTGTCAATTTAATGTTAATCTTATATAAAAATACATTCATATAAGCATCCACATTTCGACTTAGCCAATTATCTGGCAACCAAGGCTAAGGAAAAAAATGCTCATAAATCAATCATCACAAATCCATCCATTGTCCACTTACAGTCACATGTGTCTACCACTGTATCAATGATCTGAACTGTCTCCTACTGTACTGATGATCTGTACTATCTCCTAAAGGCCCTGGTTAGGGGATATTGGGAAGTGGTAGAAACTTCACAAGGAGAAGCCTAGTGGGAGCTAGTCACTGGGAAATGCACATTGGTGGGCTGCGGAACACACCTCTCTACCTCCTCTTTTTTCTTTCATTGATTCTGGCCCTGAGGTAAGCAATTTTGCTCCAACATAACATACTGCATTACCAATGGCCTAAAAGTAATAGGGCCAGCTAATTGTGGACTGCCCTTCAGACAAAATTCACTTTTTAGCTGTATAAGTTGATGGTCTCCATTCTGTTTTGTAAATAGAAAGATAACTGAAATATACCCTTATAACACATCTAATCTAAAAATAGAATAAAATATCATATTTCTACCCAATATTGAAACACTCTTATTTACAAGAAACAAATGTCTGTTTATAAAATAAAAGTAAGCTGGATGTGGTGATGCATGTCTTTAATTCTAGCACTTGGGAGGCAGAGTCAGGTAGGTCTGGGCTACAGGGAGACCCTGTCTCAAAAAGACCAAAAAGAAAAAAAAAAAAAAGTAAAGCCCTTTGAAGGATTTGAAGTGTTTGTGATGTTTCTTCTTTTCCTGGATATACTCTAGTTTATAATACTTAACTTCTAAGTATATATATATATATATTATATAATACTTAACTTCTAAATATATATGTTCTAAATATATAAATATGTATAGTATATAAAATCAATACATATTATTACAGGCTGAGAGATAGCAGAGGAAGGAAACAAGACAAATGAGATGCATATGTGCACACACACGCATAAAAATAAAGAAGAAATTCTCAAGATAAAGAATTACTCAAGTAGAGATAAACTAGAAAGTCCTTGGTGCTGCACTGACCACAGGGCTGTAATCACTACTTATGACTGCTTTCTCCAGTTACCCAATCATTATACATAGCCAGCAATGACCTCTGTTGGGTATAATCCCTTGCATAATCATGTGACCCAATCTGATTTTTTTTTTAGTGAATAGTATCTTGGATATTAGTAATCTTGCCTGAAATGGTGGTTGTTGTTGCCTCTTATTAACTTTAATTTGGGGCATGCTCTTTGATCTCCTTCCTCATCTGCGTTTTAGAGCAGCTGCCTTGATTCTTCTTTAGATGTCCAGACAAGCCCCCCTTGAGTACAGTGTCTCTTCTCTGACCATTGTTTCATAGGCATGTGTGGTGGTTTGAATGAGTGTCCCCCATAGGATGTAAGTATTCAGACATTTGTCTCCAGTTGGTGGCACTGTTTTTGGAGGTCTTAGAAGGTGTGGCCGTGCTGGAGGAAGTGTGTTGTTGCGGGCAGGCTTAGTGAGTTTTAACAAGCCTAGTGGTCTACAGTTGCTCTCTCTGCTTCCTGTGCTCATTGTGAGATGTGACCCTCAGCTTTCTGCTCCAGTCTCCAGCCACCATGCCTCCCGCCACAATGGAATCCAATTCCCTGGAACTGTCAATCGTAAGCTCAAATAAACTCTTCCTTTTATAAGTTCCTTGGTCATGGTGCTTTATCACAGCAACAGAAAAGTGACTAATACAGTAATTTGGTACCAGAGAGTGGGCTGTTGGCTGTGAAGAACCTGATAATGTGGATGTTTGGAGAAATGTGGAAGACTTTGGGCTAGAAAAGCTGTTGGCTACAGTAAGCAGAGCTTAAGGGGCCATTCTAGTGGAGGCCTGGAAGAAAGCATGGCTGCAAAAGATGTGGTTCCAGAGGAGGATAAAGACTTAGGCAGCAACTGGGATATTTTGATAAAGTGTCTGGCAGCAGTTTGCCCACAGCCCAAATGCTTGCCTGATGCTAAGTTGAAAAGCAATGGACTGATGTCTTTGGCAGAGGATATTTCAAGACAGCCTAACATAGAAATGGCGGCTTGGCTTTTAATGGTGAATATTGTGCAGATCTACAGTGAAAAAGAGCAAATGGGGCAGAAGGAAATGCAGAATGTACAGTTTGGATCTGAAAAGTACACTAGGAAGATTAAAGGTGGGGCCAAGGCTTGTGAAGGAGAGGCTCCCTTTCCTAAGGAGACTAAAGTGATTAAGGAGAGGTCTGAAGATTTACAAGTAAACAAAAGAATCAGTACCTTCAGGGCAAGACCACACCCAGCTAATCCTCCAGCTTTTGAAAGGAAAATACTGAAAGTGTTTTCTACTGCTCCAAGTCCAGGGCAAGGAAAAATTGCAAATGTGGTTAAAGTAGGAGAGATTCCATCCCGAACTTGCAGCCAGATTTGGCAATTTCATTCACGTGGTGCTGGCTTTAGAGGCATGAAGTTTGCAAGAGTGAAGGGGTCATCAGTTCTTCCTCCACGGTTTCAGAGAGCTGCCAAGGTCAGGCATAGCACAGCAGGGTTGTCCCTGCATAAAGTAGGCCCTGATAGGCCATTGCATGAAGCTGTGAATGTGAAGTCTGGTTGGCAGTGGAGACCCCAAGAAGACATTCAAGATGCCAGACCTGTGAGATATTTGTCAAGGAGAGCTGCATACAGGGAGTGATACCAGCCCAAGAAAGAGATGTATGTTGCAAGCAAAGCTGGAAGAGCTGAGCCATCTAAGCCCTTTGGAAGTCAAGTCCCAGAAGTTGCATGTAGAGCTACTGGACTTGGTGTTTGCCCTGCAGGTTTTCAGTCTTGTTTTGGTCTGGTATTTCCTCACTATACCTCTATTCCTCCCTTTTGGGATGGGAATGTGTATTCGGTTCCATTGTATGTTGAGAGTATGTAATTTGTCTTTTGATTTTACAGGAGCTTACAGTTTGGGAGATTGCCCTGAGTCTTAGAGGAGACTTTGGACTGTGGACTTTTGAATGGCATTGAGACTGGTAAAGTCTATGGGGACTTTTAAGGTTGGACTAACTGCATTTTGCATTTTATATGGTCAGGAGCCTATGGGGGCCAGGGAGTGGAATGTGGTGGTTTGAATGAGTGTCCCCCATAGGCTGTAAGTATTCAGATATTTGTCTCCAGTTGGTGGCACTGTTTTTGGAGGTCTTAGAAGGTGTGGCCATGCTGGAGGAAGTGCGTCGTTGGGGCAGGCTTAGTGAGTTTTAACAAGCCTCGTGGTCTACAGTTGCTCTCTCTGCTTCCTGTGCTCTTTGCGAGGTGTGACCCTCGGCTTCCTGCTCCAGTCTCCAGCCGCCATGCCTCCAGCCACAATGGACTCTAATTCCCTGGAACTGTCAATTGTAAGCTCAAATAAACTCTTCTTTTTATAAGTTCCTTGGTCATGGTGCTTTATCACAGCAACAGAAAAGTGACTAATACAGCATGGATGGTCAATGTCATCAGAGGGTGGTTTGAACTTCCAGTTCAATGATAGAATTACTGTCTCTGGAACTGTGACTTCTGGTGAGCAGTGCACTGGCTGTGGGAAGAGGAAGCAAACATACAGTAATATTGAATGTGAGCACTCCCAGGATTCCTGAATCCTGGTTATAAAAGTTTTATCCTAGCTCTATAAGGTATATCCATGTACCTGGCACTGCAGACTTTAAAAGACTATTGTACTGTGAAGGAAGCTCTGTTAGGATGTCAGACCTCTGAATTCCATGACCATAGGCCTTAGTATTCAATTGTTCCAGGCAAACAGAACATAGTTATCATGTTGGAAAGTAAAGTTAAAACAGTGATCAAAGTAGCCTGACTTGAATTTCTGTGCATTTCTTATAATACATTTTAATCATATTTAGACTTCCCTACCCTATCTGCTCCCCTCATTAACCCTCCCCCTTCATGTATGCTGGATTTCATGTGTTCTGCCATATATGTAAAGTCCTATTGAGTCAAGTTTGTGTCCCTAAATATACCTTGTGTGAGTCCATCCACAGGAGCCTGGACAACCCTTAAAGAAGACGAACTCTCTCTCTCACTCAGTAGTGATCAATTGGCAATAGGTCCTTAGCTGAGGTTGGGGATTCTTACCCATTTCCTCAGTTCTGTGATGGATTTTTGTCTGGTTTGAGTTTGCAGATTCTGGAGAGGTATAAGTGCAAGAGTTCTAGGTCAAGTGAGGCTAAGAACCTTAGTCATACAAGCAGACTTACAGCCCTGCATTTATTTCACAGATTGGATGTTATTTACAACCAAACCTATTTTAATGAAAGGGAAACTAGGTTCCTTTAGGGAAAGACATGAACTCACTCCCAGGCAGGCTATCTGAATCTGCAAATTACACATTCAGCAAGAGGCCCTGACTCAAAAAGAATAGGATGATCAGCAGTTGAAGATCTCAAACTCCCATGTTTACACAAGCACACAAGCACACACCTACAGAATTCTTTTGAATGTTCATACTGCTTATCTTTCCTCAACCTTCTTGCAACATGGGCCCTATGTCCTTTTCTAAATTAACTATGTATTTAGATAATGAAAATAGTTCATATGGTCTCTATTGCCCCTGACTCTATTCTGACTTTAATTCCAAGAAAACCACATAGTCTGTGCAGTCTACTAGTCAGAAGAAGGCCTGGGAAGTGAAGTCTTTGGATTCTTAGCTTAGAACTGTCTCCCAGTGGGTTCATTAGGTCTGTAAGCCTTTCTGTGGTTCTAGAAGACTTAACCAGAATAAACATCCTCAGCAACTAATCGTTTTCCCACATTAAATCATCTTTTCTTCATCTTCATCTAAGAAGGAATGAACTAAAGATGGAGACATTTCTTCTGTGTTTACACTGAAAAGATCTTTAATTAATTTGTGAATTTGTTATAAAATGTCATGGAAATTGTTAAAAGCAAAAAAAGCATTTTATTTTGTTTTGTTTCACTTTGCTTTTTTTTGTTGAGAGAGATCTCACATAGCTTAGGCTGTACTTGAACTTGTGATGTATCTCAGGGTGGTCTTGAACTTGTGATGTATCTCAGTATGGTCTTGAAATTTGAACTTCTTGCCTTCATTTCCCAAGCCCTAGGATTACAGACAAGGACTATGCTTTCTCTGTACAGCATTAATATCCTCATCAAACATTCCTTGCTTAAAGTTTTATCCAGTAGATGTGGAATTCTAGAGTTTCAGTTGGGATACAAACTAAAAACACCCAAATACTAGCCAGAGAAGTAATGAATTGTCCTTGAGATGATTTGGTGACATAGATTGCTTTTTTCACTAACAATTGCATAGACTTGGTGGGTTGCAGTTTCCAGGCCCTTCCTGTCTCTTGCACTTCAGTTTTATCACTGCTGTTTTAAATCTCTGTAATTAGTTTTGTTGGCATTTTTCTTCAATTGAGTACTTAAATGTGATTTGAACTTCATGTGATTAATCTAATGGACTGTGCTTCCTGCTGCCTTTCTTTGATTGGTAACAGGAAAATAGAAGTAAATGGATGAAAAATTTGAATGATTGTTTCATGTTAAGGAAATTAGTGAATGATCAAAATTTTCTGACTTTTCAGTTTTTGACATTACTTTGCCTAAAGAACAAGCATCATAATTTATATATGAATGGTTTGAGAAATCCCCACACTTAAATAAAGATAATCCCTCATTGGTAATTAAGCAGAATGCCTAGTGATTCTTTTGAATCTTAAAGCACACCTGGGCATTGTATAAATCCTAGTTGTATTATGGTATTTTCAGATGGAGTTTCTTTGTATCAAAATGACTCTCAGTTATGGTTCTACATTTAAGAGTATTAGAAGTTCTTCAGTGTCTCATGGGCTCCAACAACTGGCATCCTGAGCACAGCAGAGAACACGTGTTCAGAGCAGCTTTACAAAATGTGCAGTGTTCCTTGCACTGGTTTGTTTGGCTGTCAAAGCTCAATTCCAAGTAAGTGCTGACTTTCTAAAAGTGACAGTACAAAAATTGCAATCACTAATGTCCAGTGAATACCAGTTGTCTGGTTCTCTGACTTGTATTTATAAAGAGGTTGCTAGGATTTTGCTGCCATTTGCCTGGTAAAGATGGGTCTCTCATTTTTAAAAATGGGGGGGGCATTAGAAATGGCAAAAGGTTGTGGTGGTCTTTTATATTTGGGCAGTTTTAGGTGATATTTCCAAAGAATGGCTAACTAAAAATACACTAGATGGCTTACCTCTAGTAGTCAGCAGATAAAGTCTTTAAACCCAGGCTGTGTACTGAACGCCTTCTGAAACAGACCAGGGTCTGGAGATAGTGCACATGGAGACCATTTAAATTACCTTTGACTCTATGCTGATCACCTTTTGGGTTTCTGAGGAGCTAGCAAAGGTTTTGATTTGAGCCTGATTGGGGGATTTGTTACATGGAACTCATGCAGAAGGATATCGGTCTGCTTTTTACTAAACTCTTATTCTGTTGGGGAGCACTTCCTCCCATGATTGAAATGGACCTTTTTGTTCAGCCAAAGTATCATTAGCACCTTTTCAATCACCAAAATGCATTTGGTGCATTATATTGTTTGAGGAATTGTGTAGAAGAGAAAAGAAAATGAAAAGTGTGAATACTGCCCCCCCCCCCACAATTTGAGTAGAGAGAAAAATGTATGCATTGCAATCACTATTCATTTGACTATAGCAGTTAAAATTTTTGGAGATTTGGTGTCAATGGTATTGATTTAAATTAAAAATCTGTATCTCCATTTTTATCTGTCTGATTAGACACATCTCTTAACTACTCTGAATTCTTTATCCATGTGTTCTCTGTCTCCATCTCCATCTCCATCTCCATCTCCATCTGCATCTCCATCTCCATCTCCATCTCCATCTCCATCTCCGGCTCCAGCTCCAGCTCCAATCCCTGTTTTCTTGCTAGGAAACCTACAAAGCCAGGGCTTTGCCTAGCTTTCAAAGGAAGCACTGTTCCATTGAGTTACTGAGTTATGTGTCTTCTCAATTTTAGCAAATAAAATACCTAGTCCCCTTTAATGGTGTTATATGGACATTTAATAAGACTGACCGTGAGAGTTGCTTATTAGTATAGTGCTCGTCACATAAAGTTTTGTAAGCAATTATCTATGCTGTGTGAATTCCAGTTTTAGCAATGACTAGCCACCTATCTTTTCCCAAATATTTACTTTCTTGCATATGTTTTCTCATCTTCCAAAACTATAATGCCATCTGACATAGAAAGCTATTTTTACAATTAGAATGAACATAAAGTGCCAGTGATTGATGGGTAACACTTAATCAATATTTACCACCTTATTTCCATTGTCCTGGTCACTCCAGAATATTATAATAACAAAACAGCAGCAGTAATAGCTATCATGAGAAGCTGTCCACCTCTCAGTAAACTGTGCATCATCAATAAAAGGCTTTCTTCATTGTAGCTTTAGTAAAGTGGTGCCATGGGTCGATGGCATGGATTCATGGTTCTGACAAATTGCTGGGTTGCTATTCCTTTGTGTTAAATAATTTGTGGCTTTTGTCCATGGAAAGCAACGCTTTCCATCATATTATTTCTTATTTGCTCATCAGGAAGAAATCAATTGGTATTTCTTTTCTTTTTTTTTTTTTTTTTTCTTTTTTTTTTCTGTGCTGCCTGACTTCAGGTAGAAGAAAAAGTCAGATGGGATATAAAGACTTCATGAGGTTATTTCCTTTGTTGGGATTCTTAGGTAAACTTTCTACATCTACACAGGGAATTCTTAAGTGGACCCTGGAGGATTTCACATAGAATAGCAATAGTGGTATGCTGCCACACATCAGGAAAAAGAACAGGGGCCCCATACCAGGGGTCTGAGCAAAATGTACAAAAGACTTCACTGGGTTCTTTCCACTCTTCATTTTCTTCAAAAAATAAAATGATTAAATTCTTAGGGATAAGTAATTTATTTCAACATTTTAAGTCATCATTTTAGTAAAATATTCCTTTTTTATTTCTTGGCAATAGTTCTAGCAAGAATGCTGAATTCAAGTCCCAGTTTGTATCATATTCTTTTTACAACCCAAATTAAAGGCCAGCGTGATATGTTAGAAGCAGCGGTTGACAGCTGGTTATATGATAGTCACCTCCAGAACTGTGAGCTTCTGTGAGGATGAAAAGCAGTGGATTGATTTGCTATCTCTGGGCACTTAACGCAGGGCTTTAGTAAGGATGCTGAGAACTGCCACTAGGAGGGAAGCACCTACTGTGTTCTCTGTTCCCAAGACCAGGAATCTAGTGCACTGATTTGAATAAGTCTAAATGAACTTGGGAGAGGCACTAGAGTTTATGGTTCTTTGTTTGGGTCAAACTTTCAATTTTCCAAGACAATTTATTTTAAAATAATTTCATATATGTCTTATATTTCTTTGACAAAAGAAATTGTAATTTTATTTACTTTATTTTGTTCTTATTTTTTTTTATTAGTATATCACAAAGCTCAGGTTACTTTGAACCTACCATTTAGCCAAGGATGACCTTGAACTTTTGACTTTCCTACCTCTACCTCTGAGTGAATACTGAGATTGCAGCCCTAGATCTCCTCCCCTAGATAGAAGATGGAATTTTATTTATTATTTTTGAGTGTGTGTGTGTGTGTGTGTGTGTGTGTGTGTGTAGATGCTGGCCTGTACATGATTCCTAGTCTCTGTTTTCTTACTTTTTGGGTTTGGTAAATGTGAATAGAGTTTCCCATAAAAATTTCAGCATGAGCTGGGTGCAGAGGCACACAGCTTTAATCCCAGCACTCTGGAGGCAGAGGCAGGCAGATATCTGTGAGTTCAAGGCCAGGCTGGTCCTCCAGGCCAGCTGGGACTAAAATAAGATACCATCTCAAAAAGACCAAAAACATTGCAACAAGAATCAATGAAGTATATATTCTGAAATTTTATTTTCATTGTTGTGTGTATTATATAACTTGCCATTTTGGTCAATTGTGTTCAAAATTTAAATTAATAAATTACCATAGAATATAAGTTATTTAAAAGAAAATATTTATAGTAGTTATGACATTATACTTACATTTTTCAAAATAGGTCTTTATGATTTATGAATATAATTTCATCTTCTTGAATTTTTCTGAAAAACAAGAAAACTTAATATCCAATTTATATTTCTCCATAAGTTACAAAATTCTAAAAATATAGTCTCTTCTGTCTCTTTAAAGTTATAACGTTTTGTCACTTAAAACCTTAAAATAACTTTGACATTGGTGAATGAGGCGTCATATATATTCAGACCATAATTTCATTTCTCTATCAACTTTTCGTCACACTTTGACCTTGGAGCGGTAACTTACCTTCCCAAGATTTTAATATCTAAATTTAATTTTGAGATATGTGTGCAATGGTCTCTGATATGGATCTTTCTGGTTCTAATGTTTTGCTTCTGGTGTGTATTTTATTAAATCATCTACATATAAGGTGTGTAGTTTCCTGTATATTTAGAGAATATACATATTAAAGAAAGACAAGAGCAGGTTCATGGCCGGGTTCAGCTCCCAGTGGCTCTATTTTTTTTTTTTTTTTTTTGTCTTTTTGAGACAGGGTCTCCCTGTAGCCCCAGCTGTCCTGGAACTCACTCTGTAGACCAGGCTGGCCTTGAACTCACAAAGATCCGCCTGCCTCTGCCTCCCAAGTGCTAGGATTAAAGGCGTGCGCCACCACGCCCGGCCCAGTGGCTCTATTTACTTACTTTTTAGATTTGAAGACAGGCACGCTCGGCTGTCCGCCCCTGCTGTCCGCCCCTACCTGCTGTCATGATGTGAGCTGAGATTCTTCCTTCTGTAACTGGCCTTGGTCATGACGTTTTATCACAGTCTCAGAAAAGTAGCTGATAGATTTGCTTAGGCATTTTGAGCACTCCATAGCAACTGCATTAGAGGTTCTGTTCTCACAAAGTCATTCATGTGATCAGTGGTAGAACCCTGGTAGCTGTGTTGGGGTGGATCCAAGTGGCTCTGGAAATGAATATTTGTGAGAACATTAAGGTGATACTTAACTTGTGTGAGTTACTTGCCATTGCTGAGGCAACTTACAAAAGGAGGAGTTTGTTGGGTTTATTGTTCCAGTGCATAAAATCCATCATGGTGGCACAGCACGGTAGGGGGCAGCTGGAGCAGAGAGCTAAGTGCTTCCATCTTTAAGCAGAGAGACAGACTTGAAATTGGACTGGAGTTATGAACTCTCAGATCTAGGCACCTGTGAAATCTAGGGAGTCCATAACCTTCCCCAATCAGTGCCCAAGTGTTAAAATACATGAGCCTCTGCAGGGGGTTGGGGGAGGGGGGCTTATTCAAACTACCACTTTCCCTTTTCATTTTCACTGAGAACAGTTGCCTGGAACTCCATGCTATATGATGCTGAAAGGATGAGAACCCATCTTCTATTAACCCAGATATTAAAGGTATTCGTAAAAGTCTCAAATGGTACAACTCTTCTCACTGTTTTAAGTACTTATTTGGAAAACCTTTAGATACTAATTTACCAAACATCAACAGAGAAAAAACTCATATAAATAAATGATCTCTGGAAGTCTTATAAGATATCTATGGCATCAAGGGATTGAAACATTTGAAAACTACTAAGCTAATGCCATAATCAATGAAGAATAGCATGTCATCATCAACAGAGCCTGCGTTGATATTAATCTTTTACATTGAAATTTGCTTCTCTGTATGGGTACATATTCCTTTTAGCACAGGAACTCCATAACACATGCTATGTGGGGAACAGAGGTGACATTTGGCTTTCAAAACTGCCCTAAAGTGTGTCCACATTCCAGACTCCTGGAAAGGAAAGGGGTGGAGGACAGAAGAAAAGGGAGTTTGCGATTAGCTGCTGTCAGAAGGGCGACACAGCATTTGCATGGTAGCTGCTGTCAGAAGGACAACACAGTGTTTGCACGCACATTCCAGCTTTTGGAATGGAGCAGCATGGCCACACCCATGGGAAATAGGGGAGCAGGGCGAAGCCCATCTATAGCTAGGAAGAATCCAAAGTAACACTCAGAAACAGAACACAGCCTTCACCAGTTTAGTTTAGAACCACTATATAACAGATAGGTCAACATAGGCCAACTGTGTAGCTACTACTATTCGTTTCACTGTAGAAAATTATGTGTAATAAAATCAGTTTGGCAGGCCGTGCTGGCACATGACTAAAAGCCCAAAGCTTACAAGACCAAGGCTCAAAGGTCTGCATGAATTTCCAGCTGAACTGTGTTACACAATGAGTTTGAGCCCAACATAGACTGCAGGGCCAGACTTTGTCTAAAACAACTAATCAATAAAGTTATAAAGCTTGTAATAAACACATGACTCTAATATAAGTTCATGTGCTCTATGGATATGTGGATAATAGATGTGACATAAAGTCTTTAAGAACACAAAAAAGAATGGGGTCGGTTTTCATGTTTTCATAGATGCACTGGAGTTAGAAGTTCTTAGAGGTTGTTCCTCAACACTTCCCAGCTATGGAACTCTTCTAGACCTGGAGACTAGTTTCTTGTGGTACTTACTTGATTTTTCTGTAACAATAAGTTTTCTTATCTGACCTGATCATTAGCTTTTAGTTTCTGATGGTTCCATGATTGCTACCTTATTATTATGGTAGTTGATATAACAACCCAGAGCATTATAAAGAATGTGAAAGAAAGAACAAATGATCCCTGATCTAACAGAACTAAAACTAGAATGCATTTCTTAAGATAGGATGGAAACACACAGGCTGGTATAAGGAGTAAATTTCAAGAATGAAGAGTCACTGTGCCACAGTGGTGGAAAATGGTTTTCAAGTGTCAGCTCAGATGTGCATTGAAAGAGCAGCTGGAGGAGGTGCCAGCATGCATTCTGGGATACCACCTTTCATTTTATTTTGTGGCCCATAAGGTAAATGATGTCTGAGGAAAATTAATTTTCACTTATAATAAGCAGACCAAAAGCATGCCTGTTCATGAATTAGATCCTGCAGAGGTTGAATGTAAATAAAGCATTGCATGTAGGAAGCACAATTCATCCAGAAAATAGGCATAGATTTAAGTTGAAGAATCACAGGGCTGACTCAGACTGAGGAGGTACTTAGAGAGGAAATTACATAGACTTTTCAAAGAGCAGAGCCTGTTATAGATATGTATGCTTGAAAGATAGAAAGTCCTTTTGCAACGTGTTTATAGCATTAAATCCATCTAGTTTTTTAACTGACGTGTGGCTATGATGTCAGTGTTTTGTCTTCAGGCTAAAGGACTGTTGGATTTCTTTCAAGGCCTAGAAAGATAACAGGTTTTGTCTTTACTTATCTGTTGGATAATTTTAGGTAATATTTACTTAAGTACTCTATCAATTTATAGTAAAATTTTTATATGTAGGCAAGCAGAATTAAGCATAGAATAATACTGAATCAAATGATTCTACTATAAAGAATTAAATGTTTTGTAACAATGCAGATATATACATGACCAAACATGGTTATATCCTATTATTCAGGAGGACCTCTGTTGAATTCACAGCACCATAAAACAACATAGAACTTGGCAGGGATAATAAATAAAACTGAATACATTGAGTATTGTCAGCTTTCAAATGTTGGTAATTCAATTAAAACATAGGTTATGTTTTGAACTTTCTTTTTCTTTTTATTTCCTTGATGCAGAAATACCTTTGGAGAGCTGATATAAGGCAGATGCTATACTGGTTTCTAAAGGAATGAAGTTATATATGATGAAATTCCTGGCTTCAAAAACTGCATGTTTTGGTAGTGGAAATAGACATGAAATAGATGAACATATGACCAGGATGTGAGAAACAAGGTTGAAGTCAGAAGACACAGAGGCAGTGCAGGAACCTTCTTGAAGATAGCAAAGACAACTTCCCAGCTAATCCTTAAACTAGGCTTGGAGTGTAAGGAGATAAAATTCTAGTAAACTGGAGGCTGAAGCTAGCTCTGAAAAATAAAGTTGTATGTGAAGAGACCAGGGAGCATGAAGGAGCAGTGTGCAGGACCGTGCAAGAGTCCTGTGGTTTCTGAAGAGTAGATGTGAAGAAATAACAGATGTCACTTGACAAATGAGTCAAAACCCAGAAAAGGCTGTTGTGCTGTGCCACAGAGTTAGAGTTTCTCTTGCAGATGTAGAAATAGTAAGAAAAGGCCTGTTTTATTTAAGAGGATGAAATTGAAGATTTGTAAATCAGAAAAAATGCATATGTCTTTCTGTATTGTTTAATCATCATGTGTACAATAGAAAGGGGACAGTAGGGGCTTCCCCAGCATGCTCAGAGCCTGGGTTAAGTACCCAGTGCTGAGTGAAACAGGTGTGGTTGACCAGCCTGAGATCTCAGCACTCCAAAGCAGCAGGTGGGAAGTTCAAGATCCTCCTCAGTCAGTCAGTCAGCCTGTGATACAAGACTCTATTAGGAAGGAGGGAGGGAGGGAGGGAGGGAGGGAAGGCAGCACACAGCCAGAGCGGGGAAAGAGTGGTCACATTTCATTCTACAGAAGGTCCAAAGGGCCAGGTGGAAGCCTGGCCCCAGTGAGGACTTCCTCCAGCAAGGCTCCTCCTCCCAAAGTTTCAAGTCCTCCCTGACAGCACCACCAACCAGGCACAGTACTCAAATATGTGAGTCTTTGGGGGACACTTCTCAGTCAGACCATTGCAAGATGCATATTTCCAATAATAATAATAATAATAATAATAATAATAATAATAATAAATAATTCAAAAAAAGAGTTGATTGATGCTTTGAAACTAAGCCAGCAGTCAGCAGCAAGATCAGATCAATATATCCACTGTCCAGACAGCATAAGTAATCAATATAAATTATGCTGAAGATTTGAATGATATGAGGGTGAATATGGTACTGATAAAGAAGGTGGTTTGAGAGCTTTTAACAGTAATCATGTTGTTGTTCTACTATCATGCATCCATAGTGGTTATGCAAGAACTTGCCAGAAGTACAGCATGCACCACACCAACACAATGCAGAAGAGAATCATTCTGCCTAGGTGTGTGTAAACCAAAAGAATCCAAATTCTGGTAAGTTTAAAAATTTAAAGAATTTTTTAAGAGTTATCTCCATGATGTCAACTGGACATGTTGATTCAATGTCTCATAAAGGGACATCTTTTCCTTATCTGGTAATTAGGGTGTGATATGAACTGTTTAGTGGTCCATGGTATATTTAGGCAAAGAACGCTAGTAGTGAATTGGACTCTGCATGACATTAAAGAAGGACATTTCATATTAAATTGCCTATAGCTGGCAGCCTTCTCATCTCTCTGAGAATAGTTGGTATTATTGCTTCCTTAAGGAGCCATGAAAGTAGGCAAGTTAATTCCCGCAGCTAATTTTCTTGTACATTAGCCTTGGTGATTCAATACAATCAGTTACATCTGATGGAGCTGATCACTGATTTATTTTTCTTTGGGGATGTTTAAAACCTCAAGTCTCCTAGTGACAACAACTGATGCAATATGTCTTCCATAAAAAGAGTTCCTTGGTTTGCAGGGCAGACTTCTCTTTTGCGCCACTCGGGATCCACCCTCTTCATAAATCCCTCTAACATCCGTGAGCTTGCCTTTTCTAACCACTTAGTTCTCTGACCTGTGACCTACATAACACCTTGGAGAGGCATTGAGGAAATGAAATTTCATAATCTCAGGTCAATGGTGCTCAGCCCTTTCGTCCATGCTTCTCCCCTTCAGACTTTTTCCAGTGCCACACATGTGGGCAGTGTTTGGTGAGCAGAAACCCACGGGCCAGTTAAAATGAGATAATTTACAGGAAAGGACCATGTAGGAGCTGAGCAAATGGAAGAGTCATTCCAGTCCTAGGAGCCAGCTCAGTGCTGAGTGTTACATGCAGCAGGAGTTTATGTTTACCTAAATACATTTAATTGTGTGACTCTATATTACTAATGCAATTTTGTATCTATTCTAATGCCACACAATGCACTCACAACATACAGCACAGGAAATGCTACTAAATAGGAAAACCTAACCACAACAGATCTAAAAATTATAATAAGAGCTCAAGAGACAGAACATTTGATCATTTGATAAACTGCTCCACAATCACAAGGACCTGAGTTTAACTCTTGGACCCCCCCATGAAAAAAAAGCCAGAGGTTACGGGACTCCCTTGTAATCCCAGGGCTGTGGTAGCAGTGGGGAGTGCAGCGTTGTGGTGAGGGCACAGACACATGGATCCCTGGACCAGGCCTCCTGGTCTACTGATGCTGATGTGATCCCGGCCACTGCGAGGTCCTCTCTCAAACAATGAGGTGAGTGAGCCTGAGGTGTAGCACTCCAAATTGTTAGTGCAGCCTCCACCTACACAGCAGACATGCGCGTGTGTACCTGCACACACGCGCACACACACACAAGCATGAGCCTCCACCTACACAAGCAGACATGTGCATGTATATCTGCATACACACACACACACACACACACATGCACACGCATGAACACACACAAACAAATAAATTGAAATTCCAGAAGTTTTCAATGTAATACTGTTTTTGAGAAAAATGAAATGTCCATAATGGGAAGTTGGGGCCAGGAAGGAAGCCTGGTTCTCTCATTCTCAGTGCCTGGAATTTTAGATCTCATCTGATGGCCCTTATATGTCTATTCAGATGAGGCTTGTATTCTGTGTTAATTCTGTATGAGGACTCCAGTGCAGTAAAGGCAGTCACCAGGCACCGTGTTTGAGGACCTCTGGTTAACAAGGGGGCAGCAGCAACTCAGCCCGTGTTGGTATGCACAGGGTGTTGGGGTTCACAGGAAAGGAACACCCATATACTTGGTTCTTTGAATCATCTTTGGTAGTCAGAATATAGAATTTTGGAGGAGGTGAAGAAGCAGGCTAACCGTGAGTAAGATGCATCCACTGGGGTAAGATATCCTTTTCTCCAAAGCACCAAAGAGCCCTGAGTTCAGCAATGAATTTGAAATGAAGTAAGGTAAGCAAAACTTACAGAGGAAGCCTGCTTCTCGTAACTTATAATAAACCAATAGATAGCATTCTTATGTAAAATATATCTATTTTGGGTAGAAGAGCTCAGACTGAGTCAGTTAAACAAACATTACTGAATATACATCCTCTCCCTTTGGATCTTCAAAAGTTGAGTAAATTTCATTCTTTGCATAATTCTGAGAGCTTTTCCTCCCAAGAATCATTTCCCCAAAATTCATACCATAAAACTCCACATATCTCACATCATCACCATGCTCTTAATAGGCTTAATAAAGTGAGGGCACTCATTAGACTCAAGGATAGTCCAAGCAAACACATGTATCCTGTTCTTATATGTTTTGAGCCAAAAATAAAATCAGCTTCTAGAAGAAAAGATCAACATACAGGAAGTCAAAAGGAAATCTCATAAGCTTTGCTGTTGTTTTCAAACTTCTGCATAGAAGGTTCATTGAGAGTTAATTATGTTTTCCAGGCCAAAATGTTTCTCTTGTTTTTCTCTGAAACTAATAATATAATAAAACTCAGAATTTCAAAAATTAGACATAATTGAATCTAACTCAAATTAATATCAGAAAATAATTGGTAGCTGTGTTTTCAGGAACTGCTGCATATTTACAATATGCTAATTATGTTTAAAGATAAATAAAAACTAAGTAGGGTTAATAGTCTTATACCTGGGTCTTATTGGCTATAATCCTATCTATCTAGAAAGCTGAAGGCAGGAGATTACAAGTTCAAGGCCAACCTTGACAACTTAAGGAGATGTCTCAAAATAAAGAATAAAAATGGGGCTGGAGAGATGGCCTAGCAGTTAAGAGCACCGACTTCTCTTGCAGAGGACCCAGGTTCGATCCCCAGCACCCCCATGGCGGCTGAGAACCTTCTGTAACTCCAATTCCAGGAGAACTCCAGTTCCAGGGGAATCTGAGACCCTCTTCTGACCTCTGTGGCATTGCACGACACGGGTGCACGAACCTACATGCAGACAGTACATTCATACACATACAGAAATAAATAAAATTTTAAAAAAATTAAAAAAAGAATAAAAATGGAGCAAGTGTTATGATTCAATGTTAGAAAGAGCTCTTCAATAGGAGGGAGTCCGTGTGTGTGTGTGTGTGTGTGTGTGTGTGTGTGTGTGTTGGGGGCAGGCATCATGTATCTGTGCACATATGATCAGGAAAGAAGGTATCACCAATTAGAAAAAAAAAAATACAGACTGAATTCATTGTCCTAATAGATTAAAGCTTTGAAATCTGGAAAGGTCTATGTCCTCCATCTATGTGTGCTAAAGTAGTTATGAGAAATAAATTAGCTAGCAAAGTGGATTACTGGGAGAGCACACACAAAATTTATCAAAGAATTTGAAAACTTAGAATTAATTTTTCAGATATTTTTTGAAGTATAAAAGAAAAATTAAAATTCACTTTTCATTTATAACTTGGAGTAATTGTTCTCAGCCTTGTCTGAGATCATTAATTCTGGTTTCAGATAAAAGTGACAACACTGGAGCAGCTGGAAGCCTGAAAGCAGCTGGGCAGAGGGAGGCCGTTCCTGACGAGGTGTGACGATGAAGGGAGTCTGTAAGAAAGAGCACTGTACAGCAGTGGGTAATACCAGGTAGACTGGGCAAAGGAAAGAGACCTCAGATGTGCAGAGCAGGAGGTGGGTGGCGGAGGCGGCCCAGCAGGTGTGGTGCTTCCTAGAGTGACGTGGGTAATAGGAACACCTATCAATGCCTTTCCTCAGATATTAATTCCTTTGGGGGTAAAACATGTGGTCAGAGAAATTTAGCCACAGAGAGGTGACTGAATCTGGACTGGGTGTGCTTCTGAATGAGATAGGGTGACAGCCACGGCCCTGCCATGGAGAGCCTAGTCCTGTCATAGGCTGCCAGAATACCAGAACAAAGCACCACAGACTATGTACTTAATCACTGCAAACTACTGCTGACAGAACCTAAGGCTGGGAATTACAAGCTCCCAGTGCCTGCAATGTGGAGTTGATTTTGAAATTTCTTTGGTTTGATTGGCAGTGGTCATCTTCCTCTGTGCTCTATGTTCCCAGGATCTCCTATTTAAGGTACTCTGGGGGGGGGGAGTAAGGCTCTTTGCTCACTCTGTGAAGCCCATCATGGTCTGATCAGGAAGACCTGAAACTCATGATCTCATTGGTTTCCAATGGCCTTTCAAAGGCCCCATCTCCAAACGCTGCCATAGTAAATGTTTAGACTTTAACGTACATTTTTCTAAGGACATAGACATTGAGTTGGTAACAAGTTCTCCTTCTGGTAATCAGCTTTGGAAAGGAATTTTCCAAATGAATGTTCCTGCTGAGGTTGTTAGGTAAAACCTAGGTCACCTAACTTAAATTGAATATGAGATAATTAATAAGTACTATTTTAGTATACATTTGCCCATGCAACAGTAAAAAAAGTAATAAAATCAAATCCCTGGTTATTTATCTGCAACTAAAGTTTAGAGGGAGAGGCTATATTTTTAAGTTACTCTATCTAGCCCTTTATTTGTGTGCCTATGGCTTTTTGCTCATCTGACCAACCAAAGATTCATTCTAAATTGAGGGAGGCTGCGGGTGAACCAGCCCTGACATCTCAGATCACCCCAGCTTTATAAACCAGTTCTTTCAGAATATGCTAATGACCTATGTAATGGTCATATTTCAGTTTCAGGTGTTGGAAATATCCATTTTTGCCTTGATCATGTTGTCAGTGGAAAGCCTAAGGTGCTTTTTAAGTGTGCTTAGCCAAAAAGCATATCAAAATTAATTCTCTGTTTCATACTGAAATTAAGGCTACAAAGGGAAGCCGAGCTCCGTCCTGCCGTCTGTCCTGGCCCTCTTTCTCTGACAAGATCATTTGGAGCGTTTGCTGTTGGTGGGGTCTCAGGGAGAGTTCTTCACTTCCCCATTCCAGCGCTCTGAGTTGGGAACTGAATGCAAATTCAAGTTCAGCTGTTTTCTCCTTGCCTGACACTGAGAACTTATCAGTGTCACCAAACTTCAGCTTTTTCTATTACCTAAATGAGCTAACTATTTAACACTGCCCTAGAATTTGTTACAAGATATTAGTAAAAATAGATATCTTAATAACAAGCATAAATAAGTGCGAACTTCAACAGCTTTGTCAAGAAGTTGCTCATCATGACCTGTTGAGGATGGTGCTAATCCTAACCCTAACTCTAACCCTGAGCCTAACCCTAACCCTATCTCTGTACTTTACAGATGCTGAAATGGAAGTAAAGGAAGAGTTAAGTAGCATTTAAATGATGTGGTGTTATTAAATAAAATTCTTATTTTTATCATTATCTTAAACACCTTCGTTATTTAATATTTTTCACAAGACAACCAACAAGTCCCTGGTCATTTATTTAAAAATCAATTTGTCCTTGAGAACACTGTCAGATTGCTGCTTGGTAATTTGGAACCTCAAATTATTCTGTCTAAAATAAAAATAGAGAGCGTACTGTCTAATGTAAGCATGGCTTAACTGCCACATTCTGTCATTACTTTGTCACAAAATCAGGCGACTTTGATAGCAGAAGGAAAACTCTAGTCACAGTCAATTTCTGTGTGCATTCCAGTTTCTATTAAGTCATCAGTCATCAGCTTGTATCAGTCATCATCAAGTTGTATGAGCTCATAGTAAGGGAGCAGAAGATGAGGGGGGACTTGTCATTCTATCAACAGTGCTGGGGAATCTTCTGCCATATACCATCCCCTCATTAGGTGAAGCACCTGGTCTGTCTTCAGGCTTTTATGTCTTCCTATATATGTGTGATTTATAAAGCTAGTCGTACGTTTAGGGACTCCAGTAAGAATGGATATTTTTGCACTGGTATTTTTAAGAGTCAAATTTCATACCAATTAAACTATAAAATAGTTCAACTATTTGGATATTGTACATCATTTGTTTCCATTTGAGATTTAGCAAAAACATCTTTAAGCAAATTTAGGGAAAGAATTTCAAATCTTAGGTTTATCTGATCCAAGGATTGGGCTCTCTGTACAAGCTGAGATGAGATTAATCACCCTTGACACTGATTACACCAGTTCTGGCATCGAGAGATCACTTTTCCATTTCCTGTATCAACTATGCCTATTGCTTCCTGAATCAATGAATCAGATCATGGAATTCCTATTTATTGTTAGATTCCAGGCTTCTATGCATGTATGTATTTATATGTACTTATGTATGTGTGTGTGCATGTGTGTGTGTGTGTGTGTGTATGCATGTGGGGGCATTCTGTCCTTCACTCACTAGAATATAATAGAGAGGACTATCTTGATTCAGATTCCTATTTCTCTCAATCTATTTGTCTCTACGGCATGAACCCTGAGTTCTAAAGTCTGTTCCAACAAGAAGGAACTGTGGACACCCTCTAAGATGTTTCTCACTGTGGTCCACAGACTGCAGCTCTCTAAGTCTCTCCAGGAGAATCCAGGAATAAAATCTGTAAGGCATATTCAGAAGTTAATTTGATTTTTCTAAGTAAGAACCGCCCTGTAATTCAGGTGTACTCTGTTAGTCTCCATTTTTCACCAAACAGTAGTTTCATTATTAGTTAGGTGTTAGGTACAAATTTAAATTTTTTTCCAAATGGAGCATTCAGTTATTTCATTAAGTCTCTGATCTCTTTTTAAACTGCAAATACATCTTGCTCTATGCCCAAACCTAATGCTGTACTGCTATAAATGTTAAAAGAGATTAAGAATATCTGTTTGCTTTTATACCAAGCTGCATAATGATACAAAAACAGCCTTATCTCACAGCTGGTAAAACAGGAATTTATTGCTCTTTTCGTAATAAAAGAAATATGGAGTTTATTTTCAGAAAGATGAACATTCATGTTTAACAAGCATACTTTCTAATTGATGTGGAACAGCAGAATCATTGGGAAATGTTTAAAAAAGAAACATGGAAAAACATACATAGCAGAATATAATGACCTCAGTTAACATGTTGGTAAAGTATCTTTTTATTTCCGCAGAGATAAAATGAGAATTTCAGTAAATCTGTTCAAAGGTGAACAGAAGGAGTATGTAATTATACACTCTTTGTTCATCTTTGAATGAATACCTGGTTTTTGCAGCCTAGGTAGTGATAGTGACTAACAGAAAGCTATGTAGGGTCCTGGGCCAAGAATACAAGAGCCTGTCCTGTGTGAAAACTGTCAGAGGGCAAGGAATTGTACACTGTTACATCAGGAGCCTGCATGTATCAGTGCTCATTCCAAATGGATGAGGATCCTTGTAGGATTCTCTAAGTTGTTTCCCCTTCACTGCCTTGTGGGGGACTTATTTCCCTTTAAGGCGCTGTCTTTCCTGGCTGCACATGTAAAGAGTGGAGGCCATCACCTCCACACATCAATTCCTCTGTATAATGTAACTCTGTTGGATGAGCTTAATTCCTTTGTGCTCAAGTGTGTTTGATCCTAATAAACCCAGTTTCGGCTTTGTGTCTCTTATGAAAACCCTTTACTTTTTCTTGGTTAAATAAAGGAATGGCAAATTTATGGCACACGTTTCCAGGAAAAGAATATTGAGGATCAGGAGCAACTGGGGGAACTATGAAATGTTTACCCAGGAGCTGCAGTGTGTGCAGCAGGGCCTACAGGCCCATGTTGTCGGGTTACCAAGATGCTTCCCGACTCAAGATGCAGCATGACTAGCTCGTCGGAGAATAACTACTGTTCCCAATAATTCTCAAGATTCCTGATCTGTTACTTTTGCCTTGGTTAAATTCACACCTGGTATAGACATTGTCTGTGACTCTAGGCCAGTCCTCTAAGTCTTCGTAAGGTGTTCTGTCCAGGGACAGAGATATTAGTAAATTTTACAAGTAAGGTTAATGATTGTTCTAGTTTGCATTCAATTGCTGTGACAAAACACTCCAATTCCAAATTGGGGAGGAAAGGGATTATTCATCTTATATCTCCTGGGTCACAGATCATCATTTAGGGAACCCAAGTTAGGAACTCAGGGCAGGAACCTGTAGGCAGGAGCTGGAGCACAGGCTAAGGAGGAGCCCTGCTCACTGGCTTGCTCCCCTGGCCCATGCTCATCCTGCTTTCTTATACAGTACAGGAACAATCTGCCCAGGGATGCCACTGCCCACAGTGGGCTGGGCCCTCCCACATTATTCAACAATCAATAAGATACCCCACAGACATGGCCACAGGCAAGTGCATGGAGGCAGTTCCCCAGCTGAGGCTCCCTCAACCCAAGTGTGTCAAGTTGATACTAAAGGAATCCAGCACACTGATTTAACCAGTTGTGGTAGTTTGAATGAGAGTGTCCCCCATAGACTCCAAGTATTTGGACATGTTGTCCCCAGGGGGTGGCTCTGTTTTGGGACCTTTAGGAGGTGTGGTCTTACTGGAGGAAGCACAGCTTAGAGCGTTCTTAAGCCATGAGAGGTTTCCAGTCACTCTGCTTCCATGCCTGCTTCAAAACAGGAGTGCTTTGTGTTAAGCCTGAGAAAAGGCCCTGTCTGCCACAGCACTCTCCTGACTTGGGTGCCCTTTCTCCAGTGCTCCCTCCCCTCAGAGCAAAACAAAGACCAGATGGGAAAGGCAAGAAAACTCAGCTCTGCCCTCTGGAGAAGTCAGTAGTCCACTTGAGTACCTGCCCCCAGGGGTCCGGTCATTGCCTTTCTTGGGCATTAGTCCAGCTCTCTGGCCACATGTCAGCCTCCTCCCCTCAGAGACCTATAAGATCCCCCTGCACCTGCCCCACTTCTCTCCCAGCCCTGGTCCTTAGGGCTGGAAGGACCCCTGGGAACCAGCTCAATGAACCTGCCTCTGTTGGACTTCAATTTGGCTTGATCTGGCTTTTCAATTTTCAAAGCGAGTGACCAGTCTTATTAAACTTGCTTTTGTACTCTTGATTTGGCTAACCAGGTTTATGGTGTGGGTAGAGAAGCCTCACAGTTTGGTTTCTTCTCTGGCTCTCTCCTGCTGCCATACCTTCCAGCCAGGAGGATTTATCCCCATTGGAACCCTAAGCTAAATAAACGCTTCATTTATGAGTTCCCCTGGCCATGGGATTTGGGGGGGGGGTCTTTTCGAGACAGGGTCTTGCTGTAGCCCCAGCTGTCCTGGAACTCACTCTGTAGACCAGGCTGGCCTTGACCTCACAAAGATCTGCCTGCCTGGAATTTTATCACAGGGAGAGAAACATAACTAATATAGAAGTTGGTACCAGAGAGGGGGGCATTGGCTGTGAAAAACCTGACCATGTGGGTGTTTGGAGGAATGTGGAAGAGTTTAGAAATTTGGACTAGAAAGGCTGTTGATTGCTGTAAGCAGAGCTTAATGGTCCATTCTAGTAGAAGCCTGGGAGAAAGCAGTGCTGAGAACAATATTATTCCAGAGGGAAATAGGGACTTAAGCAGTAACTGGGATATGTTGGCAAAGAGGCTCTCTGCTGTCTGCCCACAGCTAAGAGCTTGCCTGAGGCTAAGTTGAAAAGAAATGGACTAATATCTTTGGCGGAGGATATTTCAAGACACCGTAATGTTGAAATGGTGGCATGACTATTAGTGAATATTATACAGATCTACAGTGAAAAAGAACAATTGGGACAGAAAGAAATGCAGAATGTACAGTTTGAATTGAAAAAGTGTATTGGAAGATTAATGTTGGAGCCAAGACTTTTGCTGCAGGAGAGGATCCCTTTGATAAGGCGATTAAGCGTTTAAGGAGAGGCCTAGTCATTTGTACTTCAACAAAGGAAAGTCTACCTTCAGGACAAGACCAACACAGGCTAAACCTCCATTTTGTGAAAGGAACCTGCCTGAAGGATTTTATACTTCTAGAAAGCCACAACCTAGAACAGCTGCTGGTAAAGTGGACAAAGCTGGCCCTAGTCCACGCCTGGATGGCAGCCAAGCTAGGCAGTGTCATTCATGTGGTGCTGCCTAGAGAGGCATGAAAGTAGTGAGAGTGAAGGTGACATTGGTCTTCTTCCACAGTGTCAGAGAGAGCCACCAAGCCCAAGAAGCTTGTAACAGGGGCATCCCTGCATCAGGAAGGCCCTGACAGGCCAAGATGCCCTGATAGGCCATTGCATGGTGCTCCCAAGATAAAGCCTGGTTGGCTGTGGAGAACCCAAAAAGCTGTTCAAGATGGCAGAGCTGTTAGACATCTGCCAAGGAGAGCTGCATGCAGGAGCGGCACCAGCCCAAGCGAGAGATGTATGTTTGCTGCACAGGGCAAAGCTGTGAGAGCTGAGCCATCTCAGCCCTTTGGAAGTGAAGTCCCAAAGTCCCACGTGGAGCTACTGGACTTGGTTGGGCCTGCTGGTTTTCAGTCTTGTTTTGGTCCTATATTTCCTCTCTGTGCCTCTGTTCCTTCCGTTTAGAATGGGAATATATATTTGGTTCCATTGTATGTTGGGAGTATGGAATTTGCTTATTGATTTTTACAGGGCCTTAGGGTTAATAGACTGTTTTGAGTCTCAAAACAGACTCTGGACTTTTGAATAGTATTGAAACTGGTAAAGAATATGGGGACTTTTGAAGGTGGACTGAAGGCATTTTGCATTTCCATGTGGTCATGAGCCTATGGGGGTCAGGGAGGTATATGGTTGGTTTGAATGAGAGTGTCTCCCAGAGGCTCCAAGTATTTGGACATGTGGTTCCCAGTGGGTGGTGCTGTTCTGGGAGGCTTATGAGGTGTGGCCATGCTGGAGGAAGCATGTCACTGAGGGTGGGCTTAGATCTTAAGCCTTATGGAATTTCCAATATCTCTCTGCATCCTGAATAGAGATTAGAAGCTGGCCTGAGTTGCAAGCAGGGGTGTGGAAAATTCAGACATTAATTACTGGACAGTGGAGTCTAAATTATAGGGAATAGGTGTGAGAACTTAAACAAGAACAGGGAGGGGCCCCTCCTATTGTATCTCCATAGATTTGGAATATCTTACAGGTCAGGTTGGGGCTAGTAAAACACATGGACATAGTTTGTAAACTAGGCAATATTTGTAACCATTCATCAGCAATACTGTTTTATTTTTCCAGTCCAGGTAACAGGATTTGTTAACAATGCCCTCCATATACATTTGCCTGAACTCATTTCACACACACACACACACACACACACACACACACACACACATTTAACAAAAATAATAATAGTAATAATAAAATTTGAAAAGAATAAAAAAGCAAGGTCCCAGGTACTTATATACATTAGTCTTCTCCACCACAAATTCATTGTTAAATAGAAGAATAACCTCAGGCTAATATTGAGCTTTAGAAAATAAATTGAAAAAACATATTGAAGAATAGGTTTTACAGAATGTATGTTGTTCACAATAATATATTTCCACCTTCTCTCAAACACATTGTAAAAATCATTTTCCAGTTCCTACCATGATAGTCATTCTGTTTAATCCAGAAATAATTCTTAACATGTGCAGTCAATGCTCATCTCAGGTCTAGAGTACCTGATATGCTTTTCATGCCTCTGCTCCATCAAATAATTGATGTTGGACTGACACAATTCAAGTAGAGTAAAATAGGTCTATTTCATGAAGCAGATGCCATTATGCCACTGTACAGAGGGTAACACTGGATCCCAAAAGCTAAAAACAGAAGTTCAAGGCGATGCTATCTAATTTGATTATTCAAGACATGACCATAAAGTTCTAATCTCTCTTATGATCTGCTATCCAGTTCTATGTAGTGATTTCAAGAATAAATTAATTAAACTCATGAAGATTGAATATATGTATTATAGCATTTTGAGTTAAAATTACTTTGACAGTATTTGGCATGCTCCCTGAGATGGGAAGAGCTTGAAGTCAGAAGTTACCACCTACTTATGACCTTTCTTCCCAGGTTCATTACCAGTTCACCATAATATGAGCTTCATAGCTGAGCAGATGGAGAGTAAAGAGCATTCTGTTAGAAAATCAAAGCATTTGATAATTGTATTATCAAAGTATCTGATACCGAGATGTATGCCTTATTTGGTTATTTCAAGCAGAGGTTACCTAGGGATTTAACTTTTATTCTCTGGGGATCAATAGGTGTTATGATTTGATTAAATCCAGACAGGAGTAATAATGAAAGCTATAATTAGAATTTGGACTGTCTGATTATATATCCTGTGAAATATGTGATACAGGTAACTAGGATGATCAAAGCAGAGGTAAACCGTAAATACTCATTATCAGTTTTCCTAATCTGCTTCCTCTAAGTCAACAGTATTACCCTATTTAATAGTTTCTTAATCAAGCACTAATTTTTTTTTAAAAAAAGTTCTTTATATATTAGAATATTTTAGGTGGATAATCATTTATGACTTTATCTCATATTTTAAAATGTGGAGCATGCTAATTTTCTTAATGTCTGACTTTGGAAATGAATATCCAAGTCTTAAATGTTGGGTGCATGGTATGATAGAGACAGTTCCATAGCAGAGCTTAACAATGGAGGTTGAAGTCCTAATGATTAAAGTCCATCTCTAATGCTACTGATACAGTTACCCCATAATATATATTGATCCCAGCTACACGCTAGACTTTGTACTTGTTGATAGCTAAGCATAGATTAAAAAAAAAAGTTATTAAGGGGTCATTAAGGAACTTAATTTAGAAGAAGCACTGATGATTGTGTACAAAATTTATGAATAAATGTAGTAAAAAGAGGAAATGAGAGACTGTAAAACCTTGAAGAAAAAATGAATGACTTTAATAAGTTCCATAATGAGGCAGCTCTTGGGCATAAGACTCTCTCTCTCTCTCTCTTCTTTGCTTACCTTCTAGGGAAAACCTTTCCCTATCTTCTGCACTATCTTCTGCAGTTTTGATCACCCTCATATTCTTTACCATACTCAAGTCCCATTTTCTGTCCTTGCATCATTTCAGTGGGTGCTTAATCAATTGAGTTATTACCTAGACTGCGTCTGCTTCTTTCTCTGGTGGTCCTATGATGCATTTTGTGAAATTCCTTATTCTAGGAACAACTCGTTATCATAACAGACCGAACTGATGCCCTGTAAAGCAGCATGCTCTGTCTGATTAAGCCCATTTCCTACAATCATAAACCTATGTTTCTTCTTAAATCACTGTGAGAATCCCCATCAGTTCAAAGTCCATCAGTTCAGAAAAGTCTAAGCAAAAATTTCCCTTGTTCTTAGCATTTTAGCTTTTTGTAAATATTATGTTGGTATGTGTGTAGCATATGTCCATGTATGCTTACATGTATGAGTGAACATGTATGCAATTTAGCATGTACACATGTGTGCACCTATGAGTGAAAGCCAGAGGTCTACAGTAACTTCCTCCCTCACTCTCCATATAATTTTATTAAGGGAGGGTCTGGGATTTGGCCGTCTAGTCAGCCTGTTTGCTCCAGAGTCTCCTGTCTCTGTCTTCTGATTGCTGGGGTTTCAAGCTGCTTCCACACCCATGTGGATTTTCCATGGTTTCTGGACATGTGAACTCTGTGCTGATGCTAACTTCAGAGAAAGAGAGAAAGCAAGATCCCAGGATAGAAAGAGGAGTAGCCTGAACAGCCCCATCCATCGAGACTCCATAGGGATCTACATGTGGGCACACTTGATCAGACAGCAAAGTGTGGAGTAGACGTCCTTGCACACTGACCTGAGAGACGATTTTGCTTAGAATAAACATCGGTGCTTATGACCCTGAATGTGAATCTTGGTTGAAGGAGAAGTCAGCAATGTTAAAATGAAAAGCAGGAAAACAGGGTAAGTTCTAGAGCAGAGCAATTATTTCATAATTTGTTTATTTCTGATGCATCGATGAATTATCATTTAAAAATAAGAAAAGAATTGATTTAGAAATAAAGCTAGAGCGCATTAGGGAAATTAAAGGAAAGCATATGGCTGCAAATAAAAATGGAGCAATAATTGTCATATTTAAAATGACATGTTAGTGCTTTCTCTCACTAATGATATAATGCCTAAAGTTATTTGGGTGCCATCTGACTTTCTGAGATAATGATCTTCATCTTCATGGTGATTTTAATATCAGTGGGAGTATGGGGTGCTCATATACTTTGTAAAAGCACATTTAAATTAAACTTTCTGTTTTTATTATTTATTGTTTTATACATTTTTAAATCACCCCTTTTAAAAATATGAAGCCATATTATAAAGCATGCTATACAACCTTTTTCTACTTATCAAAAGGGGTTCTGTAAAAATATAAATTGACAACCTTGAAAGAAATAAAAGCAGTGTCTCCACACTTGGCCTTCAGAGCTGCTTTAACTAGGGAAAGGGACTCTCATGTTGCTCTCAGCCGAAAAAATACTTTCAAGGACCTGTGCGGCTTTCATGTTGTCTCTTGACTCACTCAAATAAGCAATTTGGGAAATGTTATAGAATGAATTTTGACTTTCCCCAGGACAAATTGAAGTTCAGATTGATGGTAGCTGAGAATATGATGTCATTTGTTCATAGGGTCATTAGTTAAATGATACATATGTCATATGAAGATGAGATCATGGAAAATGGGTTCGGCACGTAATTTGATATCTCTGACTTTGTGAAAGGAGAAGAAACACAAAGACACCCAGGAAAATGCCATTGGAAAGGAATCCGAGACCTGAACCAGGATCCCTGAACAAGGAGTGCCCAGGATTTGTACCAAAGACCAGAGCTAGGAAAGGGATGGAAGGGTTCTGTCCTTCAGAATTAGGAGTGGTCGCCCTATACACACTGACTGTTACTACTAACCACCAGAATTCTGAGATGTTAAATTGTTGTTTAAAGCCACTGTTAGCTGTAATTTATTATGGTAGCTCTGTGAAAATAATTTAAGCAGCAATGAGGTGCTTGCTCAGGAACTGTTGTGGCTGTTTGAAATGCAACATTAAATAACAGAACAGTATGTTATATTGTAATAGAGTGCTTGTAGTGAAAATTTGGGGTAGGTCATAGGAGAAACACTAAAGCTGGTAATCAGTGAATATGGTGGTCAGTAATGTTGCCAATACTGAAAGGGGAAGGCATTAACCATTGCATGGTACTGAGGGCAAGCCATTGCTTAAAATAGGAAGCCCCATAGATAGAGACTTGGGGTGACACGTGTGTTCCATGTCAAAGGAAGAGCTTAGGATCATGATAGCTCCTGTGAGCCATAAGGAGAGAGGAATGGAAAGCCAGGGCTTGTAGCCTCTTTCGAAGTTTCCTGCTAAATGCATGCTAGAGGCTTTGCAGGTTGAAGCAGAAGACTGCAGTGTCTGCTCTGCCCAAGGTTGTCAATGAAGTGCTGTTGGTTCTGTATTTAGCACAGAAAATAAATGGTGAGAGTAGAAGCCAGAGGACAGATTGGAGATTATTGCAGCAATCCAGGCAAAACAGCTGCTCAGAACAATGCAAGAATGCAGGGATGATGAGACTACCAGTCAGAGAGGAAGGCAGAGAGGTCTACTGGGAACATGGTGTAACGGGCAGGAAAGAGGGGTAAACTGTGACCTCTAGATCTTTGACCTCTAGAAGGAGAGAGTTTCACCTACTAATGTAGAGAAGCATTTAGAGGAGCAGGCAGGAGTGTCTTCCATTCTGGAGTTGCAATTTATCTTCTCTCAGTGTTTTGTGGCTCTTTTTGTTTAGTCATCTATATTTGTTACTGTCTTACGAAGTCTACTTTCAAAACTACTTTTTATGCTTCATTTTATTTTAATAAATATAACGTTTTCTCTCTTCGTTTTCTATGAACTTCATTTAACAAAGGCTTACCCTGGTCCTCTCCTTCTTTGCTTCATGGAGCTACACACTCACTGGTTTTGAATTAATGTTTTTGACTAGGGAAACCAAACCATGGATGTGGACACAGGTGGAAAGCTGCAAACTAAAACTTTGGTTTCCAAGATCCACTGGCGTTTCCTCCACCGCAGAGCAGATGAACTGTCTTCAGAACAGGCAGATGGCCAGGGTTTGAGTATCTTCAGTACTACTGGGCTGAACTGGACTTGCCTGCTGATGTTTAAGACTCTTCAACTCTTAGACTACTCCATAGAGGTCCCAGGATTGGTTATTGATATCTCAGCTTATTTGCTGGGTTCCTACAAAGCATGTCTGTAAGAACTTTAGATTCTATAGCCATTTCTTAAAATATATATTTTCCTGTTGTCTTTCCGAGAGCAAGAGGGAAAATATTTCTAGTAGAGGCAGGATTGCATCCATTTTCTGCCAGCAAGAGAAGTGCTGTTCAGCTGTGAAGGTGTGTATCCTTGCATGTCTTGCACAGTTTTTACATACAGGCAACCCTTGTACCTGCCATGTAAATAGTAGTGGGGTTTTATTTCTGAATTATAAAGTGATACCCAAAGAATCTTTTTAGTTTGTATTTATTCTATTCAGATCAAAACTGAGTTAATTTTCCTTGACTTGCAAAGGAGAAAAAAAAAAAAAAAGCATTGATGATCTGTATCCAGATCCATCTAAACTGGTCCATCCTAGAGGTTTTTTGTTTGTTTTGTTTTTTTGAGACAGGGTGTCCCTGTAGCCCCAGCTGTCCTGAAACTCACTCTGTAGACCAGGCTGGCCTTGAACTTACAGACATCCGCCTGCCTCTGCCTTCCAAGTGCTAGGATTAAAGGCCTGCACCACCATGCCTGGCCCCTAGAGTGTTCTTACAGAGACAGATGTGAATATATGCATAGACCTCTTATTTACTGATGGTAGGTGAGAAAGACTGGGGGTTAAAGAGATGATTTCAGTGTCAGAGGACATCAAATGTTAGTTAAGTGTCAGCACCTTTTCTCATTTGCATTGTGTACCTGTAATTAGCATTAGGAGCAAAGGCATCTTAGGAGAGGAAAGGGTGTGCTTAGATTGCGCTTCTTGATACACCACTGAGGGAAGGCTGGCCAACAACCTGAGCAGGAAAGGAAGCAGAACCCATGCTGCTTAGCTGGCTTGCTCCCTGATTCAGGCTCAGCCGGCTTCCTTATACAGCCCAGCCCACCCACCCCAACCCCAACCTAGGGATGCAGCCACCCACAATAAAGTAGACCTCCCACATCCACCATCAGTCCAGACAGTGTCTCACTTATAAGACCACAGACCCCTGAGATCGGGGAAATTCCTCAGTTGTGTTGCCTCTCACCAGCTGTTTTTGGGTAGTTTCAAGTTGACAATGCAAACAGAGCAGTACACCACCTCCTACCTTACCCCAATAGCTTGTGATCTCACAGTTTATGTGTGCCAGAAATGGGGTGATTACTGCTTCTGTGAGCCTTCTCTCACCTAAAGACCTCCTTCCCATGGCTGCTCAGTAGGTAGAAGGCTGTTTCTCTCTCTCTCTCTCTCTCTCTCTCTCTCTCTCTCTCTCTCTCTCTTATCTTTTTGAGACAGGGTCTCACTGTAGCTCCAGCTGTCCTGGATCTCACTCTGTAGACCAGGCTGGCCTTGAACTCACAGACATGGACCTGCCTCTGCCTCCCAAGTACTAGGATTAAAGGCATGTACCACAACGCCCGACAAAGGCTGTTTCTCTTAATGTGAAGTTCAGCATAATGTAGCTAATATGTTCTTATGTTAATGGCTTCATAGAGTCTAATCCAGAACAGCCAACAAGGCAGGAGCTGAGATGTCTTTGATGACCTTTTGATGGCCTAGCCTATGATGTCATACACCTTCATTTCTATGATGTCTTATTAGTATTATTTATATGGTAGTGGTTGTTCAAGGACATGGATGTGTTGACATCAATCGACTCACAGGTCATTATGACTACCATACAGGATGTCTTACATGGAAGAAAACATATTAGTGAGTTACTATAACAGAATGGAGTAGTGACTAAGGTGTCAAGCAGTCAGGACTAGATAGGTGAAAACAGGGGCTAAGAACATGGAGGGATCTTTAATTAGGAAGGAACTATGAACAGCCTCCCTAGATGTCTTCGATGACTTCTACTGAAACAGAAAACAATATTACCTCTGTTCTGTTTGTAGAAATACATTCTTCCAGCTGGTGTGGTGGCACACACCTTTAATTCTAGCACTTGGGAGGCAGAGGCAGAGGCAGGCAGACCTTTGTGAGTTCAAGGCCAGCCTGGTCTACATAGTGAGTTCCAGGATAGCTAGGGCTACAGGGAGACCCTGTCTCAAAAAGACCAAAAAAAAAAAAAAATACATTCTTCACCCACAGTGTTCCTGTACAATGCTGTGTATGATCTGGGCTGACTACACTGTGTTATGATTATTTTTTGTCAAGTTACTGTGTTTGAAGCCATTGGATTTAATTAAAAGGTGGCACTATTATTGCTTAAGTGCATAGCTTAAGGAGACTTTAGTATTCTATTTGGATCTGAATAGAGAATAATCCTTTTCACAGTTCCTATGTCTATTAGTCAATTAAAGAAGGCAGTTTTACCAGTTTTATAAGAGATTACCTCTATAAGAGTTGGCTCCAATTTACAGTTAGAGAACGACCTCATCAACATCATATTTCTCCTTGTTCTATGGGGGGGGAGGTAAGGAAGTCTCTCGTATTAAAACCTTGCGGCACCTAGAAGGTAAATTTCATTAGGACTCATTATAAATAGTTGTTACAAGTAGGATCCACCGAGGGGTTTGATGTCTGTAGAAATCTGAGGCTTTTCTTCCTTTCAATGTTCAGACGGGCCAACCTTTCTGCTGGCACTTCCTGGTACATCCTACACAATGCAAAGCTGTATCTTTTCTTTCTCAGCTGTTAAGTAGGTGACATTTTGACCTGTTGGAACATGTAAATATTTTCCCGTAGTTAGTTTTAAGATTTGAATTGCTATTATTGAAAATATTTCTAAGTTGATCAGCTGTCATCTTGTATGTCAATTTCTCACTGTAAATTTGATGAATAATTGATCTATCAAACATGATACTAAGCAATTTATTAAACAGCTATAACATATAGGATGCTACTGTAAAATATGCTAGTATAGGCCTATTCATTTTATCAAATGCTTCCATCTCTTTAAAAGTTAGTGTCCATGCCTGACACCCAGGTCAGCCTCCACCTTTTGAACTTCAGCAACTTAATGTTAGGTCCACAGGCCAGCTTTATGTACAAAATCTGTTGTTGTTGCTTTTTCCCTCACATTGAGGATATCCCAGAGAATACTGCTCTATTCCATTTATTCAGTTCACATACTAGTTCAGCCTAGAAACAAGACAACACCTGAAAGCTTTTGAAAGTCAGTCATTATTATATGATAAAATAAATAGTTGGATAATTCAGTTTTCACTCTGAGGGTACAGGTCACTTCCCCCATTTTGAAATATTTTCATAAGAAGGCAATAATATCCCATCTTAACTGGCTACTTTACAGTCTGCATAGTAAGTACAGACATCTATCCCTGTTCAGAAGAGGTAAAATTTGTAGCTTCTGTGTGTTTATGGAGAAAGAACATAGTGAACCTGGTCTTTATTTTACAGGTAGCACTTGGGGGCATATGGCAGTTCTGTTCTGCATTTCTTCAAGTCCTTCTCTCTGCTTTCCCTGTCGCAGCTCTAGGCATGAACTGGTCTAACCTGAATCCATGACAAGGAAGGAATTTTTTGCAGGAAGAAAGTGTTGTCCATCCCAGTAGTTGTCAATGGATTTAAAGAAAGAAGAGGAAAAAAAAAAAAAGATCAAACCACAACAATAATAAAAAAAAAATAAACAAAAATAAAACCCAACCTTAAACCAGGTTAGTGGAGTTGAGATTAGTGATTCTGTATTCAAAGCTATGTAATTATCAAAACAGAGTCTGCTAATCCCTTAATTATTCATTTGGAAATGAATTATTTTTCCTAGTGGTATAATTATAAATTATGAGCTGTATATTTCTAATATATTTTTTTAATTTTTATTTATTTATTTATTTTTATGTGTATGAATGTACTGTCTGCATGCCTGTCTGTGCACCCGTGTTGTGCAATGCCACGGAGGTCAGAAGAGGGTGTTGGATTCCCCTGGAACTGGAGTTCTCCTGGAATTGGAGTTAAATATGGTTCTCAGCTGCCATGTGGGTTCTGGGGATCGAACCAGGTCCTCTGCAAGAGCAGTCAGTGTTCTTAACCACTAGGCCATCTCTCCAGCCCCCCAATATAAATTTTGATATTTCCCCCTCTGTGATGTAAGCTGAATTGTGGCATGACTCCAGAAAATAAAAGTCATATTTAGAAAGCTTTATCCATAGGGTACACTTTTGGAGATAGAACTTTACTTTGAAGTTAAAATGAGATTGTCATTGTAGACATCCAAGTGACTATCACTGGTAATATCATAAAGACATGAAATTTGGAAACAGATATGGACAGAGGGCCACTTATAGCCAAGGATAGAGGTGTACAAGGAAGCACTCCTCACAAGTCTCAAAGGAACTCACCCTACTAACCACCTTGATATGGATGTTCAGTCTCCATACGTGTGAAATCATGAACTTGCTTTGAATCTGTACAATTTCATTGCAGAAGTCACAGGCAACAAATCTGCTGCTTTGATGTCTCAGACAAAACAGTGATTTTACAGTGCTTACATTCATCACCCCCTATTACTCATTTTCCGCTTGCAGTCTCATCACACCTTTATGCATACTGTGTCAGTACTGTTCATGACCTGGACATTAACCATCCTAGCCTATCCTTAAAAGATTATTTTTAGACAAGGTTTTCATAACCTAAGAGGGACCAATAGTATAGCAGTTATGTAACTGCTGGCATACATTTTATCTGCATGTATAGCCATTTTTATCTGGTTGCTGGACATAACACCCTGCACATGAAAATATTCTTGACGTAGAAGAGAAATTGTAGAAATGAGATAGCCAAATCAGATAATATTGGATTCAAAGCCCAGCCCCCAAATCACTGATAGATATATTTACCTGCTTCTTCTGAATCCAAATTTCTACATGTTTATGAAAGATGTTGCAAAATCCATCTGGAGAATGTGGACATTGAATACAGCCAGAGGAGCACTTTGACTGGCACTGTAATGGGACCTGGTGCATGCCCACTACATTTCCTTCGTTGCCCTTCCTTCGATTTGTGATCTAATACTCCTGGACTTTTCAGGCATTCTCATTGCTGCTCATTGTTTTAAACATGGACAGCTCTTCCTTCCAGGTTTTACTTGCCATGAGGGTGTCTTCTTAGGAATTTTCATCATTATTTGATTAATTACTGCTCTGATATTTTAGGATCCCTTTCATGACTAGTCCTGTTTGATCTAGCATTAGCCACTGTTCATACCTTCCCAGTAATCTGGACTAATGAACATTCTGTTGTGGTGCTGAGACAACTGGGAGAAAAGAGTACACACACTCCAAATTCCAATTAGCCAAATTGGGTTTAATTTGAGCTGGCCAGAGACTGTACCTCAGTTCAGGACCTGAGGGTACAGCCCTGACTTGGGGCAGGTTATGCTTATAAAGGAAAATACCATATCCTGGTGGACTTTATTTTTTTTTAGAAATTCCTGTCAGACAATAAAATAACTAAAACCTCAGTTCCTGCCTGCTGCAGGGTCACAATAGCTAAGACAAGCAGTGGGTAGGCTGCAAGCCATTGTAAAACATTCACAAAAGATAAGATAGATGCTTAATAGGCGGTCACAAGACATCTGGAAGAGGGGATTCCAATGGTCAAGGTAACCAGCTGGGTCCTCCTGGACACTCACATTTCTGGGTCAGGGTTCAACCATTAATAGAGAGTCACTGAAACAAAATGATGTTACCTGAGCTGTGTACATCATCACTATACCCTACAGTAAATCATTTGATTATTTGATGGAACTCAGGCAAAATTACATTTATTATTTTGCACATAACCTTAGTAACTGAAACCCATCCAAAATGAGGACTCAGTCAACAGTTAATGAGTTTCAATGAATAAAATGCCGGTATTATGCAAAGTAAGGTCCCACTGTAACTCTATCTGCAAAATCAGTAGGATACTATGATTTATTTTACTGTATTAATATTGACAAATTTGTGACACTAGTTATTGACCTATAGGCATCTCTCTCTCAATCTCTCCCTGTCTCTCTCTCTCTCTCTCTCTCTCTCTCTCTCTCTCTCTCTCATACACACAGAGTTTTCAAAATTACTTTTCTAAAGATTCCTAGCTATGTGCTTTCTTTTCTATTCATTTAACATGATTTCTCCCTTCTCTTCCCTCCCATTAAACTGTATACTGCAAAGCTTAAATTAAGTACAATCTCCTGCAAGCCTTTCTGAAATATCTGAGAGAAGAGAATTTATCTTTGCCCAGTTCTTATCCCACAGCTTTGTGTGCTTTCTTAATAGAGATGGAGTGGATGGCCTCTGGCCAGTCAGTGATGAAGCTGCACTTTGGTGACTGAAAGCAGTGCTCACAGAGTCCCTGTGCCATCTTGACCCGCCTTCGAGCCCCACTCTTGGAGCAATACTAAAAGAATTTCCCAGCCCTATCTCATAATGTTCTTTGATAGCTGGAGGTTCTGAAGAAAGACATTAGAGCAAAGTTTAGTCATATATGGACCTTATTAACTGGATGGGCGGGGGATAGGGACAATGACTGAATAATGTTCTTCAAACATGCCTTGAGATTAATCTGTAGTTCCTATGAATATGTCATGAATATGTCAGTAACAAACCTATTGCTGTGATTAAAGATTTTGCTGTGGAGAGATCATTTATTTTGCTCCAAGGTAAGCACACTAACCTTAACATTAGAACAAAGCTGGGTACCCCTCAGAGGATGGTCCCTGTGGCAACGGAAAAATGTGTCAACCATGGATGCTTTGAACATGGACCTGGGAGCTTCCAAAGGATCCAGATCACTTCTAGAGCCTTAGAGAGGCTGCTGTTCAGCTGACAATCAGGCATGGAGAGCTTTATCCCACCACTATGAGGAACTGCACTAAATAAGAGAAAGCTCTTCTCCAGAGTCTCTAAACAGGAACACAGCTTTACCAATGCCTTGATTCCACCCTTGAGGGAGTCTGGATACAGACTTGGAGAAGCTTCTGAAAAGGAGTTAGTACACTTGTGCATCTTAAAGATGTTAAATTAGGATATTTGGTAATGACATTAGAAAGCTATTATAATGACATAAAGGAAATGGCCCTTATAAGGAACTCTGTGGAAAAATTCCAGGGTCCTTCAAACAAAATAACATTGGTATGAAAATTGGTGAAGTGTCTTTAGTATGAGCATCCAGGCTAAATTAGGATCTAGAAATGATCCTAGTTATCAGACAGTTGATCCTATGAACAGGATGGTTATGGGGAAATGGAGATCATTGTTACTATGCTACTAGTTCCATAACATGAATATTCCTTAAAATTCCAAGGGGATTAAATTTCCTTTTCTAGTTTAGAAGAAAGCCAGGTAGATGCATGGCTAGGGAAAAGCAATGTCATCAGCCACGGCTTGGGTGTCAGACTGTGGGTGTCTGCACAGACCATGTCTTAGGTGTCACACTGTGGGTATCCGCTTACAGCCTTCATGGAAAAAGCAAACAAACAAAAACCAAACAAACAAAAAAACAAACAAACAAACAGCCATTCTACTTATATTTGAGAAGCTCTGCATGCACCAGGGCTCCAAGCTTAAACAAATAGCTGAGTGATCCCCTATCAAATTGTACCCTTGCTATTGGTATACACATCAATAGGTCTTCGAAGTATCTGAGAATTTGTCCCCTCTGTAAATTGAGAGGGCTAATATATGATGAAGCATTGCCAATAACTCATCTCAATACCTGTGATTCATTTCTCATTTCAAAGTCAGAAGTCATTTGAAATTCGCCATGTTTAATAATTTTCATCTTCTTTCTTGGAAATGCAGATGGGTATCAGTATTCTTAGGTTTTAGCACTTTTTTGTGCTTTTCTAATCACTCTTTATAAATTAATTCATTTAATCCTTTTAAGAACCTTCAGAGATAGACACTGTATAGATTTATTATTATGAGTTTGGAATGTAAGGTATAGAAAGTTTGAGTCATTAACCCATCATTTCACAGCTGGTATGAGGTGGCAGTAGGATCGAATCCAGGGAGAGCACTGTTCCTGAGTACATGCTTCTCACGGCAGCTGTGTTAGCAAAGCTAAGGCACCGTAATCTCAGGATTTTCTGAATATATTATGCTATATGATTAAAAACAAATCTGTCAGTTAGCTGAACTTATGGAAATTTTCAGAATTATCTGTGTGAGTCCAATCACAGAGTCAGAGGAGGAGGGAATAATGTGATTTATGAAGGTCATGATTGAATGTTGCTGTATCTGAGAATGGAAAAGAGCAACCAGCCAGAGAGGGCAAGCAGCTGTGCCAGCCAGGGAGGCCAGGAAGTGGATTCTCCCTTGAGATCTGGAAAGTCAGCAGAATCGCTGAAACCTCCATTTCAATCCAGTGAGAACCACATCTGACTTTCACCCACAGATCTGTGAAACAGTAATTAGTGAGTCTGGAAGCCAAGAACTTTGTGCTCATTTGGTGTAATAGCAGCAGAACAAAAAATACTGTTGTCTAGCTATTGATAGTTCATTTTGTTTATTATTTTTATTTTATGTGTATGAGTGTATTGCCTGTATGTATGTAAGTGCTCCCATCATGTATCGCCTGCAGAGGTCAAAAGAGGTAGTCCAAAATGGAGTTTCAGATGGTACTGGGAACCCAATCAGGGTCCTCTGCAAGGGCAGTCAGTGCTCATAACTGCTGAGCCATCTCTAGGAACTACATTAATCACCTAGAACACTGGGTCTGAAGTACATAGAGAGTCTGAAGATTGATACATTCCATTGGCTACAACCACTTGCAGTCCCCAGTCAGATTTCACTTTCTAAAATTTAGAAAATAATGATCTAAATTTCATCAATTTAAATGATGTTTTATGTTCCCATTTTTGCATAGAGGACCATCAGTTAAGGATGTTCTTTTTCTAATGGTTTGCTGAAAGGTAAATTAAGAATGGTCATTAAATTTCATAAGCTTAAAAAAAATAAAAGTATGGCCCTGCCTATGGCAGGATGGTGCTTTCTGTGAGTGTTTTTGTCCCAGTGACCATTCCAATTCTATAACCACTTGTCTAAAGTGCTTGTTTTATATGTAAAACACTTCTCATTCTTCCTCTATTGTTATTTATCTAAGAAGAAAGTATCCCAAGGAAGGAAACCCTGAACCACATTTTAGGCCTTCCTAGGAGTGTTTTCTTCTGGGTAAGGGAAGTTTACCAGCTCACAGCTTTTCCTGTCTACTATGCCCACTGTTTTCAAAGTAACAAGAGAATAGAAAAATAATAATTCTCATGTATATGTTGAATTTTAGTCATTAAAACAAACATTTTAAAAGAGAATATTAAAAATGGAATATGTGGAGAATGATCTACAGATTGTACCCTGAATGTTTCTGTTCCTGGCCTATGGGAGACCATGACACAAAACTGAATCATCCATGGATCCCCAACAGGGATATAGTTTTTAGAATCTAAGGTATTCCTGTATCAAAATATTGTTGATAACCCATAATTATGCATAATTATATGTGTCAATTCAAAACATTAAAAATGTTCACCTGCCTCACTTGCAAGAGGAGCAGCCTGTAGTCTCTAAAGCTGCCTTTCCAATGTGCATGTCTAAGCACAGCAGGAGAGCCCTGGGGTCCAGGTGTCTGCCTTCCTGATGCAGGTGTCTACAGGGAGCCAGATGGCATCTTCCCCCTAGGGCTGGTCATCCTGTTTCAGCCAGTCCTGGCCTCTCATTTCCATTAGAATCCCACCTGCTCTCCAGCTATCAGCCACCCACGTGCTTAATCTCCAGCACTGAATACACCCCAGTGTTCTTTAGAATTCAGGAAGCTCTGAGGACATTACACATATACTAAGCCAGCTGGAATTTGGTGTGTATTTACACCGAAAATGTTCCATTACAATTGGAGATCTAGGGAGAAGTAATTTGGCCTCTTTAAAGCTTTTGATATAATTGATCAAAGTAAAAGCTGTTTCTACTAAGCTTGCCTTGGCCGAGTTTGTCTTTCAATCACTTTGTCCACATTGACTTTCAAAGGAATTGCCTGGCATTGTCAAAATTTAGTTTGTTAAGAAAAAAAAATGTCAAAACTTCCCCTAATTTCTTCAGGCAGTAGCATCCAATGTATGTTTATTTTTCTTTCAGTAGTCTGTTTGCAGCTTGGACTTATTTTAAATATAGTCACCATAGGAAACTCCATATGGAAAAATAAAGCATAATTAGGGGCACAAAAATGTAGGTATGTTACTTAAACCCCTTTTGGTGGAGTTTTGTCACTTACAAATGAAGAGTGTAAGAAGAATTTTCTCAAGAGCTCACACACACATATGTGTATATAAATATAAATCAAATGGCTGGAGAGGTGGCCCAGCGGTTAAGAGCACAGGCTGCACCTCTTGCAGAGGGCTTGGGTTTGGTTCCCAGCACTAACATGGCAGCTAACAACTGTCTGTAACTCCAGTTTCAGGGGACCTGACACTTTCTTCTGGCTTCCACAGGCATCACATGACATGGGTGCACTTACACACAGCTGTATTTATAGCAATAAACCACAAAGTTGGAAGTGATGTTATTTGTTAGTCAAGAAATATGACTGATCCTGGAAAATGGTGAATTGCTTTTGGAAAGGAATTGGCTGTGCTGTCAAAATCTGGGTGGTTTGGGCAAGGAGTCTGTTATATGGAGGTCAGTACAAATTGACAGTTTTAGGGAACTTTGGGTTTGGCTCAGTCCAAAAGCTAGCTTAAATTCAAGGGTCAACATACTTACATCTCAGGCCAGCTCAGCTGTGAGGGTGTCTGAAGTGATTAATGATGGTCACTTGAGACCAGTGTATTTGCCCTGAAGCAATGCTACTCCAACTGACTTCTATTTCTTAAGATATTTATATTGTTGGGGCAGGAGAGTTTGCTCAGTGGCTAAGAGCTCTGGGTTATCATGCAGAGGACCTGGGTTTGATTCTCAGCATCTATATGGTGGCTAACAACCACCCATAGCTCCCGTTCCAGGGGAATCCATCACACTCTTCTGACCTTCTCAGACATAGCATGATATGAGAACACTTACATACAATGCAGGCAATACACACATACACATACAATAAAATACTAAATAAAATAATTTTAAAAGATATTCCTTCCAGTTATATAATTAGCCTAAATTATGTGTAGCTATGTTCTAAATAAATATCTTAAAATTTAAAAAGCTAAATATAGTTCACAAAATACTATCAGACTTTCCATTATTGACCAAAAGTTGACTAATACTTCAGCGTGGACTTGGAACTTTGCCTCAGTTGCTTAGACTCCCAGTTTAAACTCTAATATAAGAGTATAAGATCAGCACATTCTCCAAGCACTTCAAAGGCATATATGATCAAAATGTGTAGATTCTTTTTTTTTTTTTTTGGTCTTTTCGAGACAGGGTTTCCCTGTAGCCCCAGTTGTCCTGGAACTCACTCTGTAAAAAATGTGTAGATTCTTAGATATAGGAAATAAATTCTCAAATTTTAAATACTGTAATCGTGTGCTTCATTAATCTTTCTGTTTGTGATTGTGTTATCTTCTCTGATCTTGAAATATGTATTCCTAGTTAGGTATAGCAATAGCATTACTATTAATTGAGGTTGTTATCAATCATTGGTGTTTCATTCAAATTATCTTAGGTTTAGCAGACACATGCATGTCAGATGACAGGGTGCCTAGAGTTACAAATTCATAGTTCTAGCTTTGAAGTTAACCTTTTGACTGATGTGCTATAATTCCCTATCTACTCACAACTCTCAGTAAATTAACACTTGATCAGATTTTTCAGTTTCTTCTTGCTTTGTATTTGTTACTGTGAAGTCTTTCTTTGTTCACATCCCTTTTTTCTTCCCTCTCATCCCAGTCCCAAATACACAGAGGACTTGACTAACTGTTGTATTTCTTCATTGAAGATGCAACTTCATCCAAGGTCATTTGGCTGAGACAGCATGCTGATTCAAAACCTGGAATTTCAAAAACTACGAAAACTGTAAACCTAGATAAATGCCCACAGAAGCTCATTCATCCGTATAATTAAGGATGATAAAGGATATTCTGAAGCTCATTGGCAGTGCCAAGAGAAGAGTGAGCTAATCGTGGGTCTCCAAAGGATTGTTAAAGTTGTTTTCTCCAAAATAAGCAAGCTGAATACAAACAGCACAGATAATTGGAACCAATTAGAAAGTAAACATGTGCATGCACTTAGTATTTATAGAATGTCCATAAATGTGGTTTCCAGCTCTTGTCTGTTAGCAGATTTCATAAAATGCTAAAAGAAAAAAATTAAACATCTCAGCACAGACCTTTCATTTGTTTATTCAGTTCAAAGCATTGTAAGATATTTTTCATGGACTGAATATTATACTTTAATTAATTATTACTCCTTTTTCATTGTGAACCTATCAATTTAGATAAACATATGCCTATATAAATAAAAAGATTGGTACTTATAACTACAATTAATCATAGCATCAGCAGTAAGCGCTCTAAAACATATATTTAATTTTTTTTAAATAATAAAGTAAGGTACATTTTTATATAATGATTTGAATAATTATACTTGAAGCTTACCCATTTTTTACATGGGTAACATATTTTATCTATGTTCAGAAGAATTAGATCTGATCTAATTCAGGTTACTTCTTATTGCAGCTGTAACCTCTGACCATCAGGTATTCTAACATTTTATCTACAGTCTGGGAAACCCACAGAGGGAAGCACATTCATTCATTTAAGTGGTATTTCCTGAGTAGCAACTCTACCTCAGAACTGTCCTTTATACATAGAATGCTGACATGAATAAGGCTCAGCTTTTACTCTAGGCAGGACTAGTTAGACTTGTGAATCAATTTAATACTGTAACAGAAGCACAGAGTATATAATAGCACAAACAAATTGAGTGGGAATGATTGTAGTCAAAGAGAATTCTCAAGAGAACTGTGTAACCCGGATGATGAAAATGATGACGAACCCAGTAAGTAACCACTTGCCAGAGTTGGGGTATTACAGTCCAAGCAGAAGAAGCACCTACAAAGTCATGGACACATTCCCAGTAAATACTTGATCAATTTTCATTTGAGTCAGGGAGAGGCATGGATGCATTGCTTTAGCTAATTAAAGGTGAGCATACATAGGGAGAAGTACATGAAGAAAATAAAACGCAACAGTGGAAGACAGGGATTTGGGGAGAACAGAAAGAATCTGATGGCTTGGTGGAGCAGGCTTCTTCAAGGAGAGAGCAAAGGAAGCCTGAAGGAAAATGTAGGGAGAAGCTGTGCATAGATAGCCTGGAGGAAAAGCTATAGGACAGTTCCAAGAGTACAGTCATGGAGGATCAGGAAGAGAGATGTGTGAGGAGTGGGGGAAGCAGTCAGGTAATCCAGGCCCTATAAACGAAGTGTGAGACAGGGGTTTTCACTGAGCGAGGCAGGAAGCCACTGGAGACAGGCTGATGATGACCGACATGACCTGGCTGTATTTAACATTCATTCTGGGGCTGAGGAGGACATATGTTAGGGACTGAGCAGAAGAAATTTCCACGGACATTCCAGAAGAACATGGTGGTAACCTGAGCTGAACTGGACACGAACAAAATCTCAACAGAACATTTAAGACTCTATTTTTTTTAATTTTAAATATATTTAGGAGATGAGACAGAGATTGGTTTAGATGTATCGGCAGAGTTCAGGTTACAAAGGCACTTTTAAATAGTATGGTTACTGAAATGTGTGGTTTTGTTTTGGCAATGATTAAAGTGTTTTAAGGAGATGAGAAGAACAAAGCATGATCAAACGAGTTTTATGAAACTGTTCAGGTTGCAGCTCTGTGAGAAAGCAGAGGAGAGTAGGGGGATCAGAGCCAGGAAGCCAGGGTACATTCTCTGCCACGGGTGCTGCCGGGGAGCGCTCAGGAACATCAGCAGAATGTGTACACATGGAAACAAGACAGAGGGAGACGTTAAAAGAATGGGGAATGGGGGCAGTTGTGTGCACTTCAAATCCCAGCACTCAGGGGTCAGAGATAGGCAGATCACTCTGAGCTTGAGGCCAGCCTGGGCAACACAGAGTTTCTAGTTGGCGAGGGCTTCATAATGAGTCTCTCCTTTCTCTCTCTTTTTCTCTCTGTGTTTCTCTTTCACTCTCTCATTCTTACTCTCCTCTCTTCTTTGTTGATCTTTTCTCTCCTTCTCTCTCACATACATATGAAGTAAACAGATTGCGATTTATGGTATACGGAAGATAAGAAAAAATAAGGATTCTAGTTTTTGAGAATCATATTCCTGTTCTGTTTTGTTTGTTTCTCCAACGTCAGTGATTGCAGAAAATAGCCTGGAAAGGCAAAAGTCTCGAGAAGGGGATCAGGTGCATGAGGATGATGCAGGCCTCGGGGTCTTTATGGGATTTACATTGCTACATGTCCATTAGCCAGTAGGTAAATATATTGATTGCCATCTTCCTTGCTGTGACAAAACACTTGACGAGAATCAACTTAAAGGAGGGAGAACTTATTTTGTCGTCTGTTTTGAGAGCTACAGATTATCACGGCAGGAAGGCATGGACCTTCCTTGAGCCATCCCCAATGTTTATAATTTAGCTCAAAATTCTGACTCCTTGATGTCATCTCTCTGCACCAGAAAAAATTCACTTTTGGTAAGTAAATGAGAAAATTCAACATAGGAGTCATCTTGGCCTGAGCACTTCCACTCCCAACAATTACTGAGTTCCCATCCCTCTAAACACACAATTATAGTCATGATTCCAAATGCTGTTATATATACAAGGATAAACAAATGACAACCTGTGTGTGTGTGTATGTGTGTGTGTGTGTGTGTGTGTGTGTGTGTGCCCGCTGTATGAACATGTTCACATGAGTTTGTGAATATATGTGTGGGGGAGGCCAGATGAGGATGTTGGATCTCCTCCTCAGTTACTTCCCAAATTATTTTGTGAAAGAGGGTGTCTCACTGAAACTAGAAGCTGTGCTGCTGGCTGACCATGGTGCTCCAGGTATAACCTCCTGCTTCCCCACGGAGCTCAGGGTATAAGGAATAACCACCCTGCCTGTAGTACTTTAATGTAGCTACTGGGAATTAGACTCAGAACACCATGTGTTTGTGGCAAGTACCTTACCCACAGAGCCATCAATCCAGCCCGGACAGATGATGGCTCTGCCACTGGTCCTTGTCACTATGGTTAGATTTTCTTTTGAACTTTCCTCTCACTTTTTGTTTGCTTATAAAAAAAATCAGTATATTAATGGTATTTTGCATAACCCATGGCATATCATAAGCACTTAATAGATGATAGCTATTATCATTTCTTCTTTCATATTATTGCTCTTATTTGCATTTTTCCCTGAGGGAAGTGGTAAAATTATAAAGAAACATCTCAAGAATATTTTGAAGTTATGGTCCTACAAAAATAATAAATCATAATTATTATAAAAATTACCTTAAAATGCCCTCTCGATTATTGATTCTCCCTTTAAGACAAGTAAGGATAATCAAAAGGTCACACGGGGCTGAATAATGATTTTCAAGCATGGTTGTTCATTTCAAAATGCATTTTTCATGCCAACATGTGATCAGGGGGACCTAGGAAGTACAAGAATATCCCCCCAAAAGCCCATCTCCAACAGAAGCCAAGACTCAAAGAATGATCGCAGCGAAATGATGATCCAGGCACAGGCTGCAGGGACATTGCAGTAGTCAAAGGCAGCAACTTCAGTTCTGATATATTCTGAGATGTCCCCTGAAGAGCAGTTTAGTAACCCCAACTTAATGTATCTTTCAAATTATCATAATGTTTTTTTGGCTAAATAGGAGAACAGCTAGGAGGATATTTGCACTTAAAATGTGAACTACAGGAAGAAATGACCAAGTGAAAATTTATGTTAGATGACTTAGAAGATCCCACCAGACATGGGTGTGTGAATCTTGCTACTATTGTTAACTAGAAAAAAAAAACAACAAAAAAAAAACCTTTGACCTGTATTTTCTTGGGGAGTTGGGGAGAGACATATCCAAATAACATGTACAAAAGAACACAGTATCATTTGAGTCAGAGAGGCTTGCCATGTGCTAATGAGGAGACAGGTCACCATGTGTCTGGTAATCTATTAGAGGCTATTAAACCTCAGGCCAACTCTGGCTGGCTACCATCCCTGTTTAGTCAACAAAGTTTCATTCTTACATAGGCATTATCATCCTTTAAAACATCTCCTATAAGTCCTTGTTCACTTCAACTGCAGAGCTAAATTTTGCACCACAGACAAGATGGCTCCCAAATCCTAAAATATTTATTATTTGGCATTTCTGAGAAAATGTTTGCTGGACTTGATCTTATATATAGCTGGCACAGACTAAGAGTTTGATAATTGTTTAATGGCCTTAAAATATATTTTCGGTAAATCTTTAGTAAGCTGACTAGCCTCCCTAAGACTTAGTACTTAGAAGCTAAATATATATTGAGATAGCTATCACTCTTCTATGTGCTCGGGATATGGGTTATACATAAAATGCCATCTTTTTCTTCTTTTTCTCCCTCCTTGTAATGGTAGCTGGTGATGATAATTAGTAGTAATCAGCACCATATCAGCAAGTGGTTTTGTAGCTTTCCAAACATTTAGATATACAAAAGTAACTCTCAGAGATGAGTCAACCTCATCTATTATTATTATTATTATTATTATTATTATTATTATTACTATTATTATTATTTTGTGTTAAGACATTCTTTTCTTTGACTTTTTATGTTTTTCCTTTTAGGCTGATTACCTACTTTAATTTTTTTTGAGACAGGGTCTCCCTATAGCCCCTGCTGGCCTAGAACTCACTCTGTAGACCAAGCTGGCCTTGAACTCACAGAGATATGCCTGCCTCTGCCTCGGAAGTACTAGGATTAAAGGTATGCACCACCATGCAGGGCTTAAAGATGGTTATTTGCCATGATGTGGGTGCTGGGAATTGAAACTGGGTCCTCTTCAAGAGCAGTCAGCATTCTTAATTGCTGAGCCATCTCTTCAGGCTTATAAAGTTTGCTTATGAATAAAATATATCTAATTTAAATTTCTCCCTTATGACTTTATCATGGAGAATTGAATTGATTTTATTTCTCCTGAAAGAAATGGTAGCATGGGGGCTGGAGAGATGGCCTAGCAGTTAAGAGGGCCGACCACCCTTACAGAAGAGGTAGGAGAGTTCAGCTGAAGAGATGGAAGGTGCATAGTGGGGTGGCTTCCTAGACTCAGGAAGCTTTCAGACTTGAGTCTGAGGCTAAAATTGAGCCTGAAGTTACAGAATCAAGGTGTTTTTTTTTTTTTTTTTTTATCAAATAAAATGTAACAATGATGGGTGGAAAGAACCAAAGTCATCCCAACTGCAGGGCCTGTGGGAAGCACTCTTCCTGCATGTTCTCGCCAAGCTTCCAGAGAGAGGACTGGCTTCCTGAATACAATGAAATCCAGTTTCCTTCAGAAAGCTGAGGTGGTCCACATCAGCAAATCCTTCATGAAGGGCACCTAATCAGTCCGTGGATATTCTCAACTCATAGAAAATAATTGTTTGATTTGTGCGGACTCCGATATTCCCTGATCTTCTTTATAATATCTGGGTCCTTTACAAGGACTTGGCACCATCAGTGGCTCTTTTCCATCATCTTAAGTAAGGTGTAATCCAGGAAAAAGGTCTGGTTTGTATCAAGAAATAAAAAGACCACACGATCAGGACAGGCCTCTCAAATGGAATCATTCTGGATAATGAATAGAAGAAAAACTTCCTTACCGACCTCAAATCCAGGTGGAGAAAAGGAGATCAACCTTGTTCTTTCTTTGTTTTTATTTTTGTCTTCATGATGAATGAGGCATAGAGAGAGTTCGAATAACCACACAACAAATTAGATATGTTGCTTTAGCAACTTTCAAACTTAATGAAGACAAACTTTGTTCAATAATATGCAAGTGACCCTGTCTACGGGTCGTGTAACGTTGGGTACCCAAGAGGACCCCAAAACCTGAAATATAATGGGCGAGAGAAAAGAACGAGACTTTGTGTTGGAGGTTGTCAAAGTCTGATTTATTGAATTATGACAGCAGTATATATTTGGCAAAAGGCAGGAAGAATCAGGAAGAGGGGAGGGGGTGGAAGGTAGGTCTTGTAAAAGTTAAAGTTTATCGGGCTGGCTGCTCGCGATAAGCTTCTTCCGCTGGCTGTTGGCTTCCAGCAGAAGCTGTTTACTTGTGATAACCTACCTCCGGAACCTCAGGTATGCAGGTAGGAAGCTTTTCTGCATATCTGCACCTTTAGGGAACATCTCTGAAGTTATTTCAGAGTTAACTTTTTACGAACAGGCTTACAGCTCCTCACACATCCCCCTTCTTTACATTAAGAAGGTTCGGGGAGATATCCAGGTAGAGTGGCACCATCAGCCAATTATGTGACCGTCCCTGTCTTAGGATCGACCTCTACAAGACCCCCTTCCTTACCCGTCTTTGGATACCCTGTCGTCCTCAGGGCTCCTGTCTTAGGTTGGTAAGAGGGGAGAGGAAGTTGCCCGTCTTTGGGGCGGCCACCTGGACTGGAACAGGCTAGCCTACTCTATAGCCTGGGGA